>JAVIAB010000139.1:17970614-18570614 GCA_032433765.1 Megaustenia siamemsis | reverse complement strand
CAAGGAGGAAACAGGATGGACAGGCTCAACAGTTACGTGAAGTGAACGAGCATGTGATGGCCAAGAAACAGCTGGAGACAGATTGGGTCCACAATACATTGACAAAACAAATACAAAGAATTGCCCTTCATTGTTTCAACAGTGTCAAACACTAACTCCATCGCAAGAAGGGTTACTTTGACCTGTACGGCATGGACTTTATGGTGAATTCAGACATGAAGGTGTGGTTGATAGAGATCAACACTAACCTCCAGACCAACTGTAGTAAGTCATACTTTGTGTTGTGGAGCATGCATTGTGTAATTCTGGCCATCGAGTGCTTTAAGAAGAGCCGCAAGCGACAGACATTGATGCCATTGTTCTCTCTGGGGGTGGGGGATATAAAGTTCTCTACTGCAGCTCTAGTCCCAAAATGGCAGCTCCCAGGCAGAGTAGAAGTGTGTCGTCAGTCAAGGACAGCTCTGAGTACAACAGGCAATCAGCCACTGGTAGATATTGGTTCCCACCTCGCTTGCAGCCCAGGAGGAGCATATCGCAAACTGGGATCCATCTGTCTAACTCTACATTAGCCTCCAGCAAATCAGCTGATGTCCCACCAGTTTCAAGCTCTCCGTCTGTTGTCAACATTGGTGTCTATGCAGGAGCAGACACCGCCAGTAGCACACAAGCGCAGCAGTTGCAGCAGGCCCAGGCTGCAAGCTCTCCAGCGGTGACATCGCCGTCAAGAGAAGACTCCCATGAACTCAACAGCACAGAGTTGGGAAAGATGAGAGATCACTGGCACAGAGGAAACTAATGCTGTCTGGATGTTCACCTCAAACAGCCTTTCTGAGTGATGATATCTCTTGTGTGACAACCTTTACCTTGTGATGTGATGGAGATCTTACGGTCTTTTGTTTGATGTGCGACGGAGATAATCCGATGACTAACTGTGTTTCATATTTGTGGATTTGGAGTCAAAAACGATGTTCTAAAATCATCAAGCGCTATACATTTATGACGCTCATCATTTTCAGGAGGACGTAAACTTCCGGTCAATATGGTGGATAGGCGGCAGAAACCATTAAAGGCTATGTCTGAAAAGTGTTCCTTGTTGCAGTTTCCTCATATTCCAAGTCTGGCTTGTTGCGGGAGCTACTGAGTTAAGTGCTCTGTGCACACCGTGAGCTGTGCGCTTCATCCGTTTTCAATTCGTGTTTCAATATTCCGGTTGTTTACGATGAATGATGATATCGCATGACAGGGAACAGACGGTTGTGTTCACTTTCTGTGCGGTTTCGCCTTATGTCTTTTGGCGTGTGCTGAGACTGCTATGATGAGGAGTACAGCTAACTTCATTTGTTTGGTAGATGAGATAGTAATTCGGATGATTCCACAGGCACGGGCGTTGAGCAATTATGAATTTTAATTCGTGTGCAGTGATACCGGGAACTTCCATAACCATAACAATGTCTAATGACCACTTATATAATAAACCTTCTTCAGCAATGATCTCTATCAGCAGGATCGCAATGTATTATAATTAATTTTTACAATTCGTATGCAAAGTTACATCAACACCAATTTGTGATATTTTTATATGGCTAAAAATAGTCATTTTATAAATAAAAATAACAGCCCGGTGCCAGCCCCATTTAGCACATGATTAACTGGGCAAAGTCATCAAATAAAAACAGGCCGGTGTCTAGGACGGCAACGAAAAAATATTCCCTTCTGACCTGCAATATACATTTAAAATTGCGTCTTCTGGTATTTTCTTTTGTAAAGCTGCACATCTATATGTTTAATTGTCATTAGTCTTTGTGTCTCAACTAAATATTAAAAGAGAACTACTAAACACAATTAGAACAAGACAAATTAAATTTTTGGGGCATGTTAAAAGACACAACAGCCTACTGAGGGAATATTGGAAGGGAAAATACAAGGTAATAGAGGCAGAGGCAGACCAATACTAACATAGACGAGTAACATCAAAAGATGGACAAATCGGTCTTTACACAATCTGCACCATCAAAACAAGAGACAGAGCAGAATGACGTTCTATGGTAGCCAACCTTCGATGCGGAGACGGCACTCAATGATGATGAGTCCTTGTGAAGTCCATTTGTACTATGTAGTATTTACTTCTCATATTGGAAGGAAATTGTACTTTTGTACGATTAGCATAAAGGTAAGTAAAGTACGAGACTTGAATCTGCATCTTAGCACAGGAGTTTTCACCCGTATATGCTCACCTCCCAGAGTACTAACCTGGTACCTATTTCTGCCGGCGGTTGGATCGACTGCGGGGGTATTTTTTTGTTCCAACTACAAGCGTAATATTCACACTGATTCCAGCGAGAATCGAACGCGGGTTGTCAGATGACTAGCCCAGTCGAGCGATTTTCCAAACTAGGTTCCGAGGCTCCGGACGATTAGCAAATGTTTAGCTATAGTTATAGTTCATCGTCATCATTGTGTGCATAGAAGGTTGGCTACCATGGGGCGCCATTAATCTCTGTCTCTTGCTTTGATGGTGCATATTGTCATTGGCTGACTTGTCGCTTAATGTTACTTGTCCGTGTTAATGTTGATCTGCATCTGCCTCTTTTACCTTGTATTTTCCCTTTCAATATTACTTTCAGTAGGCTGCTTTGTCTTTTAGCATGCCACAAAAATCGCATTTGTTTTGCTTGAAATGTGTTTAATAGTTCTCTTTTCATTTTTATTTGTTTTAAAGCTTCCCTTTTTTCTTTTCTTTCTATCAAATTCTTCTTATTCTTCTAAAAATCCACATTTCAGAGGCTTCAAATTTTTTGTGTTTTCTTGTCCAAGATCTATGTTTCTGCATAATACAGGAATGTTGAGAGGATATAAAATTTTGCTGTTCTTAGTTTTAGTCCTGGTGTTATTTGTTTTGATGTTAGTATATTTTTCACGGAGTTAAAGCTGCTTTTTGCCATTCCTATTCTTTTGTTGCAAGAGGGGACAAACTTATTGACTGGGCAAGAATACGCAACATGATCTTCTGAAAACCCAGGTTTAAGCAACATCCAAGACGTCTGTGGACATAGAAAAGCCCAGGATGCAATGCACGTAATGAAATTAATTACATAATGATAAACAACACATTTGGGAACAGTCTGTTATGTGTGAAAACTAAACCAGAGGCAGATTGCAATAATGATCATGTACCAGTTATAGGAAATCTTAGAATAAAATTCAAAGTAACAAAATGAGACTCAGTTAATATCAAGTTAAATTTAGGTTTACTCAAATCAGACAAGAGGTTACAAGACAAATGTAACATCACCATTCATAACCGGTACAGTGCAATAGAGAAGATACAAATCATTGATGAACAGTGGCAAATGCTAAAAGAATTAATGCAACAAACACCAAAAGAGTTCATATCACCAGTGAGGACCAATTCAAGAAAGAAATGGATGACACATTACATTTTACAGCTAATAGATACAACAAGAAGAAATATGGATAACAAAAATTAGTATAAGAGATGAAATAAAGAAATTGTAGTAAAATGCAATGAAGCAAAAGAAGCATGGCAAAAACAGAGCTGCAAAGAGATTGTAACGCAACAAAAAGGAGATGCCAAAGCTACATAGAAACAAATGGAAGAATTAACATGAAGAAAAACACAATCACAAGCTGGGTGTTTAAGATCAAATGAAGGAGAACCATTGATTGAACAAGAAAACATTAGGTAACGATGGACAGAATAAATTGAAGATCTTTACGATGATGAACGAACAAGGATGATGGGGAAGAATCAGAAATACTCAAATAAGAGGCGTAAGACGCCTTGCGCAAAATGAAAGCAGGAAAAGCTCCTGGACCAGATAATAAAACTAAACAAGAAGAGACTGAAGCCATGGGTGATTTTGGAATAGAATAATAATAACACAAAAATTGAATGATATCTACAACAGCGGTTGTAATTAGCCTAGAGAAACGTCAAGAGACCCGTCTAAAACAACAAAATGCAAGACAAGAAGAGACTGCACATGAAGTCATGGAAATACCCATTACACAAAGAGAGCTAGAGCTGGCAATATCCAAATTAAAAATGAAAAAGTCACCAGGTAGTGATGGAGTGTCTAATGAAATGATTAAGAACTTGGGAACTGCAGCTAAAGCAAAACTACTGCAGATCTACAACATTTGCTGGATCACAGGTAAAGTGCCACAGGCATGGAGAGAAGCAATTATGATACCATTACTAAAGCCAGGAAAAGATGGTTCAATGACATCCAGCTATAGACCAATCAGCCTTACAAGCTGTTTGTGTAAAACAATGGAACGTATAATCAATCTCAGACTGCAGTGGTACCTGGAAAGTGAAAATCTCCTTGTCCCACAACAAGCAGGCTTTAGACAGTGTTACTCTACCGAAGATCAGGCAACCTATCTTTCCCAGGAAATTGAGGATGCGTTTCAAGAAAAGAAACTGGTACTAGCAGCATGGATAGACCTAAAGAAAGCATTTGATAAGGTATGGAAGGAAGGGCTTTTGAAGAAACTGAGAAATTATGGAGTAAATGGCAGGATGTACAAATGGGTCAAAGCATACCTGCATAACAGGAGAGCCAGAGTGCAACTGGATGGTCTTAAGAGTAAGAAGGTCTTACTGCGCCAGGGCGTTCCACAGGGAGGGGTACTATCTCCAACACTTTTTCTGATCTACATCAATGACCTAGTTACTGAACTACCACATGGTATCAAAGTGGCAATGTATGCAGATGACTTGGTAATGTGGTGCACAGAGGAGTATGCAACAGTGGCCTCCAAATTGTTACAAAGAGCTATGAATGCACTGAATTCATGGACAAATAGATGGTGTATCAGCATCAATACAGACAAATGCAGTACTACACTTTTCACTCTTTCCCCAAAACAAAAAGCAGGAGCCATCTATATAAACAATGAGCATGTGAAAGAAGACATACAGGCTACGTATCTCGGAGTTACATTTGATAACAAACTATCTTGGAAACAGCAGATAAATAAGGCAACCCAAAAAGCAAGGAGAAAATTGGCTATTCTAAGAAAGCTGTGTGGAACTACGTGGGGTGCGAGTGGGAAAATACTCAGTAAAGTTTACCAACAGAGTATACGCCCACATTTAGAATATGGATCATCTGCATGGTGTTCAGCATCAAACACCACACTTCAAGAACTGGATAAAGTACAAAACCAGGCACTTAGGGTCATCACAGGAGCAATGAAATCAACACCAATATTAGAGATGGAGAAATTGTGGAGGATACCAGCACTGAGAGAACGGAGGGACACAAAGGTGCTGATACAGGCAGAAAAATTTGCTTGCATGCCGAGACATCCAATGAAGGACCGATTCCAAAATCTTGCATTGGGACGACTTAAGAGAAGCAGTTTTATCCACCAAGCCAAGCGTATTAGTAGACAAACACCAGACATGCCAAGAGCTGTTAACCCCCTACTGCCCATACCAGAACAGACTCCCTGGACAGAGGAATCTGGATTATCAGTTCAAATACGGACAGAAGTGAAAGGAATAGTTGATAAAGAGGAACAGAATAGTCTACAGCGAAAAACAATAACTCTCAGTTTCCTGGATGAAGAATACCCACAAGACCTATGGATTCGTGTGTATACAGATGGATCAGCACAGAATGCAGTAAAAAATGGGGGAGCAGGTGCATATATAGAATACCCAAATAACACTAGGGATATGAATAAAATAGCAACAGGGAAATATTGTCACAATTATGATGCAGAAATACAAGCAATAAAGTTAGCAATAGAAAAACTGCTGAACATTAATCTTAGCCCGCAGCCTGTAGTGTTTTTGACAGATGCAAGATCAGTACTCCAGGCACTACAATCCAGAAAATTACCACATCTGCAGACCTTATTGACTGAACTCTGCAAGCACCACAGGGTTGCCCTGCAGTGGATCCCATCTCACTGTGGAATACCAGGAAATGAGAAAGCAGATCAGTTGGCAAAGGAAGGTTCAACAGGCACACAACTAGATACACCTGTTACATACCATCATAAGAAACAGATAATCAAATCAATCAGAGGACCACAAGCCCCAAATCAGGATGCCTTTTATAATATGAATAGATATGAACAAGTTATCATTATACGTCTCAGAACAGGACACAATCGACTCCATAGTCACATGTATACAAAATTCAAGATCGGCACCTCAACTACTTGTACATGTGGACAGGCGCCCCAGACTGCTGAACACATACTTCAAGACTGCACTGAATATAGTAGACTGAGGAAAATCCATTGGCCCATAGATACAACACTACAGACAAAACTATATGGGCCACTGCAAGAATTACAAAAGACAGTAACATTTATACAGGAAACGACATTGCAGATATAGACAATGCTTCAGGCGAACGAAAGATAGATAGATAGATTGAACAAGAAAACATTAGGTAACGATGGACAGAATAAATTGAAGATCTTTACGATGATGAACGAACAAGGATGATGGGGAAGAATCAGAAATACTCAAATAAGAGGCGTAAGACGCCTTGCGCAAAATGAAAGCAGGAAAAGCTCCTGGACCAGATAATAAAACTAAACAAGAAGAGACTGAAGCCATGGGTGATTTTGGAATAGAATAATAATAACACAAAAATTGAATGATATCTACAACAGCGGATTTATACCAGACGACCCGCTAAAATAAATATTCATAACCCTACAAAAGAAATATTGTGCGATTGAATGTTATGCTGATCGCACAATAAGCCTTAATGGTCATATGGCTAAGATATTACTAGGAGTCATCATGCGAAGAGCGCGAAATAAAATCAGTCCAGAAATTAGTGATGAACAGTGTGGTTATGTTAGAGGTAAAGTTACGAATTTTTGATAATAGTAACAAGAAAAAGAGTTCTTAAACGTTATGTGGAGTCAGTCTTAACATATGGATGCGAGTCAATGACAATCATATGACAACAGACAAGAAGATCACTGGAGGCTGTAGAAATGTGGTTTTGCAGAAGAATGTTGAGAATACCATAGACAGCTAATGAGAGCAATAACAACGTTCTGAAAGAGGCCAAAGCAAAAAGAGAGCTAATATCCAATATTAGGAAGAAATAATCATCATTTTTGGCCATGTAATGAGAAGGGGACAGCTGGAATATATTGTAACAAGTGGAAAAATTGAGGGACGAAGAGAAAGATGGAAGCAAAGAGAAAAGATACCAGACAGGTTAAGAGAATGGCTTGGCAGAAGCTCAACAACAGAAATGATAAATAACTGTCGATATCGAAAGTTGTGGTGAGGCATGATCATGTACGCCAGTAGGCATGGTATTTGATGATTCTTTTGTTTATTTCTATATTAAATGTGTTTTGGTGTTAGTATATTTTTCGTGGCATTAAAATTACTTTTAGCCACTCCTGTTCTTTTGTTTATTTCACTTTTCCATCACTGTTATATAGTTGTGTCCAATGTAGCTGTAGCTTTGAACTGTCTTCAGGTGCATTCCTTCCACTTTGATATCCACTTGTCGCTTTTGAGCATTATCTTTGTTTGTGATCATAGTTTTAGTCTATTTTATATTCACACCTAATCTATATTTTTTGCTTGTCATGTTTATTTCATTAAATAATTTTTGTAGATCTTAGATTAGTGATTGAGAAACAAACAAAAGACTTAATTCAGCAACAATACCACTAGACATAGCAGCTTTAAATAAAAAATACGTTAAATATACCTATGAAATACAAGTAAAGAAATATCAGAAGCTGCTAGAAGAAGGTATTGGACAGAACAGAAGAGAAAATCCTGATTAAAAAGTCACAACCAAATACAAATGCATAAAGAAAAGCATACAAGAAACTTGCGACATCTATTCTGTGAATTAAAGGTAGCCTGAATTAATACCGACCACATCTCTAAAATGTGAGTTGTGGTCATGAAAAAACCTGGTCACTAACACCATATTCTGTATACGCATAGCAAGGCAGGGGAGGGAACCTTATTGCAGAATTCATCATCATCATCATCATTATCGAGTGCCTTCTCCGCAACGAAGGTCTGCTACCATGGATCGCCATTCTACTCTGTTTCTTGCTTTGATGGTGCAGGTTGTCATAGATTGACTTGTCCATCTTTTGATGTTACTCGTCCATGTTAGTCTTGGTCTGCCTCTGCCTCTTTTACCTTGTATTTTCCCTTCCAATATTACTTTTAGTAGGCTGTTGTGTCTTTTAACATGCCCCAAAAATTTAATTTGTCTTATCTTAATTGTATTTAGTAGTTCTCTTTTTATTTTCAGTTGTTTTAAAACTTCATCGTTTGTTTTCTTTTGTTTCCATCCAATTCTACCTATTCTTCTATAAATCCACATTTCAAAGGCTTAAATTTTCTGTTCTGTTTTATTGTCTAATGCCCATGTTTCTGCACTATACAGGAATATTGAGAAGATGTAGCATTTTGCTATTCTTAGTTTCAGCCCTGCTGATATTTGTTTTGTTGTTATTATATTTTTCGTGGCATTAAAATTACTTTTTGCCATACCTATTCTTTTGTTTATTTCAATTTTACATTTTCCATCATTGGTTATAGTATGTCCCAGGTAGCTGTAGCTCTGGACTGTCTCCAGATGTATTCCCTCAACTGTGATATTTAATTGTAGGTCTTGAGAATTTTCTTTGTTTATGATCATAGTTTTAGTCTTTTTGATATTCATATCTAGTCCATATTTTTTGTTTGTTATGTTTATCACATTAAGCAATTGTTGTAGGTCTTTAGGATTTTCCGCTAGTAGAACATTATCATCAGCATATCTTAGGTTATTGATTATCTTTCCATTAATGTTTAGGCCTGCCATCTCTGAGATGTTTTTAAAGATTTGCTCAGTGTATAGATTGGACAAGCTTGGTGATAGGATGCATCCTTGTCTTACTCCTCTTTTTATGTCCATGGGTGTAGAGTTCTTGTTATATTTTATTATTGCTGTTTGCTCCCAGTACAAATTACATATTAGTCGTATGTTTGTGTCGTCTAGATTTATATTCTTTAGGCAGTCTATAAGTTGGTTATGGTGTATTCTATCGAAAGCTTTGGTGTAGTCTATGAAGCAGGCATATATTGGTTTGTTTACTTCTATGTACTTTTCAATCAATGTTCTCATGCTAAATATGTCTTCTTTTGCGCCACTGTTTTTCCTGAATCCAAATTGTTGCTCATCTAATTCAGTATTGATTTTATTCTGAATCCTTCCCTGTATAACTTTTAGTAAAATTTTTGTTACCTGGCTCATTAGGCTTATTGTTCTGAAATCACTGCATTCAACTGCACCATTCTTTTTAGGCAATACAAGTTTGTTTGGTATGTGTCATGTATGGTATATGTCATTGCATATGTCTGTGATCACTTTGATGCCAAAATCTTCTAGAGCCTGTATCATCTCTATCTGTATATTGTCAGGTCCTGCTGCCTTTCCCTTTTTCATTGTTTTTATAGCTTTTTCTACTTCAGATTTCAAGATTTTATAGTTGTATGTACATTTTATGTCTGGCTTTTTGTCCCTTTCGTTATGAAATAATTCTGTTATATATTCTTGCCAGCTATGTACTATATCTTTGTTGTCTGTTAGATTGCAGAATTAGACGGCGAAAAAATACAAAGACACGGAAATGAGATGTCGCCGTAAGATGCTCAGTTTCTCAGACAAATACAACTTAAGAAGTTAGAAGAAATTGTAGAATTATCACAAACTATAGAATACATAAAGAAACGACAGATAAAATGGTTCGGTCACTTGATAAAAAAGGAAGATCTAAATACAACACAATGAGCCTTTATTTAAACGTTACGAGAACACAATACGAGAATGATGGATTGATGGAATATTAGAAAGACTACACTGCTGGAGTATTAGAAACACTACACTGATGGAATATTAGAAACATTATACTGTTATAATATTACAAACACTACACTGACGGAATATTAGAAACACTACATTAATGAAATATTAGAAACACTACACTGACGGAATATTAGAAACACTACATTGATGGAATATTAGAAACACTACACTGACGGAATATTAGAAACACTACATTGATGGAATATTAGAAACACTACATTGATGGAATATTAGAAACATTAGGAAACATAACATCAGTAAGAGGCCAGCAAAAAAAGCAAAAAAACAGAAAGTATATCTTCCCTCGTTGCCGAAAGGCAAATGAAGTAGTAGTAGTAGTAGTAGTAGTAGTAGTAGTAGTAGTAGTAGTAGTAGTAGTGGTGGTGCTGGTGGTGGTGGTGGTGGTGGTGGTGGTGGTGATAGTTGTATTAGTATTAGTAACATATGATCATGTGAACGGAACAATAAATTATTTTGGCGTGTGCATGACACAAGATCGAACACTGTGGATAGGGACGGGGGAAAAAAATATCGATTATGTCATTTTAGACATTCCAACATAATCAAGTATTGACACACAATTTGGAAGAATCGGAAAAGTAATACTCTCAGACAAATTAAGGGATAAGAAGAGACAGGCATACGAGATATACATTTATGCCTCTCTCATATATATGTAAACTTTCGTAGCATAGACTCAGAATCAGATACGATAAATGTACTTAAATATGTTATATCAGAAAGTCACTTATGTCTGCAGCTGGTTTATGTCTCCCCTCTCCTACTCGATCTTTTTGTCTTGTAATCTTTCTGCTCGTAACAGCCTCCCTTTTCATTGTAGATAACAAACCCTACATAGATGTCTCACCACACCCATCGGCCCATCGTTTAATATAACAGCATGCTCTTTCTTATTAAAAACAATAAAAGGGAACTTTACAGCGTTTTGTACAAGGAATAAATCTAACCATCAGAGGAACTCGTCAAAACCGGGTTTTCCATTAGCACATTCTAACAAAACAGCATTGACAGTTTTGCGATGAAGTGAAAACAAACTATAGATCACAATCGATATAATCACTACCATTCAATCATCCATTGATAATCATCCATTGAGTTCAGGCCACATAAATTATCAAGACAACTACAGCATAGAAGGAATGAGGAGAAATGACTGAAGATGGTGATGTTGTTGAAATGTAACGTTACTGACTCTAATAACAAGTTCTTGAGCCGATCTAAACGTCAGCTGAAAGGTGTTGTATTCAAATCTAAATGTCATTTAGCGTGATGGCACATAACAAGAAAGGGAGGAGCGGACCTGAGTACGCCAACAATAATTCAAAAACAGATTGTAATATTAATTATTATGAAAGACTGTGATTGAAAGGAGGTCAGGTTTTTGTCACCCTGAAGTTTATGAACGAATCAGCATGCGACCATAGTGAACATCAATTGCATACAGTGATTAGACACCGGGTGCATAGTCTGGAGTGTAATGAGTTCAATTCTGCTAAACAATAACAAATTACGTTTGTTGTATCTTCCACCAATGTCTGATTTAGTCCGGGCCACTCCGGGATGGGAATTTTGGAGAGAGAAAAGAAAGGAATAGTTCGATATGGACTGAAAAATGGAATCGATACAACTATTTGATACCCCCACCTCCCTCCCAATTATGATTGCATGTCTACTTTCTAATACAAAATATGGAGGTTTTGAAAAGTGTTTTTCTGTTCCCTTTCTGCTGCTTTCGACTGATGATTATCTTTACATGCATCCGTCCTTAAAGTTACAGTTAAAGAACATTAAATATAGTCAGATTGAGTTGTGTTTTGCAGTAGTAGCTGCAGTATTAGCACCTTTCATCCCAATACATCCGACTTTGGGGTGACATTTTGTGGGTACCGAGTTTTACTTCGCTCTTTGGTTCCTAATTTCTTAACCAGATTGATCTGTTTTAGTGCTAAATGGTAAGTAGGATCTTGACAAACTCTGGTATACACATCCTGATGCAGCAGTCAGTTTGAATCATTAACCACAATGAACCATTGTTCAGCCCTGCTTCTTGGCTCAATTTCTCCTCGTTAACATAAAGTAGAATAATTGGTTCACTAACTTATTGAAACTACAGTCGTATTAAATGTATTAGTACTTCATCTTCCTCATATTAGCACTTCATCTTCCTCATATTAGTACTTCATCTTCCTCATATTAGCACTTCATCTTCCTCATATTAGTACTTCATCTTCCTAATATTAGTACTTCATCTTCCTCATATTAGCACTTCATCTTCCTAATATTAGTACTTCATCTTCCTCATATTAGTACTTCATCTTCCTCATATTAGTTCTTCATCTTCCTCATATTAGTACTTCATCTTCCTCATATTAGCACTTAATCTTCCTCATATTAGGACTTAATCTTCCTCATATTAGTACTTCATCTTCCTCATATTAGCACTTCATCTTCCTCATATTAGTACTTCATCTTCCTCATATTAGTGCTTCATCTTCCTCATATTAGTACTTCATCTTCCTCATATTAGTACTTCATCTTCCTCATATTAGCACTTCATCCTCCTCATATTAGTACTTCATCTTCCTCATATTAGTACTTCATCTTCCTCATATTAGTACTTCATCTTCCTCATATTAGTACTTCATCTTCCTCATATTAGTACTTCATCTTCCTCATATTAGTACTTCATCTTCCTCAGCATTCGCCTTAAGACTATCCTCTTCATTGTCCGCACTTAACAAGACGTTAAGTGAGCATGGAAGCGCTGTGTTGTTAGTTTACGGGAACACTTGCATCGTTAGTCCGACACCTTCGGTATCACATTTGTGGGTACCAAGATACCTTATCTCTTCGATCATTTCTTGCTCGGCCAGACTGGTTAGATTGTTCCTAGGAGCACCACTGACAGTTGGAGTGGAGTCTAGGTCAGTCCTATCGTTCACCGATTTTGATGCAAGCAGTCAGCTGATCGTTCTCAACAAGGTTGTTGGTTGGTGTCTTGGCCACATGATACGCGAATTGTAAAAAAGTAAAGAAAAGTAAAATACCCCCGTGACGCCAAGTGGCGTATAGGGAATATGGTGTTAGTGACCATATATATTTTACAGACTTTCGGCACATGGTTTTTGGGGTAATGTGGTCGGTATTGCGCCCGTGCCGCTTTTCTTTCCCATAAAAAATCCGGTACCCATTAAAGGCTGGGTGAACCTGGAAGCCGTCGGTTGGGATCGAACCCACTCTATTCTATTGTGCTTTGTAGTCCAGTTCACTAACCACTGAGCTATCGCAGCTTTATATGAAGAATAAAAAGTAGAATAACTCAGGCTAAAATGGCATTTCAGAAAATTAAAAACGTCTTGTGCAACAAGTCTATGTCAGTAGAAGTGAGAAAGAACCTTCAACTGTGCTAAATAGAGCCAGTTATGACCAATAAAAATGAATCATGGATGGTGGACAAACAAATGAAAAGACGATTAGAGGCCACAGAGATGGGATTTCTCATAAGAATGTTAAAAGTTCTTTGGACAGCTAAAAAGACCAATGAGGAAGTTCTCAAAGAGGCCAACACAAAAAGGGAGCTCCTAAGAAACATCAGAAAGAAACAATCAATATTTTTTTTTGGCACATCATGAGAAGAGGAAAGTTGGCATATTTGGTTACAACTGGAAAAATAAAGGAAAAGAGAAACCACGGACGACAAAGAAAGAAGATACTGCATATATTGGTGTCATGGCACAGAAAAGTCAACAACAGATTTGATACGATGTACTGTGGATAGAGAATTGTAGAGGAACATGATCGCTTACGTCTATCAGTATGACCCATTATGATTCTATGGCCACAGACCGACAAAGCATACAGAGGATCATATGTCTTGTGGCATCTTCAGAGAAACAACTAAATTTATTCATTTAGTGCGGTCAGTGACGTTCTTTCGCAGGGTCACACTACTTCATTTGTTCTCCTCCAGACCATTGGCCTTCCTTTCTTTGGCCTTACCCCTGAGTCCAGTGCTCGGCACTTCTTGTCATTGTTTCTGGATCAGTTAGTAAGTTATGTCAGTTAGAACTTTATAAGACCAAATTTTGGCAAAAGTATAACAAGTACTGTCACATCCGCATATCGCAAATTATTTATTTTGTAACCGTTGAATTCAATTCCCTTTTTCTTCTACTATTGATCTCATAATATGCTCGCTGTAAAGTGGAAACAAATCCGGTGACAGAACACAGCCTTGTCTGACTCTTTGTTTTATATATTGCAATTGTCCTGTCTGGTTGCTAATTCGTATAGCTACTGTTTGTTGCTAGTACGTGTTTTTTTATGATTCGCAGATCCTTGCCATCAATGTTTAATTTCTCCAGCATATTGATCATTTCCACATGCTTTACTTTGTCAAATGCATTTGTGTAGTCTATAAAGCACATATATAGATCTTTCTTTACCTCTATAGATCTTTCTATCATTGTCCTTAAAATGTATATTGCATTATTGGTGCCCTTTCCTTCCACAAATCCACATTGTTCCTCACTTATTCTGGTTTTATTTTGTTCCTTTCACATCTCATGATGATTCTTAGTAATATTTTAGTTATATCGCTCAGCCTTAAATGGATACCGGATTTTTTTCTGGGAAAGTAAAGCGGCACGGGCGTAATACCGACCACATTACCCCAAAATCATGTGCTGAAGGTCTGTGAAATGTATGGTCACTAACACCTTATTCCCTATACGCCACTTGGCGTTACGGGGGCTCTTTACTTTTTCTTTACTTATTATTTATATTTAATATCAATCATGAAGCAAGCTATGAAAACAAAATGGAGGGAGTTGCATGAAAAATGTGAGCCAGAACATGACAGCTTAAACAAACTTAGCAAACATGAGCAGACCAAGATATTCAGTCTCATAGCAGGTCATTGTAGCCACCTCATAGCTCATCTACACAAGATAGGACTCAGTGACGTTGCAATACGTGATTACAGTGCAGTCAAACAAACTCAAGAGCATACACTACAGGGCTGCATCACTATAAACACCCTAAGAACACAAATATGGCCCACAGAAACAACCGAACATGACAAGTTATGGGGACCCGGTGATGGCCTGAACCGCACCGTCTTGTTCGTGACCCGAGGTAGTCTAAATGCATAGCAATAGTTGATCCCTGAAGAAGAAAATGGTTATATCGAAGAAACAATCATCACCACCATGCAGCATAAAAATAAACGAGATAAATCTGAAACAAGTACAACGTGTCAAATACTTGGGCACAATAATTACATCAGATGGGAGATGCACCACAGAAATAAAAAGCAGAATAGCTCAGGCCAAAATAGCATTTCAGAAAATGAAAAATATCTTATGCAACAAATCTATGTCAATAAAAATGAGAAAGAGAGTTCATCGGTGCTATGTAGAACCAATTCTGACCTATGGAAGAGAATCATGGACAGTAGACAAACAAATGAAAAGACGATTAGAGGCCACAGAGATGGGATTTCTCAGAAGAATGTTGAAAGTTCCCTGGACAGATAAAAAGACCAATGAGAAAGTTCTCAAAGAGGCCAACACAAAAAGGGAGCTCTTAAAAAACATCAGAAAGAAGCAATCAACATTTTCGCGGACGGCAAAGAGAGAAAATACTGGATAGCTTGGTGTCATGGCATGGAAAACAGTCAACAACAGAACTGATACGATGCACTGTAGATAGAAGATTGTGGAGGGACATGATCGCCTACGCCAACCGGCAGGGTACATGATGATGATGAAGAAGAAAAAATAATACATTAATAATTAAACAATGATCTGTATGTTGTGTTATTTTGTCATAAAACTATGCAACCACCTCTTGTAGTATTTTACATACTTTTGTCTGTTATTTCACCAAACATTAATAAAATGTAGCAATTTTACAAATCCGCAACACAATTTGTTAGAACGAAAACGAGATTCTCTAAAACATGAACACCGTAAGATTTGTTTAGAAAAGATTCATACAGACCTAGTGTAAACGTTGCCATGATCACAACCAATACATGGCCTATAAAATCACGTGACTTAGATCCGCCTCAACATGGCGTTTAACAAATATTTTCGAAATTGAGTTCTTAAATAATGTTGTTGGATTAAGAATTTAAGTTGATGTTTATGAATGCTGTTTTCGCGGTATGTTTCAGGACATAGTTAAAGGTAGTGTTAGACGTTTGTTCTGTTTTTTTTTCAGTAAAGAAATTAACAACATAGATTTGCAACATAGATTGATTATCAATAAAATTAAAATAAATATTCGCGTTAGTTTAGTTTTACTTTGGCGTTGGCTGTTGACGTTGAAAGTTATAGCCATTTGTTATAATTTCCTTTATAATCAAGATTATCCAATGACCAATGTAATGTATTACTGTTATCGAACCGCTATCGGTTATAATATATTGGATTATTTTTACCGTCTTTGACTCTTTACTAAAACTTCCTTTGAGATAAGTAAAATAAGTTTAAATTTTGAAAAGTAGTTACCAGGCCGTTGTTATTATAATTATCATATTATCATGATTATTAATTATTTAAAATAAAAGAAGTGCAAGGAATTAAAATTAATATATATTAATCTGCTAGTATTACTATTAGAATACAATACTTAGTTTAGAATATAGTTTGTTCACAAATTCGTGCCCACAGAGTTGAAAGTTGATCAATTATCTCGGAAACTGTTTGATTAATTTCTGTAATTCTTTTCATGAAATCTTATTTTTTCGCCGACCCTCAGATTTTATAACATTTAAGTACAAAGGTACTCTGAATTTTGCACAGATCGTTTTTTTGTTATATGATTTTAGGAAAATATCAAACCACGTGCTCTAAACATGAGATTTTACTCTAAATTATGTTAATTTTCTAATAATGCAAGCCAAAGGCATATCTGTATCATATTGAAGAGGGCACTCCAGTGGTCACTGACCAAGCAACTTGATGATTTAGACTTTGCTGATGACATAGCTCTTCTATCACACAGCCATCAACAGATGCAGGAGAAATGAACATACTTGATAAAAGATCACAACAGCTAGGACTGAAAATTAATTGAGATAAGACCAACATTATGAAAATTAATGTTGTTGGCAATAACCAAATATTTAGGAGAAATACATCTACTAGACGTACAATATTACATATATCCGGGCAGTAATATATATAAAGAGGGAGGAACAGAAAATTATACCAAAATAAGGATATAAAAAATTTTTTTTAAATGTTCAACTCCATAAGTCAGTCAGTGTTATATGGCTGTGAAGCATGGAGAACAACAAAATTGACAATCATGAAGATACAAACTTTCATTAATGGATGCTTATGCAGAATAACAGGATGGATATGGCAGGACAAATTCACTAACATAGAATTATGGAAATGTACCAGTCAAATACCAGTGGATAAAGAGATACAGCGTAGACGATGGCGATGGATAGGACACACACTACGGAAGCCAACTGAGAGTATTACACAACAGGCCCTTTTTTGGAATCCCCAGGGGAAAAGACAAAGAGAAAGACCAAGGAATTCTTGGAGAAGACAGGTTGAAAATCAAATTGATCACATATGTATTAATAATAAGTTTAAGTCATCCTTACAGGATGTAAAAATATAGAGAGGGGCAGATATAGCTTCTGATCATCATCTTCTGTTAGCCAAACTTAAAATTAAATTAAAAAGGTATACTACAATGAATAAGGGCAGAAAGTATTTCAATGTAGGGTTTCTTAAAGAACAAGGAATTAAAGATAAATTCGCAGTCACAATATCAAACAAATACCAAGTCCTCCAACAACTAGAAAATACAATAAATATAGAAGATCATTGGAAACAGGTAAAAAATATATGGAAAGAGACATGCGAAGAAACACTGGGGAAAAGAGAACGCCAGAATAAGGCATGGATGACAGCAGAGACCCTGGATAAAATTAAAGAAAGAAAGAACAAGAAAGCAGACATAAATAAAAGCAAAACAAGAAGTAATAAAGCCAAGACACAGGAAGCTTACACAGAGGTGAACAAAGAAGTGAGAAGATGCATTAAAAGGGATAAGAGGAAATATATAGATGAATTAGCTAAAGAGGCAGAAGAAGCAGCAAATAAAGGGAATATGAAAGAACTGTACAACAGCACAAAGAAATTAGGTGGAAAATACAAACAGATCAACGCCTTTATCAAAGATAAGAAAGGAAATCTGCTTAGTAATATAAAGGAACAAATGGAGAGATGGAAGGAGCACTTTGAAGAACTTTTGAACAGACCTGGCTCAAATAATCCTCCAGATATACTACCAGCAGAAGAAGAATTACACGTTAACTGCGGAAAACCAAGCAAAGAAGAAATAATGAAAGCCATCAAACTATTAAAAGATGGTAAAGCCACAGGACCAGATGAAATTCCTTCAGAAGCCATCAAAGCAGATATTATCACCTCTACCAAGATGTTACATAATCTATTGGATAAAATTTGGGAGAGGGAAGAAATACCTAAAGACTGGAGAGAAGGTTATATGATCAAACTACCAAAGAAAGGAAGTTTACAGGAGTGCACAAATTATAGGGAATTATGCTACTATCAGTGCCAGGAAAAATATTAGGCAGATTCATTCTGGAGAGACTAAAAGAGGCTATAGAGAAACACTTGAGAGATGAACAAGCAGGTTTTAGGAAGAACAGATCATGTGCTGATCAAATAACTACTCTACGTATAATAGTTGAACAAAGTTTAGAACTAAAATCCCCACTTTATATTGGATTCATAGATTACGAAAAGGCATTTGATAGTTTAGACAGAAGAATGCTTTGGAAGTTGCTGAGTCATTATGGAATCCCCATAAAGTTTATTAACCTGATAAAAACAATGTATGAAGGAACAAAATGTAGTGTGGTGCATGAAGGACAGCTTACAGAAGCATTTGAAATAAGAACAGGAGTAAGGCAAGGATGCCTTCTGTCTCCATTTCTCTTTCTACTGGCCATAGATTGGATTATGAAAATAACTCAAAACAACAGAAATGGGATCCAGTGGTCACTGACCAAACAACTTGATGATTTAGACTTTGCTGATGACATAGCTCTCCTATCACACAGCCACCAACAGATGCAAGATAAAATGAGTATATTAGATGAGAGATCACAACAGCTAGGACTAAAGATTAATAGAGATAAGACCAACATTATGAGAATTAATGCAGTTGGCAATAACCAAATAAAACTAGGAGAAATACCTCTACTAGACGTACAATCTTATATATATCTGGGCAGTAATATAGATAAAGAGGGAGGAACAGAAAACGATACCAAAATAAGGATATCAAAAGCAAGAGGAGCTTTCATTGCACTGGGAAACATATGGAAATCCAAAGAAATTAGGCTAAATACAAAAATACAAATTTTCAACTCCAATGTTAAGTCGGTTCTATTATATGGCTGTGAAACATGGAGAATAACAAAATTGACAATCACGAAGGTACAGACTTTCATTAATGGATGCTTGTGCAGAATAAAGGGATGGAAATGGCAGGACAAAGTCACTAACATAGAATTATGGAAATGTACCGGTCAAATACCAGTGGATAAAGAGATACAGCGAAGACGATGGCGATGGATAGGACACACACTACGGAAACCAACTGAGAGTATTACACAACAGGCCCTTTTTTGGAATCCCCAGGGGAAAAGACAAAGAGGAAGACCAAGGAATTCTTGGAGAAGACAGATTGAAGCAGAGATGAAGATGATGGGGAAGACATGGAATGATCTTAAAAGAATTGCAAAAAACAGAACGACTTGGAAAGTGTTTGTTGAAGACCTATGCTCCACTGGGAGCTAAAAGGTAGAAGAAGACCAGTCAAATACCAGTGGATAAAGAGATACAGCGAAGATAATGGCACTGGATAGGACACACATTGCGGAAGCCAACTGAGAGCATTATACAACAGGCCCTTTTTTGGAATCCTCAGGAGAAAATACAAAGAGGAAGACCAAGGAATTCTTGGAGAAGACAGACAGAAGCAGAGGTGAAGATGATGGGGAAGACATAGAATGATCTTAAAAGAATGGCAAGAAACGGAACGACTTGGACAGTGTTTGTTGAAGACCTATGCTCCACAGAGAGCTGAAAAGGCAGAAGAAGTAGAATAGGATGTGTTAGGCCAAAGGTACAAATATTATGGTTTGCTGTAACACAAGATATTCTTGAAGAGGGGGTCTCGGTAGCCTAGTTGGGAAAACCACCCAACTGGGCTACCGACGTTCGGACAACTGGTGTTCGATTCCCCCTGGGAGCAGTGTGAATTGTACTCGTGGTTGAAAATAAAATAAATAATACCCCCACGGTTGACCCAGCCGTTGGAAGAAATGGGTACCGAGGTAGTACCCAGGGAAGGTGAGGAATGTCACTTCGCATCTGAGTTTCGATGCTTTGAGGCGACACTATCCAGAAATCTCCGAACATTTCTGGATAGGCGACCTAGCACATATGGGTGTAAACTCGTGTAATAAGACGCCGGTTCAAGTCTCGTACTTTACCTTTACTTTACCTTTATTATTGAAGACATACGAAGTAAAGGTCTAATTGTTACACAAGCAAAGCAGAAATTTTAATAGGTCGTCCTTACTAAGCACAGCTTTATAATACTAAATGTCATTTTTATGCCAAAGATTAGAGATCTTAAACAGTTTACTTAACTCACTTTGTATTAGTGTGTTACATATGTATTATAAATCTTGGAAACTAGATAGGTGTGTAGAGGTACACTTAACACGATGTAAATATTAACTCTTTCCGTACATTTCAATGCACTATACATCATGCTAATTTCAGTCAGATAGGTTTAGCCTCAGAGTCATCATGCTCAATTTGATTTGTTTAAACAGTCATCAAACCATATACCTTTAACATGTCTTGTATCATCTTGGTATTGGTAAAATCTAATTCCTTGTTCAGTTATCTAAAAATTCATATATAATATGTTATGTGTTAGATAAATATATGAAATTATAGATTGATTTTTACAACTATGAAAAATTTGGTCCCAGAAATGTCTTCTGTTGCATTGACAAAAACCTTCCATATTGATAGAATTAATGTAATTAAAAAGCAATTTTAAACTATTAGTGTTTTGAATTGTTTTGTGCTGACTTTCCTGTTATCACTTATTCTTAAATAATTCAACATCTCTGATTTGCAATAATTATTTTCATTAGTTTTTTTTTAATATATAAAAGATTCACTGATTATGTATATCCTATACATACATACATAGCAGTTCAATAAAGTAAAGAGAAACTTCATTCCCAATAATCTGACTTGACTCTCCATTGCAAACATCCACAATGGATGAGATGACCGCCATGCATTGGAGATGTTATGATTGCAATATGACCTTCTCAAATCCCAGCCTTTTACAGAAGCATAGGGCGCGGTTTTGCATTGGAGGTGGTTTAGGTGATCCTGATCAACTAATGATGCGACGAGGTTTTCGATCAGAATTACCGCCAAGTGGTGAAATTGCTGCAGATGATGTGAGTATTTTGAATTGTAACAACTCGTTTTGACTTTTGTGTGTGTGCTAGCATTTGTATAGAAGTAGATGCAATATATCAAAGACTTGAAGAAAAATCTTTCAGTCAAGCCCAGAATATGGAACACAAAAAAGAATGGAGAAAGATATTGTAAATAATTCATCATGTTGGCACTCTAAATGCTCCCATGGCAACAAATAGGTTCGGGTAAACATAAGGATTATTGTCAATGTTTCTGTATTTAATAATTGTTATTTTAAAAAGTTTTTAAATTTTATTATTTGTGACATTTATAAAGTAAAGATTAGAGTAAAGAAATTTTAAATTCTGATTAGAGTCAGAATAGCTAAAGCAGCAATGTCTTTCAGAAGTCTTGAAAAGTTGTGGAAATCAAAACTCATCAGCACAAACACAAAACTTAAGACTATTCAAATCAAACGTACAATCAACCCTTACATATGCATGTGAGAGTTGGAAAACTACAAGAGATATAGAAACAAAGTTGAACATAAATGTCTAAGGAAAATACTTGGTATAGCATGGAATGAAATCAAAACAAACGAGGAAATTAGAGAAATAGCCAATCAACCACTAATATCTTCAGTAATCAAAAAAGACGATGGTCACATGTTGGCATGTGATGAGGAGAGATAATAACAGAATAACAAAACAAGCCCTCATGTGGGAAACAACAGGTAAGAGGAAAAGAGGCCGACCCAGAGAGACACTGAGAAGAACATTGATTAGAGAGACAAGAACAGCAGGAATCAGCTCCCTCAATAAGATAGAGCTGCTTGCACAGAACAGAGACAAATGGCGAGATTTGATAATATATCTTTAGAAGGGATGAAAACTGCTAGAATAAAAATGTAGATAAGAGAAAGAGTATCTAGGTCTATGCCCAGTGGGCTGGCTACGGCTCAAAAGGTCGATAGATATATAGATAGATGGATGGATGGCTGGACGGACAGATATTTATAAATATTATTTATATTTTCAGTGAATATTTTTATATTCCTATTTTAGTCATATCTGTCTACACATCTATGTTATAAGATTATATGGTCTTTTTTAAAATTTGCGTTTATTCTTTTATTCCTCTTCCTTTATCTGATAGAACATGAGCCAAAATATTATAGAAGTAATTGATATAAGTACACACAAATTTTAATCTGCTTTCATTGAAAATCACAGCAAACATTTTTCTTCTCAGCATTGTCTGTATTAAAAAAGAAACGCTATCTTATTTATTTAATCATCATCATCATGATTTATTTACTTATATAATAACAAAAAAGGTAATGAGTGCCCTATAACATAAATTCAAAGGGAAGTGAAGTATTAGACTTCACCATACTAAGTCATAGCATCTCAATGTGTGGCTGCTGGCACTCTTTCTCACTGCTTATACCTCATCAAACTCAGCTAGCCAGGTACTATTCTTATTTAAAATTTAAACTGTATTGCCTGGAGAGCATCACTCTGGAAATGAACCCATGTTCACTTAATCGCCAATCTAGAACACTAACTACTTCGCTGTTGGCTGATTCACTTACTTTTATCAAACTATAAAAAAAAAACTACTTATAAAACTTTCATTACAGCTTTAATCCAATTTCACGAATGTGTTAGGGTTTTTTTTTTTTGGGGGGGGGGGGGCACTGCTTAGTGCAGTTGCCATATGTTTGAGTCTTTTATTTCAATTTTTGTTAGAAAAAACATTTTTTGACTTCATTGTGATTTGAACCTGCTCTCACCAAATTTTTTAGAACAACAGGTTTTTATCCATTTTTCCACATACCATCACTTATATAGTAGGAGCATAATATTGATTTTTAAGCTGCTACAGCCATGGACATGTATAATACAAATAATATGCATATCTACATATATATATATATATATATATATATATATATATATATATATATATATATAATGCACTAAAAGAAATTAAACATTTTTTCTTCATTTTGTTACACATCATTTAAAATATTATCTTTATTTATGTCATAGAAAATGAAATTTACCAAGATTTAATGCTATAAAAATATTTCTTTTAAATAAAATTACAGAAACGACCAAACTTTGATTAAATTTTTTGTTGTCCTTGTATTAAAGATGTGAAGAAAAGAGAAGCTTGATTTGCTATTTTTAAAACAAACAAAAATGGTAGTAATGAATTTCATCTTCTTTCCTTCCTCATTTGCCTTTCAGCGTTGAGGGGAGATATCATTTGCGGTTATTTGCTCTTCTATTCGCCTCTGCTACTGTTATGCTTCCTAGTGCTTCTAGTACTCTGTTGATCCATCTTTTTTGTGGCTGACCCTTGAGTCTGGTGTTCTCACAACATTTATTGAGGGCTCGTTGTGTTGTGTTTTGAATTTTCTATCTTGTCACATGGCCAAACCATTTTATCTGTTGTTTCTTTATATATTTTATGGTGGGGGTTATTCCTAGCTTTTTTCTCAGTACTTCATTTCTGATCGTGTCTCTCAGGCTGTTTCCTGTCATTCGTCTAACACATTTCAACTCTGTAGAGGTTATTTTTCTTATTGTTCTTGCTTCTAGGGTCCTGGACTGGCATTGGTAGCACAACGTTAGGATAAAGATTGTATTGTAAAGTGCCTGTTTTGCCTCTAGAGTTATTTTCTTGTTGGATAATAGTGGTGATAGCTGTTCAATGATTTGACAAGCTTTAATGTATCTTGAGTTATCTCTGCTGTTTATGAATTGTTGTTCGTCACCAAACTTCCTAGGTATTTTAATTCCTCTACCTGTTTTAGTTGTCTGCCTGTAATGAATGTGATACAATTAAAAAAAAAGTAAATATGACAGAGCGTAGGAACGTTATCTAATTGGTGCTAATAGTTAGTCTATCTAATTTACTTGTAGATTTGTGGTCGCTATGTTTTTACACTTAAAAACAAATATTGTGGCATATCTTTGTAAGTAGTAAAATCTGGTCTTAACGAGATCCTTGGGACCATCAAAATATTGTCATTGTAACTATCTTGTTATATCCAGTTTATGTTTAATTTGTTAAATATGTATGAGCTGAGCAATTGTCCACTATTAGTGTAATACTTCTTCCCTGCAACTAAAATTTCCAGTCTGTATACTCATTGTTCAAATATTAAGTGTCGTCCATGGTGTTTTGTTAAACTTGCACTCTCTTGACAATGTTCTTATATTTTTAAAACAATGTGGCTTCTCAAATTCTCCTTGTGAGAAGGGGCAGCTTGTCACCATTCATGTTGGCAGTGATCAAAATATAAATTCTGTCTTTTGGAATCTTGTAACCACTGCACGCTTCTTCTTTTTCAGCCAGTGTGCGGTTTGGGACACACATATAAAAGAGACCTCTCTTATCCTCATTGTATATATTTTTTGGTTCAAATTGCTTGAGAATTTCCTGTAGTTGACTTTGCTTTCACTTATCACTTGTTTCTTTTGAAAACTAACCCAGCCTAATGCAGACTACTTTCATTGCAATTCCATGTTGCACTTTAAAACGGTTCGGCCAACCAACTTAGCTTGAAGTTGGTATGACCAAAACTCTCAGCCAGCTTTTTTCCCTTTTCAGTAAGGAAGGGTCCTGAAATTGGGGTATTCTTGTTATCGTCTTTGTAATTAGCTTCCTAATTTTCTTTTTATTCTTCCCAAAACCACCACTTGAAAATGCTGACATAATGTTGTTTCTATCCTTCAGGATTGTATATAGTGCATTTGAGGGAATATCATGTTCCCTGCATATCTCTGCTTTTTATTTGAACTTTTTGTTTATTATCTCTATCAACATCACTTTCAATTTAAGTGATATGCACTTGTGTTTTTTGCTAGTACTGGAAGTCATCACAATAACAGATCTAATCACCTGTTAATAATGTAAGCAGGCATGTAAATGTGCACCTATACTCAATCTTTATGAAAAAAACTTATTGGACAGTGACTACTATCCAATAAGAAAACACAGTCACTTCTCAAACCTGTAGCAACAACTTGTACTGTATGTTTTGTGTCCCCAAACCATGCCTCTCTCATCCTCTGCTGTGTGAAGATAGGCCTTACTAGTTGTGCCTAGCCTTCATGGTCACACAATTTATAGACGAACAAGAAAAGTACCCACCACTAACAGTTTTTTTTTGGATACCCAAATTTCACAAATTAGGTTATAACCCATTTGAAGGCTGGGTAATAGCGTTATAAAAGATTTGTTAAAATATAGGATAAAGAAGAAACAATTTTTTAAATTATTCAAATGACCATTGTTCTTGTTACACCCAGTCTCGTTTAAGTGGATTCTACTGTAATGATTTTGAAGCTACTACAGCCATTAACATGTATAACAAACAACACTAAGGTCTACACACTTTTGCTTATAAAATACACAGAAATAATATCTTAATTTTTGTTATAGAAAATTAAACTTGTAATGTGGTAAAAATATTTCTTTTTAAAATAAAATTATAAAAACTACTACACCTTGTTTAGTTTTTTTTTTTTTTTTTCAATAATAGCATTAAAAAATGTTTCATTTTTTTTGCATTGAAGGTGTCAAGAAAAGTGAAATTTGATTTAATGTTTGCAAAAGAAATATAAAAATTTAATAACACTGTTCAATAAAAAAGGAACACATAACAGAGTGTTGGAACATTATGTAATTGGTGTTAATAATTGTTCTGTCTGATTTACTTATAAATCTGTGTTGCTATGTTCTTACACTTAAAAATATTGTGGTATGTCTTCTTTTTAGATCTCTCTAGATTTTTTTTAAAATTATCATATAAATTATGTTCTCCTTTGTCAGCATTTTTTATTGCACCTTTGGTTGCTTTAAAGTTACTGATAGAAAATTGAACCTAGCACTCTGAAACAAACATGTGATTAGCACTTGTTGCGTTTGTGCCATATGTAATATATCTCTGATCTTGGTGTTAATATTTGTGTTGTATCTGTCCTTCATCATGCACTGGCTATGTAATTTTTAAAAATTGTGTTGGCCTGCCAATCGTTAGAATTGTAAGTCTCTACATTTTACATTATTTGGGAAATGTGGATCATATAGACTTTCTGGTATAATGTCAGTTGAATTTCCATGAGAGAAGCTGTTCATCAAAGCTGCATCCAGCATAAGACACTCATATTTTTACCAACCTATTGACTTATCATGATTGCTTGCTACCAACCATCTGTCAAGATGCCAAAAGGCCATATATATATATATAAAATGTCAGAGGGACCATTGAAAGCAGCATCATCCTCTAATCCACCACTGTCAAGGAGCGATAGGACAACAGTATTTTCCTGAAACATTCAATCTTTATCCACATTTGTTAAGGCAACCTGTACAACAGACCAAAAGAATTCCTTACAAAGCCCCAAATAAAATCTATACGCAATACTTTTTTGGGGCGTTAAAATTGTATTACTGTCATTATTGTTTAGCAGTCTGATATATTCATGTGTTTATTAATATTTGTATTTCCACTTTTAAAAATAGTTATTTAAGGTGCACTTATTTCCAGCATAACAATACAGGCTTATACAATTGCATACAATTTATTTTTACTAACTTGTGTAGAAGAGGTGCTGATTTATTTTTAAAATAACAAACACGGAAAGTTGCACAAATGGTTTGCAAAGTCCATACAATGGCTTGTAAGTACATACAGGGCCATTTTTTTTTTAGATAGCTCTTTACAAATTAAGATAAATTGTTACATGTTGTGATGGAATGTATGAAACATATCCATGCATGAGTCATTGGTTTTGGATCTTTCTTGCAAGCCCAAAAAGCTATTTAAAATGCTGTATTACCTGGAGCAAAACTGTGCATTTTTACTTTGACAGTAGGCACATTTTCTAAGTGTCAGGTGCTACACACATTCTAAGTATTGATTACCTAGTTCAAAGTGTGTTTAATTGCTGCCCTTTCACGATCACTTATAGTTTGTTTGCACAGTTTGAGCTGTGTAAAAGGTAAAGGTAAAGTACAAAACTTGAACCGGTGTCTTAGCACGCGAGCTTCCACCCATATGAGCTCGGCCGCCTATCCAGAAATGTTCGGAGATTTCTGTATAGTGTCGCCTCAAGCATCAAAACTCAGATGCGAGGCGACATTCCTCACCTTCCCAGGGTAATACCCTGGTATCCATTTCTGCCAACGGCTTGGTCGACCGTGGGGGTATTTTTTTTTCAACCACGAGTAGAATTCACCTGCTCCCAGCGGGAATCGAACACCGGTTGTCCGAACATCGGTAGTCCAGTCGGGTGGTTTTCCCAACTAGGCTACCGAGGCCCCCAAGTGAATAGGTAATGTGAGCTGTGTAATATGTCACAACTTATAAATGGATACAGACTCATAGCATTGTTACATCCTGAACATGATGGTTTCCTAATAGTTCTTAATTTGTTTTCAATTAGTCTTCAAATCATTTTTGCTCAAATGTTGTGTATTAAAATATTTCACTTATCTTTTAGTAAGTTCTTTTCTATTCTTCATTGAGTATCAACAAGAGCTGTACAATCCTTTTTGTTCTTTGCTGCCTCTTCTAGTCTTCTCTAATTGTAATTTATCTTTGTGATCACTGGTGTCTTCAGTTAACAGAAATGTTGCAGCCTGTGTTTATTGTGTCCTTAACAATCTGAGCACACTCAAATATATAATTTGTTATCATCTGCACTTCAATATGGTGAATAGGTGACAAGAACTATTGAGGCTCTGTCTGAAAGTGTTCCTTGTTGCAGTTTTCTCATATTCCAAGTCCGGCTTGCTGCCAGAGCTTCTGAGTTTAGTGCTCTGTGCACACCATAAGCTGTGTTTTTCATCCAGACCGTGTTTTGATATTCTGTTTGCATACGATGAATTATAAAAGTGTATGATGAATGACAGATAGTTGCAAAACATGCCCTTTTATTAGATAGCATTTGAGGCGGGGTTTGGGGGGATGATGAAGGTGATTGATTACTTATTAGC
Source organism: Megaustenia siamemsis (assembly GCA_032433765.1). Taxonomy (NCBI): domain Eukaryota; kingdom Metazoa; phylum Mollusca; class Gastropoda; order Stylommatophora; family Ariophantidae; genus Megaustenia; species Megaustenia siamemsis. Next base: position 18,542,164 of record JAVIAB010000139.1, on the reverse strand, counting down.
TTTGTGTTATATTGTAGTATCTGCCATGTTTTTGTAAGTCACTTTAAAAAAAATAAATAAATAGCTCTAGTAGATTCTATTTGAAGAAAAATGTATTCACTTGCAGTGTATTTTTTTTTTTTTTTTCTGTTTTAAAAACATGTAGTATTGAAACAGTGTGATAAAAGTGAAGATAACAGTAACCACAACAAAGCCAACGAATGACTGGTTATGCTTGTTTAAAAATGATTTAAATTTGTGCCAGGCCTTTCAACAATTCATTGTTGTGATCTCTTTCTTTGTCTGTTGCTGAATGAAGCCAGAAAAGCAAACAAGATTCAAGTTGTTTTTTAAAAAGTGAAATGAAAAGTAAAGGGACAGAGCACTTTTATGTTCACAGTTGCTGATAATGCTATCCCCAGCTATAAAATGGGTCTAAGTAACTGATATTCTTTTGAAAAGACTGAAATATCTGAACATATGTAATTTATATGGAATTCCTCCTTGTTTCATGTACTTCTGAAAGCCCTACATATAATCTCTCAAGCAATATGAGCTAGACAGATACGATATCTTCAAATTATATTCTTATCTCATTTCTCCAAATCAAAGAAATGTTTGGTGAATCATTGAATCCAGTTTTACAAATCTTCATCTTAAGCTTTCGCAAAATGAAACAGGACAGAACTTTTTTTTGTAAAATAGAAATTGGACATCTTTGAATTATCAAATAATATGCAATGATTTCATAACACAGCCACAGGGAGCATGATCTTATGAAGCGTAACAAAATAAGTACCAACTACCTTTTACTCTGTGGTTCAATCTCACCATTCCTGAAAGTGCTTGAAGTGCACAACACAGCAACTGATACGCTTGTCATTATCCTCAGCAGATTTTATTACATGCATCTATCTTATCAATCCCTAGAACAGTCATCAAACATTTAGAATTTTCATAGCAACCAAGGCTATGTAATCATTGTCAAACTGTTGACAGGAATGCAAAACTGATTGACACCCAATTAGCACATAATATTTATCTTATTTTATAATAATTGTACTTCCAAGTGATTTTGCACATACTTTCAGCTGTTAGCTAAAATTTGTAAATAATTTTTTTGTATCTGATGATTTTGATGCTATCTTGACAATACCAGACAATTCCAGTCAATGATAACCTGATAGTTTAGATAATAACTTGACAACACCAGACGATTTCAGTCCATGATTATCTGATAGTTTAGATACTATCTTGACAACACCATACAGTTCCAGTCAATGATAACCTGATAGTTTAGCTAATAACTTGACAACACCAGACGATTTCAGTCCATGATTATCTGATAGTTTAGATACTATCTTGACAACACCAGACAGTTCCAGTCTATGATTTCACAGCAAAACCCAACTGTTGCTGCTGCATCATCACAAGGAATTGTATAGATATTCATAAAAAAATATTTTGAATGTAATATGATAAATATAACCTTTTATAAAGACATTTATTCCAACCATTTAAAGTCAAATAAATGTTTAATTAGTATAATTTCAAATGTCATAAATCATTGTTCCAATGTACACAGTTACTGTTAACCTGTAACTGATTGTTTATGCCCTATTTATAACCCCCCCCCCCCCCCCCGTCTTTTTTTACTTCACATTTTTAACCTACAATTTGGCTGACCAAATAGTTAGTTATTGTTTCCATGCCAATGTTTCTTCTTCATTTGCTTATTGATGGATTTTGTTACACTGTCTTTTACGCCTTCGATAGCTTGACACATCTGTTGGATTTGTTTCCCTAGTCAGGTTTTTTTTTCTCGACTTAGAGTTGCTGTCTAGAAATGCAGCTTTAACAGGTCTTTTCTTCTATTAGAGTTTTTTTTAAATCAAGTTTTCCTTTTAGAAAAACAAGAGTGCACTTGCGCACGTTAAAAAACTATTGGCAGTAAAAGTCGATGGCATCAAACTATAATTGTTATGTAAATCTTACACCCTGCGGAAGCCAAATGAGAGTATTACACGACAGGTCCCTTTTTTTTTAAATTCCCAAGGGAAAAGAGTAAGAGGAAGACCAAAATATTCTTGGAGAAGATAGATGGAAACAGAGATGAAGATGATGGGGAAGACATGGAATGATCTTTAAAAAATGGCAAGAAACAGAACGGTTTGGAAAGTGTTTGTTGAAAACATATACTCCACAGGGAGTTGAAAGGAAGAAGAAGAGATTTAAGCAAATCATGTCGAAGATGGATGTGTCGGGCCTAAAGTTGCAAAATTAGCATATACACTCACGTGACGGGTTTACGGTAAGAAGAAGTAACCACTTGGGCAACTAAGGATAAGAGGTAGATTTTTATCCAGATCGATGGTTCCTATGTTCACCCAGCCTTGAATAGAACCGAAACTGTTTCTGGATGGTCTGGCGTGATATTGACCATACCACCCATATAATGTGCTGTTTGTCTTTGAAAAATATGTACACGTCACTATGGGGATATACCTAAATGTCAAGGCATGTAGATTATGTTTGGTACTGTGTCGAGAGAGGGGGCGGAAAACATATACATGTATTAGTCTCCCCCCCCCATCGCAGTTATATAATAAACACTCTCTCTAATGATATGTGAAACATTTTGTAAGTAAAGTTGACACATAATGGCATTTAAAAGCAATAAACCAAGGGTAGCCGGAGAGTATAGATTTATTGATTCGTTTGTTGACAACATATTTTACAGTAACCAACACGACAAATGTGACCCGGTGCTGTTTCGCCCTATAAATGTTTAACGCAAGTATTCAGCCCTACCCTATCCGGGAGACACTTATCTTAATTGAAAAATACAGATATACAATTTATTCCCGAGTTGTGTTCGCAACCCTATACTATAGTCATGAGTAAAAATGCATGAAACATATCGCCAATGATAGCTATCTTTTTAGGTAGCTGAGTTGGTCATGTGCTCTAGCGTTTAGTTCTCGTGGCAAGGCGCTGTGCCGAGGAATACGGGTTCGATCCTGCTTAGGACCATTAAAAAAAAAAACATTGATTATTTGTGATTTTTTTCCATCGAGTATTGTAAATACACTTCTTCCCCTGAAATGATTCGTTGATCCATCGCTTCGGAAGTTTCCCTCCATAATAATATTCATTTATTATTATTTGTCTCGTTGAGCAGGTGGCGGGGTTTTAGGGTTTGGTGATTATTGTACCTAGTCGGTTTTTATTAGTATATGGAGAATGTGAGAGATCGCAGACGACAAAGTGGAAAGATAACTTGATGCCATGGCATGGAGAATGTGAGAGATCGCAGACGACAAAGTGGAAAGATAACTTGATGCCATGGCATGGAGAATGTGAGAGATCGCAGACGACAAAGTGGAAAGATAACTTGATGCCATGGCATGGTGAATAGTCAACAACAGAATTAATAACGATACACAGTGGATAGAAAATTGTAGAAGGATATGATCGCCTACGCCAACCGGTATGGCACATGGTGATGATGATGGAGAGTGTACACATGGTCATTATTACAAGAAGTCCCGCAACATTATGGTTATAACAGACAATAATACACTTTGCAAATGAATGTTCCTTGCTTACTGTTGGCGTTCAATATATTTGATTATTTCAATTTGAAATATTGACGATTATCTGAGGAAAGCAAATCGCAATGCAAAATAAATTGACGTGTATCAAGTTACGTATCATCTCCAAGTTTAATTAATTCAGTAAAATCTGCAACAAGTCTTCTAGTAGTTCTTTAGACATGTTGTATTTATTAGTTTATTTATTTGCTGGTATTATTTTACATTTAGGATTGTTATCACTTCTATGTCTGGTTAGAATAAACGATTTTGCATTTATAAAAAGCAGGACTGGATCTGAACATCCCCCCCCCCCCTTTTTTTTTCACTCCACCCACTCGGGCCCGTCTCGGTAGAAAGACTCGCGGAATACAAAGTTTGTCATAAAGAGCGTCCCTTTTCACCATTACAAAATGTAATTGCCTTTCACGCTGACAACCTGTCCGTTGTGTACAACCGTTCGATGGCCCTATACAGTGTATGCAATCTGCGTTCACGAGGAGTGGGTCCAAAGACATCATATCTGACTTAACAAGTTGTGGGTATTCATTCATGAAAGCGAAAATATATCAGACGGTGTTGTTTGTCATATGACAGTTTGTCAGCGCTTAAGTATATTTTGTTCCCACAACCACGTTCCCAACTCTTTTATTCAATATATAAGAGGAAACACGTCTCTGCCGCTAGCCACACAACACGTCTGGTAGGTTACATATATTGGACGTACTCTGTATAATAAATGATTGAAAATGTAAGACAGAAGTACACACATTAATAAGAATAGCAAAACGCAATTTTAACAACATGAAAAATATAATCACTTCAAAGCAAATAACATCAGAACTAAAATATGGAATAGTAAAATGTTATATCTACTCAACATTTCTATTTGGTGCAGAAATAATAATCTATTGAGTATGAAAACAGCAAAAAATCGAAGTCCTTGAAACATTGATATGTAGAAACAAAATGGAAAGAATTACGTTATAGTACAGTGAAGTTCAACTGAACGTGAAAAAAGAACTACTTACCACAATTCGAAAAAAAAAAAAACGAACATGTGTTGGACGTGTGAAGAGACACATTACCCCACTGAAGGGCACCATGGAAGGGAAAGTACAATGTAAACGAAGCAGACCAAGACTAAAGGATTTTGCATCAAATGATGGCCAGATGAACCTATGACAATGTGGTGAATGTGCACCATTAAAAGAAGAGACACAGTAAAATGGCGCTCGTTTGTCGCCATCCTTCGATGTGGAGACAGCACCACGAATTAACAACTGGAAGGTTTCAAGTACCAAATATTCTAATCTATTTTATTTTCTCTAAAATACCTATATAAAAGTAAAGTAAAGAGCCCTGTCACGCCAAGTGGCGTATAGGGAATCTGGTGTTAGTGACCATAATTTTTACAGACCTTTGGCACATGATTTTTGGGGTAATGTGGTCGGTATTACGCCCGTGCCGCTTTACTTTCCCAGAAAAAAAAATCCGGTACCCATTTAAGGCTGGGTGAACCCGGAAACCGTCGATCATGATATTTTTCTTGTCGCTTGTAGTCCAGTTCACTGAGCTATCGCGGCTCCCAAAATACCTATATAATAATAATAATAATAATTGTACAGTAAAGTCTCGATTATCCGGAATGCTCGGGGAAGAACCCATTCTGGATAATTGAATTTTTCTGGATAATCGAGAGTAAGAAAACCAAACTCAAAATTTATGAAAAAACATGATTGAAAAATTGCAATGCTCAGAAATATTTAAATTCGTGTGACATTCACTAGCTTTCTCTATCAACATGGGTCCTGATATTGGCATTCCTTTTCTTCTTCTTTCTAAAAACCACACATAAAGGACGTCGTCGAGTTTTTCAAATTTTGGCCGTTTCATACTTCGTCTCTGGTGTATATTGTTGCTGCTTTCAGACTCCGACGCAAACTTAAACAACTCATCTTTTTGATTTCGTATGTCATATAATGCTGAAGAGGCTATGCCAAATTCAGTCATCAAAACGTTGCGATTAACGCCTTTTTCAAGTCTACTAGCGATTTCAATCTTCTGGTTCAGTGTCAATACAGTTCGCTTGCGTTTACCTTTGCGGGAAATTGAGGTGTGGTTTGCACTCGCAGAGGCCATTATTTAACACAAAAATGTATTCCGTTAAAAAGTATGCACACATGCGTTTATAGCATATCATGTATAATTTATACTGATGGAACGAATTTCAGCTTGCACAAATGTCTGAGACAAACTAACGTCAAACTCTGTATCTTACTCTTTTTGAATTTCCAGTCGGTAATTTTTGAACCCCTCCCCCTTTCTTCTCACCATCTCTATGTCACTGCACGCCGGCTGCTCAACCTTTGATTTATAATCATCAAAGTTATGGGCTCTTCAATTTTCACAAACAATACGTCTGCTTCTAATGTTCGGTCAGACTGTCAAACGCCATATTTTTGACAAATTCATGACCAACTTTAGATCTAAAGCAGGCTATGAGAAAATTAAGCAAATTTGTAAAATCATGTAGATAAGTGTTTTTGGCACGACTAAGATTTCCCGACAAAAACATTTAGTCGGGGGAAAAAGTGAAGATATAGACTGTCTGTCGCTTTTACTTGGAATATTTGGAGACACAATGTCTGGATTGAATAAAATATGTTCGCTCCTATTTGAAGTATATTACTGTAAATACACTATTGTAAACGCAATATTGTGTAATGATAGAGCCTGTAGAAGTAAGCGCAGCGCACAAACCGTGTTGTAGCGTTTTCGATTTCCGGATAAAGGCATTTAATTTAACTGAACAAAACATGATTCAAGCTTTCTCCCTATAATAATTAAAAAAAAAAAAGTCCGTTAAATTGAGAATTTCGGATTATTGAGTACCGCATAATCGAGACTTTACTGTATATATATATATATATATATATATATATATATATATCCTCATCATGTGCCATACTAGATGGTGTAGGATATCATGTCCCTCCACAATCTTCTATCTACAGTGCATCGTATCAGTTCTGTTGTTGACTGTTTTCCATGCCATGACACCAAGCTATCCAGTATTTTCTCTCTTTGTCGTCCGCAATCTCTCTTTCCTTTTATTTTGCCAGTTGTAACCAAGTATTCCAACTTTTCTCTTCTCATGATGTGCCCGAAAAATGTTGATTGTTTCTTTCTGATGTTTTTTAGGAGCTGCCTTTTTGTGTTGGCCTCTTTGAGAACTTCCTCATTGGTCTTTTTAGCTGTCCAGTGAACTTTCAACATTCTATGAGAAATCCCATCTCTGTGGCCTCTAATCGTCTTTTTATTTGTTTGTCTACTGTCCATGATTCGCTTCCATAGGTCAGAATTGGTTCTAAATAGCACCGATGAACTCTCTTTCTCATTTCTATTGACATAGATTTGTTGCATAAGATATTTTTCATTTTCTGAAATGCTATTTTGGCCTGAGCTATTCTGCTTTGTATTTCCTTGGTGCATCTTCCATCCGATGTTATTATTGTGCCCAAGTATATGACGCGTTGCACTTGTTTCAAATTTGTCCTGTTTATTTTATGCTGCATGCTGGTGATGATTGTTTCTTCGATATGACGATTACTTCCGTTTTCTTACTTTTCAAACTGAAACCTTTCTTGTTGCTTTCTTTTATTATTATGTCTATCATTTCTTGTAGTTCATTCTCTGTCTCTGCTATTAAGACTGTGTCATCCGCATATCGCAAATTATTTATGTTGTGACCGTTGACTTCAATTGTAGTCTTCAAGTGCAGGACTCAGCTCTGGTAAAACTTTACTGAGAATAAACGCATTTACTTATTTTGAATTGTTCCCAGCAAATTCGTAATTCTTTTAAAAAAAAATAAATAAATTAAAAAAAAAAACATGAGCTATTTCTTTCATTATTGTATTTTTGGCATATCTACAACAGCATTCACAGAAGCAGATGTGATTGTACATGTGTACACATTATATTTCAGTCTGAACAATTAGTGATGAGTATGTTTTTTTTCTTCTCTTGCGATTGGATAATTTTCCTTCACTGAACACTTTTAAACGTTGAAAGTAGTTGGCCATCTTGTTGGGCTGCAACAATAATAGCAACACATTCTCAATGAAGAGACGGATGAAAATAGAAAGGGATAAAAATATGATGAAGAGAATAAAAACAAAATTGTTACAGTTCATAAGCTTTTTAAAAAATGCCTCGTGAAGTGTCGTACTAACGATATAACACCAGGTATTAATACTGCCTTTTTTATTTGATTACTGACCTATTCCTATGTCATAATGTTTCACGTAGTTTATCATTTCTTTTTACTAAATGTGGTTCACAGTAAATGAGCCAGCAAGCGGAAATTAAAATACTGACTTTATTAAATCGATTGAAAAATCTGAATGCGGTTATTGAATTTGACGTTGATATTACCGAGCTTAAAAAAAACGTTACTAACGTTCTAGTTCTCTGCTGTGTAAAAGCTGCGTTTAAAAGATGCCAAGCCAAACAAGGTATGGGTTCAAAGACTAGAGGGCAGCGGCTCATAGCTGACTGCTGGCATTTGGATTAGTGAAATTTAAATAAATTAACATTTCTTCTTATTTTTTTATGCACCTCGCGAGAGTATCGTTGGTTTGAATTATACACAGAACAAAGCTTACACACAAGTATGCTTTTTGGACTAAAAGCAAAATAATATTCATTATCGGATGACATCTCAAAGACTCAGTATTGTATGGCATCTAAAGCCAATCTAGAGTAATGGAAACGTCACTATTAAATGTAACATTAGGAGGCGAAGGCGCGCCTCCCAGCACCAGAGCTGGAAGTTGTCCGCGACCCACAGCTGATGGCTTGCACCAGGATCGGTGAACCAAAACCATCCAGACCCTGCTCCACCTCTCCGTGGTGCCTCCAGTAACAGACTAACTAACCTGTCTAGTCTGGCCAAGCGATCAGGGATCGAAAAGGAAGACAACCCGGTACTCAAAAAATGTGCTGAAGTCGGGTGTGTTGGGCCGAAAGGCGCAAATATCACAGTTGTACTGCAAAGAAATCGGGTGCGATTGAAAACGATGATCATCGCACAATAAGCCTTACGAGTCATATGACTAAGATATTACTAAGAATCATCATGCGAAGAGTGCGAAACAAAATGAGTCCAGAAATTAGCGATGAACAGTATGGTTTTGTTAGAGATAAAGGAACAAGCAATGCCATTTATATCATAAGATTTTTAGTAGAAAGAGCCATAGAGGTGAAAACAGATCTATACCTATGTTTCATAGATTACACCAAGGCATTTGACAAAGTAAAGCACCAAGAAATAATGAACATTTTAGAAAGCATAAACATAGACAGCAAAGATCTAAGAATAATAAAGAACATGTACTGGCAACAAACAGCGGTCATAAGAACTGGAAACCAATTGGGAATGTTTCAACAAATAAAACAGGGTGTTAGACAAGGTTGTGTGCTGTCACCAGATTTATTTAATATTTATAGTGAGATTATTTTAAGATCCATAAGGGGCATGCCTGGAATAACAATTGGAGGTCAAAATATAAATAATATAAGGTATGCTGATGATACAGTATTAATCGCTAAGAGTGAAAATGAGTTACAAGAAATGTTGGACATTGTAGTGAAGGAAAGCAAAAATAAAGGACTCAGCCTTAATAGCAAAACGACAGAGGTAATGGTAACAACAAAGAAAAAGACATCACCTCAGTGCAAAATAAAGACAAGTGGAACAATATTAAAACAGGTAAATGAATTTAAATATTTGGGAATTTTGTTAACCTCAGATGGAAGATGTACAAAAGAGGTGAGATGTAGAATGGCTCAGGCAAAAGCAGCTTTCCAAAAAATGAGGAAAATACTATGCAATCCATTTTTGACAATAGAAACAAGAAAAAGAGTTCTTAAATGTTACGTAGAGCCAGACTTAACATACGGATGCGAATCAGGGACAATAGGACAACAGACAAGAAAATCACTGGAGTCTGTAGAAATGTGGTTTTACAGAAGAATGTTGAGAATACCATGGACAGCTAAGAAAAGTAATGAAGAGGTTCTGAGAAAGGTCAAAGCAAAAAGAGAGCTAATTTCCAATGTTAGGAAGAGACAATCATCATTTTTTGGCCATGTAATGAGAAGAGAACAACTTGAATATATTGTAACAACTGGAAAAATGGAGGGACGGAGAGATAGAGGGAAGCAAAGAGAAAAAATAAAAGACAGCTTAAGAGAATGGCTTGGCAGAAGGTCAACAACAGAAATGATAAATAGCTGCCGAGATCGAATGTTGTGGAGAGACATGATCACCTACGCCACTAGGCCCGGTACTTGATGATGATGATACTGCAAACCACAACACAACGCAGATGCGTCCACTTAACGTCCTTTTAAGGGCCGATGACGAAGAGGAATTCTACAGTCTACGAATACTCTAGAATACTTTAGTCATCGGGCGAACGTCAGCAAGCAAGCAAATGTAACATTAGAATAATGCGACACCTTGTCGTATTTATATTCTGTATATATGTCAATATGCTTGCGAATGGAAAGATAATCAATAACCTACGATATGCTGATGATACAATATTACTAGCAGAAAATCCTTAAGATCTACAACAATTACTTAAGGAAATAGACATGGCAAGCAAAAAATATGGATTAGATATAAATATTAAAAAACTAAAACTATGATCATAAAAAAAGATAATGCTCAACACCTACAAGTGGATATCAAAATTGAAGGAATAGACCTGGCGGCAGTTCAGAGCTATAACTACCTTGGAAATACTATAACCATTGATGGAAAATGTAAAATGAAATAAACAACAGAATAGGAATGACAATAAGTAATTGTAATGCCGTGAAAAATATACTAATAGCAAAATGTTTTATCTTCTCAACATCCCTGTATGGTACAGAAGCATGGACATTAGACAAGAAAACAGAATACAAAATTGAAACCTTTGAAATGTAAATTTATAAGAATGTACAGTATATGAAAAAAGTGGAAAGAAAGAAAAGAAAACAAACGACGAAGTCTTAAAACAGCTGAAAATGAAAAGAGAAAAACTAAACACGATTCAAACAAGATAAATGAGATTTTTGGGACATGCTAAAAGATACAGCAATACACATTTTCAACTCCAATGTTAGTCAGTCTTATTATATGGCTGTGAGACATGGAGAACAACACAAATGACAATCACGAAGATACAGACTTTCATTAATGGATGATTACGCATAATAAAAGGATGGAAATGGCAGGACAAAATCACTAACATAGAATTATGGAAATGTACCAGTCAAATACCAGTGGATAAAGAGATACAACGAAGACGATAGCGCTGGTTAGGACAGACATTGTGGAAGCAAACTGAGAGTATTACACAATAGGCCCTTTTTTGGAATCCCCAGGGAAAAACACAAAGAAGAAAACCAAGGAATTCTTGGAGAAGACAGATGGAAGCACAGATGAAGATGATGGGGAAGACATAGAATTATCTTAAAAGAATGACAAGAAACAGAACCGCTTGGAAAGTGTTTGTTGAAGACCTATGCTCCACAGGGAGCTGAAAGGTAGAAAAAGAAACGACACAGCAGCCTATTAAAAGTAATCTTGGAAGGAAAAATACAAGGTAAAGGAGGCAGAGGCAGACCAAGATTAATGTTGATGAGTGACATCAAAAGATGGACAACTCAGCCTATGACATCCTACACCATCAAAGGTAGCCAACCTTCGATGCGAAGACGGCACTCAATGAATGAAATATGCTTGCATGATAATAACTACATTGAAATGAGCTGTAACGGCAACTGTTAACATATACCACATTACAGAGCTCCATAACATATTACAAAACGATACTGGTTAGTTAAATGACAGTTAACCGCTTGCAACATGATCATTGAATCATAACTGATCAAGATCCAACTTCTCACCATGGTAGACTCTAGAGCAGATCAACTGGTTTAACCAAGCTAGTAGATATCAAGATGAACGTCAAAACGATCATTATCATCATGTGCCATACCGGTTGGCGTAGGCGATCAAGTCCTTCCACAACCTTCTATCTACAGTGCATCATATCAGTTCTGTTGTTGACTGTTGTCCATGCCATGACACCAAGCTATCCAGTATTTTCTCTCTTTTTCGTCCGCGATCTCTCCCTCCTTTTATTTTGCCAGTTGTAACCAAGTATTCCAACTTTCCTCTTCTCACGATGCGTCCGAAATATGTTGATTGTTTCTTATCGATGTTTTTTATGAGCTATCTTTTTTTGTCAAAACGGTACCTACAAAAAAAAGTGTTGTGTTCTGTTGAAGGATGCAGATATCGCAGCTTGATATAAACCACAATCTAAGCCTATTTAATTTAATGGCGAAACATGAATAATAGTGGTGTCGAGACGGACGCAGAAAATGATTTAGCCAACGTGAGGAACGAAAGTCATGTTGGCGTAGTCATAAAGATGATCGAGAGAGAGAGAGAGAGAGAGAGAAAGAAGAGGGGGGTGGGGGGGGGGCGGAGGCCTTGCCATGAGAACCAAACGCTAGAGCACAGGGTCAACTCAGCTACCTAACAAATTTGCTATTATTGGCGATCGTCAATTAAGGCGCTGTGCCGATGAGTAAGGGTTCGATTCCGCTTTGGACCGAGTATTCTTTGCTTTTTTTTATTTTGTTGATTTTTACGATTTTTTTCCGAGTGTTGTAAATATAACCCTTCCCTTGACATTATTCACTTTGGACTACGTGATTGTTTTTTTTAACTTGAAATTTGAAAGTGTGCCAATTACTGAACAGTTGAGGGGATTGACTGTAAACTTTTAATTGTCTGTCCTTCAAGCCTTTTGTTTGTATGTGTGTTTTTTTACATACGCAAATAAGCAAAATCCTACACTGGATCAGGGCCATAGCAAAGAATTGCATAAAAATGCGAAGTTGCAGTAAAACTAATTGTAAGGAAAAATGAAAAAAAAAACATATATGGAAAAAACGGTATGGGTAAAGTTTGACGTAATAAGTGGACAACACAAATTAGAACAACGTTTGTATGTTTGTTTCTGCTGAAAACCTATTGGGCCGAAATGTTGTTCTAATTCGTGTCGTCCACTTATTATGTACAATTTAACAATACCTATATATATATATATATATATATATATATATATATATATATATATATATATAATTTCTCCTTACACTAGATCACATTATTAAATGGTATTAAGGTCCGGGAAAATATAAGACTGTAACTAAAATTTCACATCAATCTACATATTGTTTTCAGAGAAAATTGATTTTGAATTTGAGTTTTGAGTTCCAACGAGACATGAGACGAGTAAAACAGGTGTGAAGAGTGTTTTTCTTTAAACTCATAATTTGTTTGAACATATAAAACATGTTTTGTGTGCTTTTACAAATGTTTGAAAACATCTACTATTATAAAGTATATATTATATAGTACAGAACAACAACTACGTGATATGACAGTCAAACTTGGTGAAGTGCTTTATGTTGAAACCAGCAAGTGAGATTGCGAACGCATCCACAATGTTAAACAAACATAACTTTGATATATCTCATTGTTAACTTTGACCACGTAGGTTGACAGCACTGTGTGATCATTCTATGTTTAGCGCGACTCTACGTGGCAGATTTATATTCATATACGCATTTTAATATTGCCTATACCCTGTCATAATCAATACCGGTTCATGCTTGCTACGGAAATACCCGTGCCATTTATTACTGCTTGAACTTGTTTGGACCTGTGTTTTTGGTCGCCCTTGGTAACACTAGACGCGTTTCTGTTTATTAAATATCAACTACTATCCGGTGCTGAAGGCGAGGAAAAAGTTGACATTCCGTTTTGTTTAATTTACATGTATTTCTAGGAGAGTGAGAGCTTCTGTCATTCAGTGAACGGTTATTATTTTCACGAAGAAGTAACTAAACGCATTTTGCAAGAACTATTTGAATTATTATTATTATTTTTTTGTATTTTTCACCAACTTCCATAAGCTAAGTCTGCTAAGTGCTTGGCTAAGACAGGAGGCAAGTTTAAATGTGGTGAACTTTTGACTTTTACATTTTTATGATGCTGGTATTGGTGAAAAACTCAGTGATTGCCTATTGGAGAGTTGCTTTGAGTTGACTAATATTCTACTGTTCTATCCATTGTGACTTTAAAATCAACATTGAAAGGCAACACATTAAAAAAAAAACAGCGATACTATCGCCGATAGTGAATAACATTATATAACATACAGTTGAGTGTCGTCATGTCACATGTGTCCAAAACTAAAAATTTACAATAATATGGCTTAAAATAGTAATCAGAAATCACTGAGCGTGCTATATGTGCTTAGTGTTAAGTCAAAGTGCAATTTTTATTCAATATGATGAGTTGTAATCGAACCAAGTTTGAGTTAGTTTTGCACATTTATTGTCACAAAATGCCACACTATAATAGTCACTGTCAGAGAAAGGTTAACGAGTGTTGCTTGCGCATGCATGTGCTGCATAATACCAACAGTTGTCTCAGTTAATATTATATATCATTGGTTTATCTATTTTAACCAGTTATTTGATAGAAATGACCATTGCTTATTGCAAGAAAGAATGCCATGTTGGAAAGGTAGTAACAAAACTGAAGATATATCTCCATTCAGGATGACAGCTCTCAATTACCAGTAAAGTCATCTAGCACTAGTAATTGAGTATCATATGCATTTACATAATGAAACTCAAAGCATGGCATCAAAACTGCCGAGATTGTCCAACAGATTGGCAAATGAAGGTGAAAATGACTACTATGGCAAATGAAGGTGAAAATGACTACTATGAAGTCAGTAGCACTTGCATGCCCTTCCCCCCCAAAAAAAGCACAGTGTGATGTAAAGAATTTCTCAAAAGTCTAAGCAAGTTATCTAAACCATCAGTAACAACCATGATAAGAATGACAAGAACCATGATAAGAATGACAACAAGCATCATCATCTTTATTTTCATCACTACAAATATGTCATAAGATCCACACAAGTGACACTGTTGTCTAACAAAGAAAGAAGAAACCACTACATTTACCACCTTTGTAGATGAGTGTACGTTTAGTCATTAGCTGAATTTCACTGCTGCCACCAAAACTACAAATACTAGTTGCAAATACAACAAATTAGAATGTCTCTCGATGATGCTGTTGAGCAGCTGCAGAAAATGAAAGCTTGGAGAAGTCGGCAAAGGGAAATCCGTGATTTTGAGGAACGAATATTATTAGACAGCCTTGAGGAAACAAATCAGCAGTTGAAAGGCTCCCCCAGACCAAGAAATCAGCGCAAGCAGCTTCAATTGTCAAAAGATAAAGCTATCAGAGATATGCAGATTCAGGTTAGCTCTTTTTATTGTCAACAATTTATGCATTTATTAATTTTTAAAAATAAGTTCATAAGCTCAAAGTTTGGCAAACAAGAGTATTTCATTTTTGTTTTGTATTTCATTTCTGTACACCCAGATTCCTTGGATTAATTTAACATTTATCTTATTTGTTTCTCTTCTTAATTTTGTTCCAGTCCTGATTTGTCAGCCAAAATTGTACTTGTTGCTATTAACTTCTACTTCTACAAACACAAGTTATCAGAGTATGTGTGAAATCACTGTCTCCAGCATGATGACATAACAGAAGAATTGCCACTTTTTTCGAGAAACTACTGTGCGACTGAAACCAAGAAACAGACAGCAGATATTTATCAGAGAGTTGGAAGCCTCTGTCTAATTGAATTATGAGTGTTGCAAAAAGATCATGAAGAAATAATATTATCATTTAACGCTTGTGAAATAAAGAAAAAGAGTGCATTTGGGAGATTATCTCTACAAAGTCTACACTTATCCACGTATTTTGTTACCTCTGCAGATAAAGAGGAAAACATTAACAAAAATGTAAAACTTGATATGATTTGAATTATATCAAGGCAGAGTTTTCTGCAGTTGTATTCTGTGATTTAGAAACATGGATGACTTTCACTACAATACAAAAATTAGCCTGCATAAAATTGGGCTAAAAAGCCTGAAGTGGCATAAGAAAATAACTATATTGAATATGGAAAGGGGAATAGTGTGCTTTAAATGAACTGATAACATTTAGTGGCTCATAGCTGACTGAGACATCAAGCTAAGTAAACAGAGTTAGGATCCAATTTCATCTTCATGTGATGACCCAAGAAACAGGCTCATCAGCTGCCAAGAGAGTAGGAATCAGAGAGCAAACAAACCTGGTTGCTAACAAAATTTATACGATGAACTCTGAATTGTCGTACCAAAAAGCACACAGTATTGATGATTTGCTAAAACCTGTATATATTGCTGCAGATTTATTTTTTATAAGACCAAAGATGAAGTGGATAATGACTAGGAATAATATCAGAAATGTGGAAAATCATTGTTAGTGAATAGGACAGCAATTAAGAAATTTTTTAAAAAATACTAAAATACCACTTTTGTTAGATCAGACGACTAAAAGAAAAGATAAAGAATGTTCCAAAACACATCTTCTCTTTATTCTTTCTGGACTTAAAAAGTTCCAGCACTTTCTGAAAATTTGTTGCCTCTGCTTTTATTTATGCAAACTATTGTGAATTGTCAGTTTCAAATTTACAGTTCTCACCTCTGTCAGGTGTGTAAGATATTACCTATATTCATTTCTGAAACTTCTTTCTTTGTATTCAGAAATTATTTTGTGTCTGTAATTGTTATCTCCCCTTTCATTCTTTCTATGGGTTTCTTATTCATTTACATTTGCTAACTGTTATAGTTTAAAATACGTATTAATTGTATTCTGTGATAATGTATTTTATTATTTTCTATTCATTTGAATCAATACTTTGAATGGTCTATACATTTTTCAGAGTGAATATGCTCTTGAGTAAAATCTCAACTGACTATGAGAGTCAAAACAGTTGTGTGCTTTATTAAGAAATCATTAAGGCATTTGAAAATATTATGTATACTTGTAAAGACACACTAATGATTGAAATTTTTTCAAGTACATGGCTCACACAGTGTGCAATGTGAAAAAGCAATTGGTGGAAAATCAATACAGATGTGTATTAAGTAGCATCATGAACAAAAAAAGAGACCTGGTACATAATCAGATTCCCTTGATCTTGATCCTCCCTGTGCCTCTAGATGTCTCATATGGCTCATAGTGGTTTTCACCATCCATAGATTCCCATGCCAGCAAATCAAATCTGCAAAGTGAATTATGAGATGTTCACCATTTATGAGTATGTTTGCCCTTTGTATGAAACTGAAGAATTTGAAAAATCACTTTTAAATGGAATACTGCAGCATTTAAGATGAACCAAGTATCAGCAGGATGTCCATTGTGAATGATGCAGTATTGTTGCAAGAGTGGAGGGCATGTTTTTATCAAAGGAAGCCTTAAATAGAGTTCTTCATTCATTTTATGGTGAGCCAATCCCATAAGGATACTTAGGCTATTCAAATCAAATGTACTATCAACCCTTACGTATGCGTGTGAAAGCTGGAAAACAACAAGAGATATAGAAACAAAGTTGAACGCATTCGAAAATAAATGTCTAAGGAAAATACTTGGTATAGAATGGAACGAATTCAAAACAAACGAGGAAATTAGAGAAATCGCCAATCAACCACTAATATCTTCAGTAATAAAGAAAAGACGATGGTCATACGTTGGACATGTGATGAGAAGAGATAATAATCGAATAGCAAAGCAAGCCCTCATATGGGAAACAACAGGTAAAAGAAAAAGAGGAAGACCCAGGGAGACACTGAGAAGAACATTGATGAGAGAGGCAAGAGCAGCAGGAATCGGCTCCCTCAATGAGATAGAACTGCTTGCACAGAACAGAGACAGATGGCGAGATTTGATAAAATATCTTTAAAAGAAAACTGCTAGAACAAAAATTCATATAGGAGAAGGTGTATCTTGGTCTACGCCCTATGGGCCGGTTACGGCTCGAAAGGTCAATAGATAGATAGAATCCCATAAGGAGGAAAATACTAAATAACCATGTGAAAAAATAATTTCGGCATTTTTGCTTTCCAAATGAATATTGATTATTTTATGTACTTTAAAAATAACAGTAAAGAGGATGAGGTTATAGGAGAAGCCAAAGCATGATAGAAGAAATTTGTTTGTTTTGATCATAAAAAGGGGATTCTAATTTTACAATGTCAAGGAAAATTGGCAGGAAAATAAACATAGTAGTAGTGACAAATAGAGAAAATACTGGACATAGAGGATTGAAGGACAGCAAACAAAATTTATTTACATCTTTCAACGACAAAAGTTTGTGAATTTAATCATTTCTGCCTACTTAGTCTTCAGACTAGAACAGAATAGCGTCACTGAAGGTGGGGCATTTCCATACCTGCATAGCCCCCATCCAAAAAACCATCAAAATGTTCAATCTGATTGTTCACACTGTTCTAGTACATTGTTCTAGTACATTGTTCTAGTACATATGTAGTATTTTACAAAGATAGAGGTGAAACTCGTGATGCACAATTCAGGGTCGCTGTAATGGCCATTGTGGGCAGCATGACCTACATGTGCGCATGCCAAAGCCGTGTAAACTTCATGATCAGTGAGTATGCCCCAAGAATTGCTAACCCAACAAATGAAGTCAGGCCTACACTTTGGTGAAACACTCGAGCTGACTGTAGTCTGGTTGGTGATGAATTTGCAGTTGAACACAGATCACACATCCCATTCCAGGGCAAAACTATCACTTCAATCAAAGGTCAGTTGTCCACAGCACAACCATGTTGACTTTTTTAGGTGAATGCAACCAGCCCATCTCCCCAAACAAAAATCCAGACCAGAAAGAATCTTCAGAAAACACACTGCAGCAAAAAATACCACCACTCCTGAGTCTGAATAGACTAGGTGGCCATCTTGACTTGCCGCATCAGCCGGAAGTCCTAGTCTGCTTGCCATATGATGGTGATAATGGTGTTACTTGTTCATATATTTATAACTCCTGTCATTTTCTCAATTTTTTCACCCAAATCAGTTGAAAAAGGAAAGTATGGATGCAAATTTGAAGAGATAAAAAAAAAAAGGAAGAAAACAATGCCCAGAAAACTGAACAGCTTGTTGTGCATAACATTGTTCCTTGTAACTTCCTGTGTGACTTTTCTCCTCAAATACCAGTTTGAATGACTGGGTGATCTAGAAGTAAAATGCTGGCCTCTACACAAGTAGGTCGGGTCTGAGGCCAAATCCCACCACAGGTGATGAAAATTTTTTTCTAAAAATTCAAGGATTCACCCTCCCTTGGTCTCTGGGTAATGATGTCCAATGTCTAGCCCTCTTGGATAATGGATAAAAATAGGAGGTCTTGTGTGTGCACTGTGCACATATTAAAGAACCCCTAGCAGTCAAAAATAAAAAGAGTAAGTCAATGACATGGAAAAATAGTTACGCAAAAATCCCATTCCATAAATGGATGTGTTGAGCCAAAAGGAACAGACACTGTGTTTACAATCGACACAAAGCAATCTACACCCACTTCATAGTGAATGCTGAAGAAGAGGAACATTAGATTTCAAATTGTTTTATATTTTATTGAGTATCAATCTTTTTAAACAAAAAAAATGTATTTGAGTTAAAGATTAGAGACTAGAGGTGAGCAATATTTTTTTTTTTTAATTGGTTTTAGAAAACTGTTTTCCTTTCAAATTTATCTTCTCTGCAGTATGAAAGAGCTAGAGAAAAGAAATACTTTGGTGAACAAAACCGAGTCTACAAAAAGAGGTTTGTTGGTAGAGCATTTTGGGGCTAAATCATTGCAAAACCGGCTATTTCTGTCTTGCCTTGTGAGGTCAGAATACTTGAAAGAATTGGCAAAAAAATTTTTGTTGAGTATGGAGATTTAAAATTGTGGTTTTAGTTATTTGTTACTGATGTAGTAAATTGTAAGTACTTGCCTTTTGATCCAGTGTAGCAATATCTGCAAATGTTATTGAATTAATGGTGATTCTGGTAAAGGGTAACAACTTTTAACATTTTGTAGAAAGACAGCTTGTATTATCATCTTGATTTAAATGTTGATATAAAATTCTTAAATAAATGTTTGACATACAGATATAATTACCAGCGTACAATATTGCTTCATCCCAATGTTTATCTACCATCCACCGTTGACAAGAGGTGTTTTACTGAGTACTCATCTCGCACACCAAACAACAGAAAAATAAAGAAATATACATTGTGGACTGAGTTATAGTCACACAGGATAAAACTTTATGAACAAAAAGATGTTAACCTTTCTTTTTGTATGTTCAAGTAATGACATCTGACTTATTATGTTTGATATAAATATTTCCAATGCTTTTCTTCAGCTGGAGTGGTCCAGAACATGTTCTGGTAAACTTTAAATTGTCCAGAAATACATATTTTATGAATAAATATTCATAAAAATATTCAATATAAAAATTAGAATTGCCATCAGTTTACACATTCATATTATGATTTTTTTAAATGATAATATAAATATGAGTTGAGCAGAATTTCAGAATCCTGGTATATTATAATTTTCTTTTTGAGTTGGATAGAAAGATAGAGTTTGTTCTTTTTCACTGATGAATTTCTATATACAAAATTCAGTGTTGCTCAAAACTTATTATAAATTTCTTAGTAGGAATCATTTAGTCCAGTTTTGATCTATATGAACCAACCAGAGGAAAAATGTTTGAAATGTGAAAATGGCAGCTTTATTAATCTAAGAAGCACTACAAGTCGAAGATATGAATTTAGTCAGTGTATATATTAATACTTTCATTATATTTTGAATGGAGAATAATGACCAAATGGACAACTCGTCATTCTCCGAATCAGGAGAATGCGGGTTTGAATTATGAAGATCTGTTTTTTTTTTTTTTTGCATCTTGAATAAAATAAAAACTTTGACATGAACACCTTATGACAAGTTCACTGGACATGCTGCCTTTGTTCTCCAGTCCAAAAGTTCCCCCCCCCCCCCCCCAGCAGACCCCAGTAATTGGTTTAAATGTTTTAGTAATATTTGATAGTTTGTATATATTTTCTTGCTTGTTATCAAGTTTGTATTTTCCAAGTGCTTATACAAAATGCATGTATTTTCATATTATTCTCATTTTGATATGCATCTAAACTGACAAGATCATGAAGAGGATGGTGCATGGTTTCATCTTATTATTCTTGACTCATTAACTAATCTTTCAGTTTTGTGTATGTTTATTACTGACTTTTTAGCAACGGATTAACTTCACACCAGAAATACTTTTTTTTCTTCACAAAATTAATCATGCTTATCATTTTTAATCTTCTTATGCTCCCAACTCTTCTTTGGATTAAATGCTGTACATCTCAATCAAAGATTTGTAATCAATATGGGCATTTAAAAATATTAATAAGGTCTATCTAATACTATAAGCAGATAATGGTTGACGGGTTTATTTTTTAATCCAAGAATATTTTTCCACCTTCCTCATTTACCTGTGAATTTGTTTTTGACTATAAAAAAAATAGATTAAAGGCAACCTTACTTCAAAATACGGAAACTTAATACATTATGTCTGAGACATATCAAAGTCTATACCAGGTAACTGCAACATTTTTAACCAAGTTAATGGAGTGACCTTGTGCTGAAGAAAAGTATTTACTGTAACCATGACATATACACTTTGACATAATTTATTTAGAAGTTTCCTGGCTAAGTAAAAGCTTTAAGTACACAAATTATTTAATGTAACCATGACACATACACTTTGACATAATTTGTTTAGAAGTTTCCTGGCTAAGTAAAAGCTTTAAGTACACAAATTATTTAATGTAACCATGACACATACACTTTGACATAATTTATTTAGAAGTTTCCTGTCTAAGTAAAAGCTTTAAGTACACAAATTATTTAATGTAACCATGACACATACACTTTGACATAATTTATTTAGAAGTTTCCTGGCTAAGTAAAAGCTTTAAGTACACAAATTATTTAATGTAACCATGACACATACACTTTGACATAATTTATTTAGAAGTTTCCTGTCTAAGCAAAAACTTTAAGTACACAAATTATTTCCTCAAGGTGGTAATATATCTGTGATCCAAATCTGCAGTTCAAAAACTGTGTATGAGTGTGTATACATGAAACATGTAACTAGATAAGCTTGATAAATACCATATTAAGTCACTCAGCTTTATTATGAATATACAGAGCAATGAGGCCATTTAAAGACAGTTTATTTTCAGATATATTGTAATTTATTCAATGTCTCATGTAGCTGAAAATTGAACTGCATTGCTTCTGACTTAATGGGCAATCCAATGCACGTAATTTAATTTCTTTGTGTACTTTGTCAGTTGCCTTTCCTTTTTCCTCCCTTCTGACTTTTTTATGAGATCCAAGTGAATAGACCATTGTTCATTTCAACAGCTACCATAGAACTGAGTTCATTGAAACAAGTCTTTAAGTATTATGCACTTCACCACCCTGTTTCAATTTTTCTTTCATTGCTCATAATTACAAGAACCTTTATATTTTATTTTGAAGGAATTAAGGGGAGGAAATGCATAGGATTATATTTCATGAGGGAAACATTTTAGTCATGGTTTGTATTAGACAATGGTAGGCACAGAATTTTGTTTATTGGTGGGGAGATATGCACTAGGTTCACATAGCTTATAATTTAAACATTCACTTGTAGGAAAACTGGATGAATTTACATCATAATTTATTTGTGGTACTTATATCATCATCATCAAGTACTAGACCTCTGGTGTAGGCAATCATATTCCACAACTTTCTATCTCTGCAGCTTTTTAAACAATTCTGTTGTTGGCTTTCTGTAAAACCATTCCTCAAACAGTCTTGTATCTTTTCTCACTGTTTTCCTCTCTTTCTGCTTGCCTCATTTTTTTCAGTTGTCACAATATACTCTAGGTGTTCCTTTCTCAATACATGGCCAAAATAAAAAAGGTGATTGTTTCCTCATTTTAATTTGGCCTCTTTTAGACCATCCCCATTACTCTACTTACCTGTTAATGGTATTTGCAACATCTTTCTGTAAAATCAGATTTCTGTGGTCTCCAATAATTTACTTGTCAGTTTCCTGAATGCTCAGGAATCACATACATATGTCAAGATTGACTTCACAATACGCAGGATGAACTCTTTATCTTATTTCCATTGACAAAATGTGTTGTATATATTTTTGCATTCTTTGGAATTCAACCTTTTCCTGAGCAATTCTGCACGTCACCTCTGTCACACATCTACTTTCTGAAGGTTAACACCATTCCTAGGAATTTGAGACATTGATCTATTATAATACTGTTCCATTTACTTTAATTGTGTATTTATGAGATGTCTTTTTCTTTGTTGCAACCTTTACTCCTGTCATTTTGCTGCTGATGCTGAAGCATTTATTTTTACTGTCCATAACTTTAATGTCAGTCATTTCTTTAACTCTTATCAATTAAGACTGTATCATCAGAACATATAATAATACAATAATAATTTGTAATTATAATATAATTTTCTTATAACTAATTTACTTTCTTTCTCTGATTTTCCCCTACTTCTTTGAAGTGTACATTTGTTAGTTAAATGTTTATTCATAGAATCACTTGATATAATGATTTATACCCCCATATATATATACCATATATATAGATATACCACTACCTCACAGTTTAATAGATTTTGAAGCTGAAACACCAGCAGCAGAATTAGATGTAAATTTAGATGACTTCACCTTGAGTGAAATAGAAACCACCTTAAAGCTAATGACCAATAACAAGGCTGCTGGAGAGGATAAGTTAACAGCTGAGATCCTCAAGGCAATTGATAGCCATAATTTAATACATCTCCAAAAAATGTTCAACATCATTTGGAAAACAGAGAAGACGCCTCATAAATGGAAAAAAGGAATCATTGTTAAGATCCCAAAAAAGGGCAATCTTAGAGATTGTAACAACTGGAGAGGCGTGACACTTTTGTCAGTTGCCTCAAAGTTATTCTGTAAAATCATCCTAAATAGAATAAAGGATTCAATAGATACAGTAATGCGTGAAGAACAGGCTGGGTTTAGAAAAGGGAGAAGCTGTCTTGACCACATTTTCACTCTACGACTTATATTGGAGGAACACATTGAAAAGCAAAAACCTTTTGTACTTAACTTCATCGACTTCAAAAAAGCATTTGATAGTATTCATAGAGATTCTTTGTGGAAAATTCTGAAGCAATATGGCTTACCATCAAAAATCATAAATATTATCAAAGACATGTATGATGGTTACACATGTGCAGTTCGAACAGAGGAAGGACTGAGCGAATGTTTCCCAATAGAAACTGGGGTTAAACAAGGATGTATTTTATCGCCCTTGTTATTTGGAATTGTTATGGACTTCATAATGAAGAAATGCTGCACTGGTATAAAGGCATCGAATGGATACAAGGAGACCATTTGGAGGACCTCGACTTTGCTGATGACATAGTTCTCATCAGCAGTCAGATAAAAACGATGCAGAAAAACACAAATGAACTATCATCAATAGCCAGCAAAATTGGGCTTGAGGTCAATCATGAAAAGACTAAAGTCATGAAAAGTTTAATTCCAACAAGTGACAAAATATACATGGAAAACAAACCAGTAGAAGAGATCGATCACTTTATCTATCTTGGAAGTCACATTGATCGAGAAGGGGATACGAGCAAAGAAATTAGAATCAGACTGGCTAAAGCAGCAATGTCTTTCAGAAGCCTTGAAAAGTTGTGGAAATCAAAACTCATTAGCACAAACACAAAACTTAGGCTATTCAAATCAAATGTACTATCAACCCTTACGTATGCGTGTGAAAGCTGGAAAACAACAAGAGATATAGAAACAAAGTTGAACGCATTCGAAAATAAATGTCTAAGGAAAATACTTGGTATAGAATGGAACGAATTCAAAACAAACGAGGAAATTAGAGAAATCGCCAATCAACCACTAATATCTTCAGTAATAAAGAAAAGACGATGGTCATACGTTGGACATGTGATGAGAAGAGATAATAATCGAATAGCAAAGCAAGCCCTCATATGGGAAACAACAGGTAAAAGAAAAAGAGGAAGACCCAGGGAGACACTGAGAAGAACATTGATGAGAGAGGCAAGAGCAGCAGGAATCGGCTCCCTCAATGAGATAGAACTGCTTGCACAGAACAGAGACAGATGGCGAGATTTGATAAAATATCTTTAAAAGAAAACTGCTAGAACAAAAATTCATATAGGAGAAGGTGTATCTTGGTCTACGCCCTATGGGCCGGTTACGGCTCGAAAGGTCAATAGATAGATAGATATATATATATATATATATATATATATATATATATATATCGCTTCTTCCTCTTTAACTATAATGTTGACATTTTCAGTAAAGGAGTGTATAAGAAGGCTGATTTGATAGTGATAATTTAGAGTCAGCAGACAGTGTATATCAACAACATGCACTGTGGCAGTCTACACTCTGGAGTAAAATAGTTAAATGATGTTTTAAAATAATTTGCATATTGTTAATTTATAATTTTATTATATTTGAATCTTTGAATACTGAATTTAGTATTTTGATTGTAGTAAAAGTTTTGAAACAAAATAACTAGTATGTTTTATCGGGACAATGGAAAATACAAATCATCCCTACACATTACAATTGTTTCTTGGCAGTAACTGAGGAAAATTGTTATTTTAAGGAATACGGCAAAGACTTGTATATGTTGTGAGCTTTCTACTTCTTGCCTTAAAAGACCTCATTATTTTTAAAATTGTGTTCTTTCCCAATCCTCTCCAATTTGTTTCAGATGTTCACATTACAACTATTTTATAATACTTCCTGTCTATTATAACCTGAAATAATTTTATCTGATTCCTAATTGCTGACACATTTTGTTCTGTAAGATGATATAAATGATGATGAATGTTTTTGGTTGTGTCATGACCATTCTCAAGTTTCAGAAGTGAGGACAGCTGCATGCTAATGTGTACAATTTAAAAGATTAACATAGTTCTGATAAATGTTAAATAAAACATTGACTAAAAATGAGCTTGCAGAATTCAGTTTTATGTTAATCCAATATTTTATTTGATCAATTTTGTTTAAATTAATTTTTGATTGCTTGTAATCTAGTCTTCTTCTTCTTTCCTTCCTCATCTGCCTTTCAGCGTCAAGGGGAGATATAATTTGCGGTCTTTTGCTCTTCTGTTCGCCTCTGCTGCTGTTATGTTTCCTAGTGCTTCTAATATTCCATCAATCCATCTTTTTCGTGGTCGACCCTTGGGTCTGGTGTTCTCACAACGTTTGTTGAAGGCTCGTTGTGTTGTGTTTTGATCTTTCTGCCTTGTCACACGGCCAAACCATTTTATTTGTTGTTTCCTTATATATTCTATTGCAGGGGCTATTCCTAGCTTTTTTCTCAGTTCTTCATTTCTGATCTTATCTCTCAGACTGTTTCCTGTCATTCGTCTAACACATTTCATCTCTGTAGAGGTTATTTTTCTTATTGTTCTTGCATCTAGAGCCCAGGTCTGGCATTGGTACCACAACGTTGGGATGAAGATGAAGAATCTAGTGATTATAATTATTAGTAGAGTAACTGATTATATGTGACAATTTGTATGTATATTCATTCCATAGGGGCAAGTTGAACAATTTGATATTATGTTTTTTGTTTAAATTCCTTTTTTGGCTACTTATAATCTAGTTATTCTTATAATTACTGGTAGAGTAACTGATTATTTATGGCAATAATTGTGTTTGAAAAATGTGTATTCTATAAGGGAAAGGAAAACAAATTTCAAACAATGTTTTGTTCAATCTATTCTCATGTGCGTTAAAGAATGAAACACAAAGTAACAATTAATTGAACTGAAATGTTAACATTTTCTTGTGATGCACAAAATGAACTTATTTCCAGAAAACATCACTTTTTTTAAAATTGATGGTTTTTAACAGATTCAATAAGTCTTTGCTTACAGACATCACATTTAGTGGTTTAGAACTAAAATGTTATATTTTATCTGAAACAAGTAAGTGTATATAGCACCAAGAAAAATAAGCAGTCAAGTTAAACTTTAACATATGCAGTCAAGATTTCACTAGTGTAGTACATCCTTTACCCAGAACAGAGATTTGATGGTTTGAATGAAAACCTCTCTACCTCCTTCCACAGCCTGATCCAGCCAGATATAACCCACAGTCAGATCCTAAAGTCAGACAGCTTGCAGAAAATCATGGTCGCCAGATGGAACATTTACAGAACAGAAATAGGGATTTGGAGCGGCAGAGAGATGGTTTGTGTTTACATTTCTTTATATTTGTTCCATTCTTATTTCCATGTTAGCATTTGATTTATTTAGGCTTTTCTAAAGTTATGCTACAAAAATGTTCTTTAAAATATGTTTTGTATTGGAAAAAAAATGTTACTAACTTTTTAAAATATTGGAATAAATGTTAACTTAAAGAAAGATGTCTAATATCCTTAAGTTTTACTTCCAATAAGTTTAATACTTTGTCTTTTGTTAGATATGGCTAGTTGTTTGATGGCTGATGCTTCAGAACCTCACTGACTTTAACCCTTTGGCTCAATGCTATTAACCTTGTTGCTAGAATGTGGATTTCAAACACACCAAGAGCTGGTGTTATAGAATATCTTAAATGAATTAGTGTCTTTACACCTTACAAGATTCTGCAATCCAGTTAGGATTTGTTATGATCATTTTTATAAATGTGACTACTGATCATTCTGAAGGTGGGAATGTAACTAAAAGTTCAAGAAAAAGGAATGGTATGTTCCCAGCCACTGGATTTTACATTGAGCTCCATTCATCATTAAAGTTGTACATATTGGTTCACTACTTTAAAACCTTGCAATTCATTTATGGCTCGCCACCCAACCACTGTGGGTACATCCTTATTGATGTTACATGTTTATGCAGGTGAATTACTTTTAAGGTTGTACAAACAAAACATCACAATAACAATAACAATAACACATCCACATAATTTTGCTGTGTTGTGTTGTTTGTTTTGATAAAACATGATAGAAGTCATTAGAAATTACCCAAGCTAAATAAGGGACTTTTTGTAAACTTTTGCCATTGTTAAGCTAAATAACATGATAAAAAAGAAACAGGAACTTATAAATCATATTTATCAGGAACACTAATGCATGAGACTGGTTTTAATTTAACATCTGGCATTAAATATTGTCTGTTAATTTGTTTGTGTCTGCAGAAGGCTGTCGTTTTTACAATTCATTATAAATATTTTAGAGCTATACATACAATAATATTTTTTGGTGTATTTTAATTACTGAACTGCCCCTTTCTTTCAGGGGTAATCTTTAGATTTTAGTGAAGTAATTTTGTAACTTATAATGTATGCAAAATTCAATATATAATCACAACTGCTATAGGTGGAAATATTTTTAGCCTATATTTTTGGCATTTGGAAGACCTAAGACCAAATAGTCAAACTTCTGAAGTTTCAGCCAGTACAAGCTGACTGAATTTTTTGCTGACTGATGTAGCTGGTTAGCTTTACCAAATAATGTACAAATTACATCAGCATTAAATCTTTAATTATTTCTATTTGTTGGTTTTTGAATTTATGAAGAATCAGTTGTCCATGTCACAGCAATAATTTCAGGTAAAATTTTAAGACCAGTGGAGATCTAACATGAGGCAGTTTAAAATTACATTAAAAATATATAGTTTTTCTCACACAGAAATAGTATTTGCTAGAAATGTCTGTTAAAAATAACCATATTTTGTTTTCTTAATTTAAATCATGTTAAAAATTGGAAATGTATTTTTAAAATTATGTTGATTGATAGAAAGTCCAAATAACAATTTTGGTTTTAACATATTTTATTTCATGTACAGAAATTAGACGGAGATTGGAAGATCTAGGTCGTAGACCAATAAAGGATGATGATTCTATGAATGCATTGCTGCAAGAATTGAAAGATCAAGAAGCTCGCAATCAGAGAATGCTAGAAGAACTGCGGCGTATTCTGGCAGCTCAGAATATGTAAGTTGGTAGATCCAAATACAAAGTTGAATTAAATCTGTGGTCAATTATAGTTGCCCAGAAGTTCATTTCATAGTTATATTTTTATATGTAAAAATTACTTA
Organism: Megaustenia siamemsis; assembly: GCA_032433765.1. Classification (NCBI taxonomy): domain Eukaryota; kingdom Metazoa; phylum Mollusca; class Gastropoda; order Stylommatophora; family Ariophantidae; genus Megaustenia; species Megaustenia siamemsis. The sequence continues at coordinate 18,513,360 of JAVIAB010000139.1, read as the reverse complement.
AAACTCCTCTAGTTTTTGCAATCTTTTTTCTCATAATTAAATCTATTAAAGTAAAAGTTAATTGACTGAAATATTGTTGTTAATTGTCCTTTAATCTTTAGTTTTTGACAGTTGAATACTTTTTTCTTCGACAGACAAATTCCTATTCCTGTAGAAACCAAGAAGCAGCAATACATTTATCCAATCTATTATGGAAACTCATTAGTGGCTGAGATCGTTGCAGTCAGACAGGCATACTTACAAAATGGTGGCAATGACCCAGATATTCTTCAGCAGCTTGCACAGATGCAGGCAGAAGCTCAGGCAATAGATGACTCCTTAAGGAACAGACCTCCTCCTAAACAGAAAGGTTAGACTCTAAGTCTGCATAGAGTTTTATTAAATATTTTACATCCGTCTTTCTTGAGAACATACATTCACCCTGAACCAAATGTTCAACTATTGAAAACTTTTGAAAACATGATTTGACTCAAAAATGAAAAGAATTTGAGACTTTTATGTTGTTTTTTGGGGGTAACTTGCCCATAATTTCCTGTCATGTCTGCTTTTCAATACGTTTCTTTTGGTTATTTATGCAATTTTTCTAAGGCATCTCATTTCATATATTTTTACTGTGCTGAAGTCGGATGTGTTGGGCTGAAAGGCACATATATCACAGTTATACTGCAAACCACAACACAATGCAGACACGCCCACTTAATGTCCTTTTAAGGGCAGTTGACGAAGAGGTGTACTTCTTTAGTTATCAGGTGAACGCAAGCAAGCATATATTTTTACTGAATGAATGTAAATCAATTCAGAGGAAGAGGTATGTTTACAGCACTAGGAAAAATTGACAAATAATCAAACAACAGAAAAAAATATGGACCAAAGCATGATCGAACCTGTACTCAGTGGCACAGCGCCTTGCCATGAAAAGCCAAATGCTAGGGAACACTATATATTTTTACTATCTCACTCAGTCAGTGCCTTTTTCTTCAATAAGGTCAGCTTTAGTTCTCAAAATCTTTTTTTTTTTTTTTTTTTAAATATTAACCCTAGATTACATTACCGCTGTAAAAATTGCCACATCTAACACAAATTTGTGAGAATTTGACATTTTGCCGTATTCAAACATTCCCCCCCTCTGTGTACCTTCCTAAATACCACCTCTGGTGATCACTGAGTTTCATTTGATTCCATTGTTTTTGGATTTTTCTTTCTCCCTCGATTTCATGAGATATAATCTTATATAATGTGAAAAAAAATGTGCCAATTTTCAAGAAATTAGTTGATCTTCCTTTTTTCTTGCTGTGACCATGGAAATTTCCTCAGTCATTGGCGGACAACAAACAACCCTTTGTAACTTGGGAAACACAGCAAATAACATTATGAGGTAGCCTGAGTGTATTGCTAATTCAAAACTCCAGAGTGTTGAGCGAAATTGAATGCACTTAAAAGAGTATCTGAATTAATAACAAACTACTTTATTTTCCTTTTTTTAAATATATATTTTGAAAAAAAGGTGCAGTTACAACAATTTTTCTGATATTTTTTTATCATTCTGTCTTTTCAAGTAATAACAATGATTTGTCTCAAATGTATCATCTAACATATTGTGATCAATCTTACTTGTGTCTTACAAAGAGCCACATTTGATATTCATAACTGAAGGATGGCAGGACTTTTTGTGATTTGGTAGTCTTCAAGACAATTACTGACCAACTATGTTAGTCTTCTTACATCTTATTTCATTTTCTCTATCAAATATTCAATCCTCTGTAAACAATTTTCCAGCTAATTGAATTCTGGGACATGGTTAAGTTTGCTACATTGACTTGAAGGATAAGTGAAACTAGTAATCTTATTATCTTAACATGTTAAAATATAGTTTTTTAAAAACACTTTTTCGTCATGAAATTATCATTATGACTTTTTAATCTCAACATGACTGAATAATTCATTATGATCATGTTACATTTAATTATATCTTTCACTGTGACTTAATTCATAATTTATTTAGTTTTAAATATAATAAGGACCAAAGAGAATATAAACTTCTCAGTAACACCATTTCCTTATTACTGTTTTAATACTTAATCTGCAATGTTATCTTTTACTTTTTCCTTGGCCACAAACCAACCATGCAATCAGTGGCTCTTCTGATATCTCGTTGGTCAGTAAAAAGTTCCCCATTTCGCATAGTTTGTGACCATCCTTTGTAGGCTACCCAAAGTCTGACCAACCTGTTTATCTATTTGTAATACATTTTCTAGATTTTTTCTAAAATATTCAAATATTTTCAGTATCTAATAGTATCCTTAATTTTTCCTAACATATTCAAATATTTTCAGTATCTAATAGTATCCTTAATTTTTCCTAAAATATTCAAATATTTTCAGTATCTAATAGTATCCTTCATTTTTGCTAATATGTTCAAATATTTTCAGTATCTAATAGTATCCTTCATTTTTCCTAAAATATTCAAATATTTTCAGTATCTAATAGTATCCTTCATTAATATTTTTCCTCTGTGCTTTTTCAGACAAGCAGAATGTTAATCACAGTTTACTAACCCTTGAGCTGGAAAATGAGAGACTACAACGACAGTTATTGCTCTTACAGGAGCAAAACATCCAGGCTAGACACAGGCGGAAGGACGACAGAGAAGGTATGACTAGAGCCAGGGCTGTTCTCTCACATCCAGTTGCAGTGGAAACAGTCAAGACCTACAGTCAAACCGAGCCATTAGATTACAGGCCAGATTTATATGCAGACATTCCAAGGTCTAAAACTACAGATAGGTCAATCATACGGGAAGAGTGGATCACAAAGATTGATCCTTTCAAGGAAAAAATTGACAGCGATGTTCAGAACAAATTTGGTTATGACTATGGAGCAAATCGGTTCTTCCTAACACAACCATCAATGCCAGCAGAAGACAAATCTCAAAAGGATGTTACATTGTCAACTCTTTTGACTGAAGAAACACAGGATGTTGCTCCAAGGAAACCTTCAGAGACCCCTAAACCCCAAGCTAAATATAATTATCAGAGTGACTGGAGAGAAACCCCCTATTTTAGAAATCATCTCACCTCTAGAAAACTTAACAGAGTGGAAAGGGATCTAAGAGAAAGTTATAGTCGTACATCAGAGACAAACATGAAAAATAAAGATAGAAACTACTTGGATTTGTATTATCAAAGAAAACATGACACTCTGGCCACCAATCCCAACCCAGAAATAATTATCAGTGATTATGATACAAATATCCCAAGTGAAACCACACAAAAACCTACAAAATTTGAAGATGAATTTTTCTTAAACTCAGAACGCACAGAAGGAGATGACGAGAGTCATGATAGTCTGCCAGCCAGGCGACCACCCCATCCTCACCCTAAACTACAGAAAGATAATACATCTTTTAAAAAACTATTCAAAATATTTTCATGAATTTATTTTGTATATTTTAAGTATTTATGATAATGTAAAAATACTGAAAGTTCCCTGGACAGCTAAAAAGACCAATGAGGACATTTTCAAAGGGGCAAACACAAAAAGGGAGCTCCTAAAAAACATAAAAAAGAAAAAAAAAACATTTTTTGGGTATATCATGCGAAGAGGGATTTTAGAATATTTGGTTACAACTGGAAAAATACAGGGAAAGAGAGATCACAGATGACAAAGAGAGGAGATACTTGATAGCTTGGTGTCATGGCATGGGAAATAGTCAACAACAGAATTGATACGATGCACTGTGGATAGAAGATTGTGGAAGGACATGATCGCCTATATGATGATGATGAAAAATAACTGTGTACAGAATCTGATAACTTAATCAAGCATTTGATTAATTTAAGTGGGAACAATAACTATCAAGTTTTCATATTGTTTTACTAAAGGTTTTCAATCTCTAGTCTAAGTCAAATTTGAATAGATAAAGCTAAAGGAGCTTTAATGAAACAAGAGTACAACAGTACCATAGAGGAAATAAAAACATCAAGAAATTACAGGAAAAAATGTATATGGAAATTCCACCAAATAAGAGAAGAAAATACTGGGAGTTAATTATTACCAAACCATGAAGCAAAATTAACATTTGACTTCACAGCTTTTATTTGAAAGATTATTTGAGGTGGCTCGTGTAGCAAGAAACTATTTAAATAAAAGTTTTTGGAAAGAAATTATTTGATGAAAAATGCGAGTTTTAAAATTTAAGAGGAAGTTAAAGTCAAAAATTATGTTGATTAAAACATAATTATGTTAGAAAGTAGGACTATTTAATGCAAGTAAATCTGTTATGTTTTATTGCTCATTGCTTCCCACAGGAAGTGCAAGGTCAGCCTGATAGATTATGCATACAATATTAACATTGTTCTTTTATAAGAATTTTCACTGGTAAAGTGTTTATATCTTCACTATCTTTGCTCTCTGTTCTCCGGTAGATTCATTTTTGTGTGTGAAGGCAATATTCAACACTTGTTTAACTATGGTAGTTTGTGATGAGTTTGATAGACATTTAGAATTTTGTTATTTCATAATTCTTGTGTTCAAAAATATATTATAATTTCCTTTTTTTCTCCTAGTTTGCTTCTGCTTGTATATTGTACAATTCATTTAAACAAAGACATTTATTTGTTTCTTACTGGCAATTTATTTTTTAATTAAAATATTTCACTGTAGTGTAGATATTATTTCCATATGTTTATTTGCAGGTGTTTTTATTTATTGTAATGTTATTTGCCTAGTTAGTTACATTTTTGCTTAAATAATACACTCCTTATATAATTATTAAATATTTATATAAAGTACAAGGGTTAAAAAGTATTAAAGATTGTTTGACATCAGCTTAGTGACCATAGATTGAAAAATGGGGGGCCTCGGTAGCCTAGTTGGGAAAACCACCCGACTAGACTACCGACGTTCGGACAACCCGTGTTCAATTCCCGCTGGGAGCAGTGTGAATTGTACTCGTGGTTGGAATAAAAAAAATACCCCCACGGTCGACCCAGCCGTTGGCAGAAATGGGTACCAGGGTATATTATCCTGGGAAGGTGAGGAATGTCGCTTCGCATCTGAGTTTCGATGCTTGAGGCTACACTATACAGAAATATCCGAACATTTCTGGATAGGCGGCCGAGCACATATGGGTATATACTCGCGTGCTAAGACGCCGGTTCAAGTCTCGTACTTTACCTTTACCTTTAGATTGAAAAAAATAAAATAATTTTTATGATTATTATTTATGTACAACAATTGAGAGTTAAAGTGCTGAAGTTTGCATTTTGTGCCAAAATGAGTTTTAGAAATGTAGATTTTCTTGCCACAAAGTGAATTTACATTAAATAGTACAACATTTGTGATGATTTGGATTGTTTATTCATCTTTATGTTTACTTTTTAATACTCTCCTTTCTGTGGTCTGAGCAAAGTGACAGCAAGGATTTTTATAAAAATACTTTATTTTTCACAGTAAGAAAAAAATTATATTAACTCATGCTCTATTAATAGCAGCAGAATAAAATAAAATGTAATTTTTTCTCATTGCTGTTATAGTGTGTTAATTTATTTCAAATTCAAAGTCAAATATATCATTTTCCGATATCTATTGAAAAGAAAAAAAAATATTTCCATAATAACGATGAGAGCATTTTATTGCCAAATTCTCTCAGACCAGTTTTGAATAAAAAGTAAAAAGCTGAACATTTCACATGCAACATTTACTGTTATGGCAAAAATAATGTACTACTAGATTACTAAAGTACTCTAGTTCTGACCAAGTCAGATGCATAATCAAAAGTTAACTTCAACAAATGTCACATTCCTACAAAGTTGCCTCAGCTAAGATTATGCAATGATTTGCATTTATTTCAGCATGCGTTATTTTTAATTTTGAGTGGCAACATGTGGTGCTTACACTCACTTACTGACATTGTACTCACTTATTGATGTTGTACATAAAAGCTAATATTAAGTAATTATAATGTGCAACATTTTATAGACTTTGGTAAATGTATATTTAATATGAATCAATTTTTGCAAATTGTTACAATTTAAGTATAGAAATTAATTTTGAAGATGTAAAAATAAAACTAAAGTGTTTAAAACTGTTTTATAGTGTAAATAAATTGTAATGCAAACAGCAGTAAAGCATTTTCTTTATTTATTGTTTGGTTTGTTAATGTTTTGTGTGTGCAACATTAGAATTATGTTCTTGTGGTTATCACTTTGCTCAGATATTGCTGGTAGTTTTAATTTTCTTGTTGAAGGTTAGCTACGTGCTCACTTTTCTGATCTTATGGAAAAAAAAAATGTACAAATCAAAACTAAAACACAGATAGTTTAGTAGAATACAGATTTACTACTTTTTTTGTTACTCATATACATTTTAGTACATCTGCTTCTATTACTTTCTCTATTTCAATTTTTATACAGATTTTTAAAGCATTGGTGTTTAATTTTATTTTTCTAGACATTCTTGTCTTTTTGCTTTGTTCTCTCAGTGCTTTTGTTTTTAGAAACTTAGATGTGTGCATGACCAGTGAATTACTGGAACCATTAGTGTACAGACACTTCATTATCTGTTGAAAGTGACTAAGCACCCATGGTCTTTCCTAAGTTGCTGTCAACTCTAACAGTAATAAACTTTTGCTTACAACTATTTGTGTATATATGGATGCATCCCCTATTATGCATACATTACTCAATAGAAGCTATGTACAGTGCATTTGATCATCTAAGATTAAGAAATTCAACACTGATTTATTTCTATTTAAAACAAAACAGTTTTTTAAAAATCCTTATATTAAGTTTCTTGGTTGTTGATTTCACTAGTGTGGCAGGTGTGGATGGTAACATGTCGACACCAAAACGGCAATGCTGGAGTGACCTCTCCAGGGCATGAGCTTGGGCAGAAAAAGAAAGAGACAAGTTGTTGCCCATGCAACATGTTTATTCTCTACACACAGCCGAACAGTCCAAAGGTCTAGCAGATCAAGATCAGTTTGGTGCCAACTGCGCCGTAGGAGTTACCAGAGCAATGTTGAAATAAACACTGAACTGCCTTAGGGACTCCATCTCCTGATTTTTCCTCAGGTTTTACTCCCAAAGTCTATTCTGTGAACGGGTACCCACTAGACAGGGGGGTTTATAATCGGAGTTGTTCTCCTAGATGCATTTCCATTTTTAGGCTAACGGGATGCATCTACCTGGGGAGGTGGAAATACAATCTTGGACAACCTATCCAAATCAGGAGAGAAGGCTAAATGCATTCCAATTGTGATGTCTGCACCATATTCTTGGTATCACCTGAAAGGATAAAGTGAAAAACATGGAGGTCATAACTCACACAGGCCTCCTGAACATCTACACACTGCTCAATCAATGTAGGTTACGTTGGCTTGGCCATGTACACCATATGAAAAATGGCAGCATACCAAAATATATACTCTATTGATAACTGGCAGATGGCAAAAGTACTAGAGGGCGCCAAAACTTTGATTTGTAGACGTGTGTAAACCCGACATGAAGACTCTCAACATAAACCCTGCAGCCTGGGAAGAAATAGCTGCAGACCGCAATCTCTGGAAACACACTCTAAAGGTCTACCTCAAACAAGAAGCAGACAGATTCATAGAAAAAGAGAACACACAGCGAAAGGAAAGAAAAAAAAAACATTTCTAGGGGCGCTGAAAAATCCAAAGTCACCTTTGACTGACGGTAGCCACTACTACTACTATATTAATTAAATGATGCCACAATTTTTAACATTTGTATAATTCTTTCAAGACTTTTAAATGTAATGGACTGTAATATAATGTAATACACCGTAATGTAATGCAATTCAATACAATACAAACGCAAAGCAACACATCACAACATCATCATCATCAATACAATACAATACAATACAATACACTACACTACTGTACTGTGCGGTGCGCACGGCATGACACAATACAATACAATACAATAGTAGTAGCCTCCATCTCTCATTGTTGACAATGGATTTTGCAGTGCTCCTAGAAATGTTATTTTTTCTTTTCTTTTGCCATGTATTCGCTTTTTCTATGAACCTGTCTGCTTCTTGTTTGAGTTGGAGCTTGCTGCTGCTGCTTGCTTGCTTATGTTCACCCGATGACTAAAGTATTCTAGAGTATTTGTAGACTGTAGAATTCCTCTTCGTCATCCGCCCTTAAAAGGAGTTAAGTGGGCGTGTCTGCGTTATGTTGTGGTTTGCAGTATAACTGTTATATTTGCGTCTTTCGGCCCAACACATCCAACTTCAGCACGACATTTTTTAGTACCGGGTTGTCTTCCCTCTTTGATCCCTGCTCGCTTGGCCAGACTAGACAGGTTAGTCTGTTACTGGAGGCACCACGGAGAGGTGGAGCAGGGTCTGGATGGTTTTGGTTCACCGATCCTGGCGCAAGCCATCAGCTGTGGGTCGCTAACAACTTCCAGCTCTGGTGCTGGGAGGCGCGCCTTCGTCTCCGAGTTGGAGCTTTAGAGTGTGTTTCCAGAGATTGCGGTTTGCAGCTATTTCTTCCTAGGCTGCAGGGTTTATTTTTCAGAGTCTTCATGTCACATTTACAACAGTCTACAAATTGAAGTTTTGGGCGCCCCCTAGTCCTTTTGTCATCTGCCAGTTGTCCATAGAGTACATCTTTTGGCATGCTGCCATCTTTCATACGGTGTACATGGCCAAGCCAGCATAACCTATGTTGTTTAAGCAGCCTGTAGATGTTCAGGAGGTCTGTGTGAATCATGATCTCCACGTTTGTCACTTGATCCTTCCAGGTGATACTAATATAATATAATATAATCTATCTATCTATTGTCCATTCGAGCCGAATACAGCACATAGGGCAGAACCACAATCTCAAAAACAGAAACCTTGCATGCCAAAATGGCACATATTGCAGAGATCGCTGCTTTTATGGCATATAATATAATGTAATGTAATAATATAATATATCAACATGACCCAAAAAAATATGGATTAGATATGAATATCAAAAAGACTAACACTATGATAATAAACAAAGATAATGCTCAAAATCTACAAGTGGGTATCAAAGTTGAAGGGATAGACCTGGAGACAGTTAAGAACTACAACTACCTTTGACATACCAGTGATGGAAAATGGAAATTGAAATAAACAAAAGAATAGGAATGGCAAAAAGCAATTTTAATGCCATGAAAAATACACTAACATCAAGACAAATAACACAAATTTGCACTTACAAATTCCCTGTTTGAAAGAATAAAATTATCATGTGTACTTTTTAAGAAAGATCAGAGAACTTAATGTTCTCATTCCTCTAAAGTAAACTTAATAGTAGTTTTTTATTGGTTACATCCATTAGCAGCCGAGGAGTTGGTAAAATAGAGATAGACTTTGAGATGACATCTTTTTTAAAGGTAAACCAGTACACTAAATCAAAATAAGTTTTACAAATAGAAAATCCTTACATGTCTACACACCTTCCTTTCTTTCTCACTCTCTCTTGCTTTCAAAATCCATCTAGCATGGCTATTTAGTCTTAGGGCTTTTGCCTTCTTCTTGACGTGGCATGTCCCATTCAACCTCAGACTATGTCTACTAGGTTTTATTAGATCACAGTTGCCATTTAAAAATTGTGGTAAAAACAAATAAATTTGGTTGATTATGCATATCCCTGATCATTTTTGGTTTGCCTCTGTATTTATAGTCCATTTCAAACGTTAGTGTTGTATGTGAAGTTTAATTTACTACTGGATTTTAATTCGTTTGCTGTGAGACCGAGGCCTTCCATAGCCAATAACAATAATAATTTACTACTACTTGTATTAGCAAGGCTATTAAGCAAATTCTGGTAAAATGGTATTTTTGTAAAATTTTATATGTAAATTGTTTTTAATAAGAAAAAAAAAAAAAAAAAATAAGGTTTCGCCTTATGTCTTTTGGCGTGTGCTGAGACTGCTACGATGGGGACTACAGTTACCTTTCTTTGTTTGGGAGATGAGTTAGTAATTCGGATGATTCCACTGGCACGGGCGGTTGAGCAATTATGGATTTTAATTCGTTTGCTGTGAGACCGAGGCCTTCCATAGCCAATAACAATAATAATTTACTACTACTTGTATTAGCAAGGCTATTAAGCAAATTCTGGTAAAATGGTATTTTTGTAAAATTTTATATGTAAATTGTTTTTAATAAGAAAAAATTGTGCAGAATAGAAACTGACATAAATGATCTGTTTTTCTTTACTTTTTGCCATTATATGACTTACAAATCCACTGTTTTATAAAAAAAGACTCTTACAAACTAAGAGTAACCCTTATAACATGGAAAGTATATAGAGTAACTGGGTTTAAAAGTATTTTTTTTTTAAATTAATCGATGTATTCAACAGTTTTATTTAAGTACTCCAACAGACATAATCACATTTTATAATGTCAATTAGGAAAGAAGATTGCATATACAGGGTGTTCGTTAAGTCTCACTACACTTTGTGTATAAAATACATTTGAAAAAAAATAAGTAAATAATGTCATTTAAAAATGTGCTTAAAAAGTAATTAAATTAGTTACAGTAGTTACTGCTATAAATTAGGCTAAATACAAAAATAAAAATTTTCAACTCAAATGTTAAGGCGGTCCTATTATATGGCTGTGAAACATGGAGAACAACAAAATTGACAATCACGAAGATACAGACTTTCATTAATGGATGCTTACGCAGGATAAAAGGATGGAAATGGCAGGACAAAATCACTAACATAGAATTATGGAAATGTACCAGTCAAACACCAGTGGATAAAGAGATACAGCAAAGATGATGGCGCTTGATAGGACACACATTATGGAAGCCAACTGAGAGTATTACACAACAGGCCCTTTTTTGGAATCCCCAGGGGAAAAGACAAAGAGGAAGACCAAGGAATTCTTGGAGAAGACAGATAGAAGCAGAGATGAAGATGATGGGGAAGACATGGAATGATCTTAAAAGAATGACAAGAGACAGAACGGCTTGGAATGTGTTTGTTGAAGACCTATGCTCCACTGGGAGCTAAAAAGGTAGAAGAAGAAGAAGTTACTGCTATGGTTTAATGCTGTTTTGAGCAATTTGGAAAGTACCAAAAAATATTCATTGCAAAAGGTGTTGGCAATATCCACCACGAGCTTCAAGACATGACTGTACACGTATCTTCATTTTTTCAACTACCTTCTGTAACGTGTCTGTTGTTATTTCTTAAATGGTAATTCTGATTGATTCTTTCAGGTCCTCAATTGTGTGTACATTATTTTTAAAAACATTTCCGTTCAAGAAACCCCACAGATAATAATCTAATGGAGTTAGATCTGGAGAACGAGCAGGCCAAATTGCACATGATCTTATGTGATTTGTAATAGAAACAAGAAAAATAGTTCTTAAATGTTACGTAGAGCCAGTCTTAACATATGGATGCGAATCATGGACAATAGGACAACAAACAAGATAATCACTGGAGTCTGTAGAAATGTGGTTTTACAGAAGAATGTTGAGAATACCATGGACAGCTAAGAAGAGTAATGAAGATGTTCTGAGAGAGGTCAAAGCAAAAATAGAGCTAATTTCCAATATTAGGAAGAAACAATCATCATTTTTTGGCCATGTAATGAGAAGAGAACAACTGGAATATATTGTACCAACTGGAAAAATTGAGGGGCGAAGAGATAGAGGGAAGCAAAGAGAAAAAATAACAGACAGCATAAAGAATGGCTTGGCAGAAGGTCAATAACAGAAATGATAAATAGCTGCTGAGATCAAAAGTTGTAGAGAGACATGATCACCTACACCAGCAGTCCCATTACTTGATGATGATGATTATGTGATTTGCGAAAATTTCTTCCAAAAAAAGCAGTGATGCTCTAGCTGTGTGTGCAGTTGCACCATTTTGCTGGAATCATGCTTCCTCAATTTCATGTTCATTCAGCTGTTCTAAAAAAGGTTCCAGTATGTCAGTACGGTACCAACCGGCATTAATAGTGTTGTTGAAGAAAATTGGTCCAATTAAACGTTTTCTACTGACGGCACACCATACCCCAATTTTTGCATCGTGTAGAGGCACTTCATGAAATGCATTGGGATTAAAACTGCTCCAAATACGATTATTTTGGCTATTAACGTATCCAGATAGATGAAACTATGACCCATCAGAGAAGAATGTTATATCAAGAATTGATAGTCACACTCTTTTAGCTCAGACGCAACATAAATCCTGTATGGATAGAAATTTAACCTGTGTTTAAGAATTTTATGCGCTGTGCCCACTAATACGTTCACTTGTTGTGACATTTTACTTAAGGTCTTGCTGGGACTTTTCAAGATTATGTCTTGGATATCTAGACATTTTTCTTCAGGCACATCAGGCCTAACAGATCGCGGAGCATCTTCCTCATTTTCCATATGCATGAAACATATTTAACAAATTTCTAAATGTAATGCAATGAGGAGGTTGTTTATCAGGAAATCTTACTATAAATCATTGAACAACCATCCCTGTGTATTGACTGCCATTTCAGAACACTTGTTCAACCAAAAAAATTATTTCTTCCATTGATAACATCATTATGTTTTGAGTGTAAAGAATTACTCCAGCATACAACAGCCATTCACTGCATTTTCCTTCACAATGAACTATGCAGCACACTTTTATGACGTCACAATGGCGTAATTTACTTATTTTTTCAAATGAGTTATATATAAAAAGTGTTGTGAGACTTTACGAACACCCTGTATAATTAGAAAATAAGCACAAATATATAATATATTTTATTGCATACAAACACTAAATACTATGCAAAGCCGCGAATAGGGCTGCAGAGAATATATAAGATTTTAATAAATATAAATTGGTGTTAAGCAGCTGAACCTAAGGAGAGATAAGACCAAATTTCTTCACATTCCTTCTTATGACCCTTTACAGATTTACAGATAGATATGTGCTTGCCTTGTGTGTGTGTGTGTGTTATTGTATTTATATTTGTTATATTATACCCGATGAAGGCTTTTGCCGAAATGTTGTAGTTTGTCTTGTCTCTCCTTAGGTTCAGTTATATATAACAAGAAACAGTTAAATTATTATGTGGTATTTTAGAATATTCATCACTGCAGTCTGGAAATATCCATAGGTGCTCTAATCTTCTCTTCAAAATACTGAGAGCCTCCATGGAGAACCCTGACCTACATGCACAAACTCCATTGCAAAGCCAGGGCTACTTGGCGTGACAGGGGCTCTTTACTTTTTTTTTTTTTTAATTAAAATGTGCTTTTGAACATTGTCATTTCAAGAATAAAAGTAGGCATAACTTGGTTGTACTATCTGATGTGCATAATTTTTTTAGGGAGTTTATTTGATAAATATCTGTATTCCTTGTTAGGAGCATTATTCATTACCAGTGTCACTAAACCCTATAATAGAGCTGTTCTAATGTTTGTTTTAAGTAGCATAAGCTTGGTGCATGTTTTTATTTTTTTTTTTACACCCATATTTTGTAAGTTGAATGAAAGCTGCCTTGCCTTGTTTATTCTCTTTTTAATGTCTCCGCTTTCTCTCTCTCTCTCTCTCTCTCTCTCTCTCTCTCTCTCTCTCTCTCTCTCTCTCTCTCTCTCTCCCCCTCCTTCTCATTATCACTGCTGTCCGAAAATCACTGCTATGTGTAAAATGATTCACTTTCTCATTTGGTACTCCATCAATTTCCAATGAGCTATGGTAAGTGTTGTTTCATTTCATTATCTTTGTTTTATTAGTATTAATCTGTAGTCTCATCTTTGCAGAATTTATTCTTAGTGTCTATAGATATCATTTGGATATGACTGAGAATTCTTAATAGTTAGAACATGCAAGTTGTAGACATTAAGCTGTGATGTACTTGTAAGTAATGCTTCTCATAGTTTATCATTTATTTTCACTTCTGAGAAATAATAGTACAAAGTGAAAGAAAATTATGTGTTTAAAAGTTCTAAAGGGCTGAATAATTTTTTCCTTTTAAGATGAGCTTGAAAGAGACTTAAGACGCATGCAGCAAGACCACTTACGCAAGATGCACGAACTGCAACGAGAGATTGAAAAACTGAGGCAACAAAGTATATACTGGAGAATGCAGGATAATAAACCGTCCAAAATTATTGTGCACCAGCCACCACCAATTCAGATTACTTCCCCTGCACCTCAACCAGTGGTAGGCATTTTGTATACATTATACATATATTTTTAAAATTTAATTAAACATCTGTGTTTTAGTGAAGGCAGAGAAACAGACAAGATTCAATAAACCAGGCTTACTATCAACTATCTTTCATCCGAAGGATGAAAGAGATGAGAGTTAAGATGGGCACAGCCAGAAACAGGAAACTTAGTAGGTGTATAAGAAGACTTATCAACCAACACAGAACTGGAGTCGTCAGTCACTGTACACTGCAAGACTTGCTGAGGAGGAGATCTGAGCACCTATGCACATGTTCAGAGTGCAATGATGATGACCCTCAAATGACTCAATAACTATATTGATTTAGTATTGATTAGGTAGCAGATTTCTTTTTTATTCCCTAAATATTCAGGGTTAGCCCAGGCTCTAAAAATGAAGAGAAGAATTTCTTTGAGAAAGTAAGTACAGCCTGGCTTGGTGTTGGCCATAGCACTCGTGAATATATTGATTGTCATGACAAAAAATTATTGACATTAAATGCCACATTCCCTAAATACCAAAAGTGCTATGGGAACCTTAAATTTACTTTTTCAATGAGCCAAAGAATGTTAATGTCCTGATCTAAGACTTGAAAACAAGTCTTGCAAAGAAGATGGTCATGGCCATATTACAGACCTTTACCACAAGTGAGAACCTTTAATTAAATGGCCAGAAATAATAACAAAGACTAGATTGTGGTTAAAAATGTGACAAAAGTCAATGGCATTAGATATTAAAGGGATAAAATATAGGTAGTTTGAACATACTTTCATGAAACAACTCAACAATGCATTTGCTGACCCCTCAAAGAAAAAAATGGGCAAGTTAAACTATTTAAAAGAGGCTTAATAAATAAAAGTAGAAGTGGATACCACCAGATCAGTCTAGAGTTTTGTAGCAATATTTACAGCTTTATGTTTGGAACCAAAAACAGGGGTAACACAAGGATTGAAAGTGGTTATCTACTCTTGGATAACTACTGCATCATGATCAGTGAGCTAGAGCTGATCAAGATCTACTCCACCTCCTTGATGGTGCTAATAAATATATTAACTGCTCTGGCCAAGTAAGTATGTATCAAAAAAGAAAAGCAAACTCTGACGCAAAAATACATAGTTCCAAAGTCAAATGTGTAGGGTTAAAAGGTGTGAATAATCACAATTTTCTGTATACTACAACATAACAAAACCACACCAATTACGTGCTCATTTAATGAATGAGAATTAGAAATAATCATCAGGCCAATGTAGAAGGAAATGTTAAGTCTTTATTATTATATGGCTTTGAAACATGGAGAACAACAAAAATGACAATTATGAAGATACAGACTTTCATTAATGGATGCTTACGCAGAATAAAGGATGGAATTGGCAGGACAAAATCACTAACATAGAATTATGGAAAAGTACCAAATGCCAGTGGATAAAGACACAGCGAAGATGATGGCGCTGGATAGGACACACGTTGTGGAAACCAACTGAGAGTATAACACAACAGGCCCTTTTTGTGAATTCCAAAGGAAAAATACAAAGATGAAGACCAAAATATTCTTGGAGAAAACAAGGACCATGATCACTCAAGGGTAGTGAACTTGACTACAAAGAAAAAGAGGTCAGATTCGATCCTACTCAATGGTTTCCTGGTTCACCTATTTTTTTATGATATTACTTCATATTATCATTTTGTAGATTATGGACAACAGAAACTGCTTCACACTACACTTCAGTTACTTTCAAATTGAGAGAATATTTATATTTTGTACACAAGTTATTAATTACATTTATCTTCAATTTCAGCAAACTCAGTTTGTGGAAGTTGATAGGTTGGCACCATATGATTTTAGGTGAGCACTTATTTAATTAATATTGTGTTTAATCAACTATTTATACTTTTGATCAGGAGTTTATACTTAAAATGACTCTCATATGTTTTGAAGAATAATAGAAAAATATTTACAAAACTAACCAAGTGATATAATTAGAACCAAGGATAGTGTCTTTAGAAAATAAATCAAATGATGCTCCTTAAAAATGCATTTTTAAAATTCTGTCAATATTCTTATTTTGTTTGGCACACATGTTGCCCCAGATGGGCACTCCACTGTAGTTATGACACTGAATTACTTACCTTCTATGGTGTAAATGTTTTGGAAATAAAACATTGTTGATATGAAAACCCTTATGTTTGAAACATTTTAGTCCTTTAATATCTTACACACTCTTTGATTTTCAAAGTTAATCAATAATTATGTTTATGAACAGGCATGATATGATGAAAAAAATATTTGAAAATTTCTAAAGTTTGTATCAGTATAAAGTCTTTACAAAGTGTATGTAGCTTTTTTTTTCTGGACTAATGCATATTCTTGCAAGTTCCGCGTGTTGCCGTTTCAGCCCTCGTCAACCATATGCACACACATGGGCAAAAACACATTACCGCCAAGATGTAAACACTGATCCATACTATGAGCTACATCTTTAAAACACAAATTTTTCAGGTGAGATTTTGTGTTTGTTAAAAATTATTTATTATATATATTTCTTGATCTTAATCCTTCCAGTGCCACTAGACATTGCATATACATAGAGCTCGTAGTGTTTTTCATCATCTATCTCTATTCTTGGCGAGTTGTTCGTTCTTATTTAATGAGTGTATGCTTGCCAACTTGGCTTCTCTTATAAGTGTTCTTTTTAGTGTCTCTCTAGGTCTTCCTCTTTTTCTGTATTCTGATGATTTCCATTGAAGAACCTGTTGTGGAATTCTCTTGTTGTCTCTTTTCAACATGTCTGACAGAGGTCCTTATTCCTTTCATAATTGTAGAAGAGATTGTTGGTTGCATGGCCAATTCCCTTATCTGTATATTAGTCTTGAATTCATTCCATTGTACACAGAGTATTCTTAGACATTTGTCTTCAAAAGTGCTTAATTTTCTCTCAATCTCTTTTGTTGTTTTCCAGCTTTGACATGCATAGGTAAGGGTTGATAATACATTTTAAGTGAATAAAAATTACTTCCCCTGCACCTCAACCAGTGGATAATATATTATTTATATTTAAGAGGACATTTTTATTTGTAATGTGGTATGTTTACAGACAGTAGAGATAGTCCATGACTTTTGGATATAAAATGTTTTTGTCCATGTCAAAGACAGATTTATCGGACCAAAGATGCAGATATTGCTGTCTGTCAAAAACTAGTGACAATGCATCCATGCCCACTTAATGGATGAACTCTGAAGAAGATGTCCTTGTCAACATTGGCTGCACATAATTTAAAAGCATAATTGTATAACATCTAGCAAAAAAGTCTAGAATTATTGAAGATGCAAAAATAAAATTGTGGTGTGATTTCAATGCAAAACATAAAACAAAAATTAAAGGGAAACAGCTAGGAATTTTTACAAAAAAGGTTAAAGATAAGCAGAACTGAATATTTTGATACCACATAAATCATAAATTATGAAAATGGTAGAGAAATAAATAAACTTGGCACTGTTCCTGAATACACAGGAAATCTCAGCAATGTGTAAGCTCAATAACAGTGAAGGTTCTTGTAAATTATAAATATCACTATTCTTTTTCTTCTTTCTCCATTTGACTTTCAGTGTCGAAGGAAGATAACAGTCTTCAGCTCAATTGCTGTAATGTTTCTAGTGTTTTTAATGTTCCATCAATTAGTCTTTTTTAATGTTTCATCAAATAGTCTTTTTTAATGTTCCATCAATTAGTCTTTTTTAATGTTCCATCAATTAGTCTTTTTTAATGTTCCATCAATTAGTCTTTTTTAATGTTCCATCAAATAGTCTTTTCTAGTGTTCCATCAAATAGTCTTTTTTAATGTTCCATCAATTAGTCTTTTTTAATGTTCCATCAAATAATCTTTTCTAGTGTTCCATCAATTAATCTCTTGTAATGTTCCATCATTTAATCTTTTCTAATGTTCCATCAAATAGTTTTTTCAATGTTCCATCAATTAGTCTTTTTTAATGTCCCATCAAATAATCTTTTCTAGTGTTCCATCAATTAATCTCTTTTAATGTTCCATCATTTAATCTTTTCTAATGTTCCATCAATTAATCTTTTCTAATGATCCATCGTTTAATTTCTTCTACTGTTCCATCAATTAATCTTTTTCATGGTCAGCTTTTGGATCTGCTGTCCTCATGGTATTTATTAAAAGCTCATTGTGTTGTATTATGATCTTTTTGTCTTATCATGTGGCCAAACCATTTTAACTTGTTGATTCATTATGTATAAATGGCAGGAATTATTTGTAGTTGTTTTTTTTTTGTTAGGTCTCTTCATTTCTGATATTATTTCTCAGGCTGTTTCCTGTCATTCTCCTAATACATTTAATCTCAGTGATGGTTATTTTTCTTATTGAACTTGCATCTACATGTAATGTACAGGTCTGGCAATGGTAGCTCAACATTTGGAATTAAAATTGTGTTCATTAAAAATATCACTATAAATTAAGTAAATCACTAAAATAAAATTAAATAGCTAAAACTCTATATGTTGAAAAATCTCTACTAAACTTTAACGAAATTCTATTAATGAAATGAAATACTCATATTTTTATAGTGCCCATATTTCTTTAGTGACTAGGAGCACAATTTATGATAACATATTTGGTATCATGTCAGAATGCCAGAAAACTTTCCCAGAAAAAAAAAATTCTCTGGCACCTATTTTCAGAGGCTGGATGACCAAACCATGTTGATCTGAGAAAATTCACAAAATAATAAACCATTAAATTAGAATATGATAATAAGGTGATAAAAGTTAAAATGGCATATTAAAATGACATGAACCCTCGCTGTTCCTCTTATGCTGAATTGTTAAAAAAATACATGTTTAACAATAATTGTATCAATGGTACATATGTAACCATATGCAAGCATAACCCTACAACAGGAATTAATAACAGATACAGGACAAGCAGGGAAAAGGAAGAATTCCCAAAATGTTCATTAGTGAAATATCAAAGATCACATAAACTACTATGCGCGAAGGAAACAACATAATTTTTCCTTGAATTTTTGAAGCACAAGAGGACATGAAAGAGAGTGAGAGTTAAAGATATATTCTATAATTATTAGTTACTAAATAATGACAAATTGAATTTGTGTACAATAAAACTATCTTTACGACACATAGTACCATTGCGGGTGTATGTCGGAGGGCAACGATAGAACCAGAGGGATAAAGGCCGCTTGGTCAAGCAGTCGCCATGACGTGTGCGACTCAGGATTTTTTTTTCACCCCCGATAGAAAAAATCCTTTCTGTCTACCGCGAGCTTCGAACACCGAACGTCAGCTTTTCAGCCAGTGGAACAGTGGTTTTAGCCGCACGGCCACGCAGCTAAAGTTTACAGCATAAACAATAAATGTTGATCATTCTATAAAAAATGTGATGTCATATTTGTAAGACATGAAGTTAATGTTTCATTTTATTCCAACATTCAGCACGCACGCACGCACACACACACACACAGACACACACACACACACACCAGTTAACATTTTAAGAATCTTGTTGATATTTCAGTTTAATAAATTAAAAGTTAAATTCATATACCAATTTGTCTGTTTTTGTGGCATATTAATATTTATTTGCAGGCATCAGTGGGATTCAAGATGATAGTTGCGGATTTCCAGTCACTCTGTTTCATGGATACAACAAGACTTATTTTTGTTAATTTCTTGCTCATGTAGTTTTAATATGATATAACAATTATAGTTTTACACAATAAACTGGTCATGGTCGAT
This sequence comes from Megaustenia siamemsis, assembly GCA_032433765.1. Taxonomy (NCBI): domain Eukaryota; kingdom Metazoa; phylum Mollusca; class Gastropoda; order Stylommatophora; family Ariophantidae; genus Megaustenia; species Megaustenia siamemsis. Next base: position 18,493,397 of record JAVIAB010000139.1, on the reverse strand, counting down.
CAAGCAATGTTAGAATAAAGAAAAGAGTTAGTAATAAATAAGATGTTATTTTGTCATAATCTGATCACATATTTTCCACTTTTACAATATTATTTTTTAAAAAGTATAAAGATTATATATCCACTTATGCTCAATATTGTAAATTTACTTAACTCTACTGGTCAATATTTTTTTGGTAATAATGCTCTATCTCAACAATTTATGTAATTAATTTGTAGTTAATTTTATTCTGTGCAATGTAATTTCTATAATTTTCATTAGTTTTTTTGTTTTGTTTTAAAATTGTTTTCCACCTTTGAATCATTTATGGAATGTTATTATAAATGTATTTTTTGTTTCTACAAAGGAATCACATCTCATGCTCCTAGGGAATATGCTTTTCAGGATTTATATTATTGACTGTAGTTGTATAAAATTAATTCACATAATAAAAAGTAACAATTGTAGTGTATTTTTCTAGACTTAAGATTTTTTAAAAATATTTGCTATTTATTTCTTTTTCATCTACCTTTCAACTCTATGTGGAGCATAGGTCTTCAACAAACACTTTCCAAGCCGTTCTGTTTCTTGCCATTTTTTTAAGATCATTCCATGTCTTCCCCATCAACTTCATCTCTACTTCCATTTGTTTTCTCCAAGAATATTTTGGTCTTCCTCTTTGTATTTTTCGTTTGGAATTCACAAAAAGGGCCTGTTGTGTTATACTCTCAGTTGGTTTCCACAATGTGTGTCCTATCCAGCGCCATCATCTTCGCTGTGTCTTTATCCACTGGCATTTGGTACTTTTCCATAATTCTATGTTAGTGATTTTGTCCTACCATTACCATCCTTTTATTCTGCACTAGCATCCATTAATAAAGGTCTGTATCTTCTTGATTGCCATTTTTGTTGTTCTCTATGTTTCACAGCCATATTAACTGGCTTAACATTGGAGTTGAACATTTTTATTTTTGTATTTAACCTAATTTCTTTGGATTTCCATGTTTCACAGTGCAACGAATGCTCCTCTTGCTTTTGATATCCTTATTTTGATATCATTTTCTTTTTCCTCCTTTTTTGTCTATATTACTGCCCAGATATATGCAAGATTATATGTCTAGATGAGATGTTTCTCCTATTGTTATTTGGTTATTGCCAACTGCATTAATTCTCATAATTTTGGACATATCTCTATTTATTTTTAGTCCCAGCTGTTGCGATCTCTCATTCAGTATGCTCATTTTATCTTGCATCTGTTGATGATTATGTGATAGGAGAACTATGTCACCAGCAAAGTCTAAGTCATTAAGTTGCTTTGTCAGTTACCAATGGCTTTCATTTCTGTTCTGAGTTATTTTCATAATCCAATCTATGGCCAGTAGAAAGAGAAATGGAGACAGATGGCATCCCTGCCTTACTCCTGTTCTTATTTCAAATGCTTTTGTAAGCTGTCCTTCGTGCACAGCACCACATTTCATTCCTTCATTCTTTGTTCTTATCAGGTTAATAAACTTTATGGGGATTCTGTAATGACTAAGTAACTTTCAAAGCACTCCTCTGTCTCAACTATCATGTTATTTATTTGCTTCATGTTTATTTGCTGGACAGTTGGCTTTTATCATTTTTGACCCAATGCAGTGCATTGTATTCTTGAGGAGTCCATGGATCTGCTACTTATTGCACATTTGGGTTTTTACTCTACACCCATCCCCTTCCACCACCCGGAAGATATATATATCAGGTGCTTTCAAAAGGTGGTGCACCACATCAGTGCATTTCTCAGCTAATAATAAACATGGAAGCATGAAATTTTGCACGCTTTAAATACTGCATGTTTCAGTTGATTGTGTGCACAAAATTGCACTGTAATAGCCAAATAATATGACTGCACTAAACCGTTGAAATGGAGCATGTTAGCAATTTGTGTTATAAGCAGCGAATTGTGATAGAATTTCTTGTTTTAGAGAAGGAAATTGTTGTGAACATTCACAAGCATCTATGTGGTGTGTATGGGAGTTTTGCATTCGACAGGAGCACAGCAAGTCGCTGGGTTCAGAGAATAAAAGAATCTGAAAGTGGAGATAAGAAGCTTCTTGATCAGCCGAGCTGTGGGCGGCCTGCCTCGACTACCAATGCAGATATGTTCAATTGCGCTGAGGACATTATTCTTGCTGATAGGAGCATCACTACTCAACAATTGGCCTTAAAGTTGTCAGTCAGCATTGGTAGTGCAAATGTAATTATAAAAACGTTCAGATTCTCTAAGGTTTGTGTAAGATGGGTTCCACGAAATCTCACAAGTGAGCACCGATTGCAAAGAAAAGCAATTTCTTCTGAACTGTTGGAACGTTTTAATGTTGATGGAGAGGACTTTTTAGCTAAGATTATTACAGGGGACGTAACCTGGGAACATCATTTTGAATCTGTGACAAAAAGACAGTCAATAGAGTGGCATTATCTGCACTCACCACAAAGAAAAACATTTAAGAGATCTCCTTCAGCTGGAAAGGTCATGGTCACTGTCTTTTGGGACATTCAGGGTGTGATTCTTGTGGATGTTATGCTCAGAGGAGAGACAATCAATTCGCAAGCTGACATTAAGACATTACAAAAATTCAATCAACGTTTTCGCAGAGTTTGACAGCACAAGAATCCAGCAGACCTGCTTCTCCTTCACGACACAGAGTACCCTCACATAAGTCTGGTAACACGGGACGCAATCACCAGATTGGGTTGGACTGTATCGTACAGCCCTGATTTGACACTCTCTGATCTCCATCTCTTTGGTCCACTTAAAGATGCCTTTCATGGAACAAGATGATGATGAAGGAGTGATTCCAGCAAAGAAATGGCTAAATGATCAAGACAAAGACTGGTACAGGCTAGGAATACATGTACTTGTGCACTGGCATAAAGCTGTACAAGTGAATGGGGATTATGTTGAATGATACCAATGTTTACATGACATATACATTTATACTGTGTAAACCTGTGTAAAAATGTTATACTTTTTGAATTAGCAGTTCCTGAGAAAACTGATGTGGTGCATAACTTTCTGAATGCACTAAGTTTATATATATATATATATATATATATATATATATATATATATATATATATATATATATATATATATATATATATATACCTGTTATGCCACATAGAAAATACATTCTGAATAAAAACCATTATTATTACCTTTTGTTTGTGTTATATACCATTTCTATAAACAATAATAGTCCAGTCTTGTGATGCCTTACATAGGATTTATTTTGCTACTTCCAAATATAGTCCATTGCCATTAATACTGCTTTTTAGAGTCCTTTTAACTACATCACTGAGTTACAGATGGAAACGCTTATGCTTACTTTTGTTGTTTAATATTCTAGATGCAGTCAGATGTCACCATAATAAATTATGTATCCTTAAGTCTTGGTGCAGCCAATAATTTTGTTTGGTTTAAAACTTTTATGTACAGTTTCTATATTTTCAATCATGTTTCAGTTTCTGACAGTTCTAAGTGTGGATTCAATAGATCAGATAGTCTCAATGGATGTATCTTTCATATTCATTACCATTAACGTTGGTCCTACCAGCTTTGAAACTTTCTAGAACTAACTTGATTATGTGTACTCTTATATATACATACATAAAAGTATGTATACATACATAAAAGTATATGGCAATATTCTTAAATATTTATTTTTTTGGAATATTGTTACCTCTAAAAATGGATACCAGAGATTTTTTTCTGAAAAGTAAATCAGGCTTTTGTAATACTGACCAAATCACCTTAAAATGTGTCATGGGCAGGGAAAAATGTGGTCACTGACACCATGTTCTCCATTGAGTTATTAGCGGGTCATCATCATTGCACTCCGAACATGTCCATAGGTACTCAGATCTCCTCCTCAGCAAGTCTCGAAGTGTCCAGCGACTGACAACTCCCAGTTCTGTGTTGGTTTGATTAGTCTTCTTACACGCCCACAAAGTTTCTCGTTTCTGGCTGTGCCCATCTTAACTCCCATCTCTTTCATCCGAAGGAGTTAAGTGGACTCATGGTTGTCATAGTCCTGTGCCTATTCCATATGCATAAATGCCTCCATATGCCTAGCAAGGCATGAGGAAATCCCTTTTTTTAAAAAACATTTTTACAGCCATATGCATCTAGTTTTCATTATCACAAAATTATTGTTTTATTGAGCTTATGAAATCACTAATGATCACATATGAGTATATACATTTTTTATAAACTTCATTTTCAGGGTTTTTTTCTACTATTATGTCATTATTCTTCAAGATTTTAAAGAAAAACTTATTTCGTTTGATGGGCAACCAATATTTCTAATAATTTTTTAGCAAATAAAATCAACAGACAAGTGCTCTGAAAACAAAGAAAAAATATGTAAAACAGCAGAAGGCAGATTAAGTGTGTCATTTGCTCATAAGAAATATAGAAACCAGTGACTACTGCCATAAAGTAGACTCAGAATGGAAAACAAGATGAAGGCAGATTGAGAACAGTCTGGTAGTAAACACTGATACAGAGATTGAATGTGTGGACAAGACTTGAAGCACTATTAAAGTTTGAGTGCAATGTTTCTTGTGCAATAGAGGCATCGCTCAACACAGCAATGGTTTTCTTAAAATAAAAAAATACCTCCTTGGGTCAGGGTCTCCTCAGATTTTCTTAAACACAAAGAGGATATTGAAGTACCAAGGGATTCATCTGATGTACAGTGATGATGATCCTAACAACTAAGGAAATTGTTTAGAAAACATTGTTTCTGATATGGTAAAGCTAGTGGGCATGTCAGCCATTGACTGCTTGGTCTGTCCATGGCTAAGAAGAATTAGAATGTTCATGAATTGTGCACAGCAAGATATAAATGTTTATTTGTCAATGTTATTGATTCATACAAATAGTAATAAATAATAGATTGAGATGAATGCTATTTTAACATGTTTTATAAAAACCTTTCTCTGCATATTTCTTTACACATGTTTATGTAAACACCTCAACCTTATTTGAATAAAATAGTCAACGTTACATCCAGCTTTAAAAAATGTACTTTTCACTCTCTTGCTCATTCTATACATCTTTTTATCTCTGTTTTTCTCATATAAAAAATTATTGTTCATATTTTGAAAAATATTTAATCAGTTTTATTTTAGTCAGTTTTTATGAGTCACTTTAAAAATAAATTAAAAAAATTGCATCTGATTATTTCATTTCATGCTATAAATTAACTTTCCATATACATACATACATATATATATATATATATATATATATATATATATATATATATATATATATATATATATATATATATAATTACTGTATATACAAGGATTCTCTAAATAAAGATCTAAATATATTCGGGTGTGTTTTTTAACATTTATTTGTAGCTTAATTTATTATTAGTTGAATGTATGTTGGTTTGATTATAGCAACTGAACAAGCAGGATGCAAATTACAAGGAACCATCTTGTACCTGTACTTATATGGCCTTTGGTGTCTAGACAAACAGTTGGTAGCAAGCAATCATGATTTGTCAATAGTTTGGTAATATTAGTGTATTATGCTGGATGCTGTTTTACTGAGCAGCTTCTCTTGTAACTGAATCTGCCAATAATTGTTAGACAGATGTGACCACAGAATGAACAAGATGCATTTATAGTGTCTGTCCTAAACTCCTTACTTCTGTGCCTTTTGTCTTCTGACTTTGACATCAACACTTCCTCGATTGTTGCTGTGGCATTTTTATTTTTACTCTCCTTGTGCTATGATCTGATCCAAACTATCCCAATTTCTTTCACTGATGGTGAATTTACCCACTGAAGCCCTAAATTACTATGCCTGGGCGAATAATATGAAAATAGTGATTTGTCAAAAATGCACTAGCCCCCTCTCTGTTCCCCCTTTAAACATTCCAAAGGATGGATGAGGTCCTAATGTTCTGAAACAAAGTTGAGCTGCAAATGATGCAAAAAGATGGATAATACACCAACAACTGCTTTCGGTTCACTCCCTCTGGATTTTCTGTTTGGTTTTACTCCCATAGCTTTTGAAATCTCTGGAGTCTTCTCATTAGACAGTGAGCAAACTGGACAAGAAAGCCACTGTCTGAAATAGACATTCACTGGTGCAACAGAAATTATGATCCAATGCTAATAACTTTATCACAATTGAAAAGAACAAATATTCCACTTAACAACTAGAATTTCATGATCCTTCAGCCTGTCAGATGTTAAACTACCACAATTTATACTTGGTATGTGCAAAACTAGTGAACTACTAGAACCACAAGTGTGTGTAAATTGAGTCATCTGCTTAAAGTGAGTGAACAATTATGGGTTCATCTGGAGTTCTGAATGTCCACATCCATGAACAATGTTTTGTTTTGCTTGTGAACAATGACACTTCCAAAGAAAATATGGTTAACATGGTTAATGTCTTTGACATTGTAACCAACTGCTTGTATTTCCTTTTTTTAAGCTCGGTAGCTTCATGTTCATGGTGATTTTGATTTATTTGTTTTTCAAGAAGAGTCAACCATTTTTTTTCTTTGGCGCTGTATCACTTAATTTTTTTAGCTGTAAAAAAAAATATTTTTGTCCGGGCACAGCTGTGGTACTTTATCTTTTGGAGAGACACATTCATTTTCAGAATGCAGTCTGATTTACATAATGATTATGCAAGTTCAATCACTACCTCCTTTTATGATATGCTGGAAATACATTCAGTCACTATGACTTTTGGAGGAAGCAGTCTTTCTTCTGACAATTGTTTAGTCATTATAGATTGTTATTGCAAGCAATCTTTCTTCTGTCCATTGTTTAATCACCAAATATTGTTATTTTCTTCCGTCCACTTTTTAATACTGTCTAAATTTCTTATGCCTAATTAAGTTCAATGCCAATTTCTATATATATATATATATATATATATATAAATATATGTTATTCTTCTTATTTCCTTCCTCATTTGCCTTTCAGCATCGAGGGGAGATATAATTTGAAGTCTTTTGCTCTTCTGTTCGCCTCTGCTGCTGTAATGTTTCCTAGTGTTTCCAATATACTGTCAATCCATCTTTTTCGTGGTCAGCCTTTGGATCTGGTGTTCTTGCAACGTTTATTGAAGGCTCATTGTGTTGTGTTTTGATCTTTCTGCCTTGTCAGGTGGCCAAACCATTTTCTTTATATATTGAAGTCTTTATTTTTTATTACTCATTTTCTTTATATATTCTATGGCAGGGGTTATTCCTAGCTTTTTTCTCAGTTCTTCATTTCTGATCTTATCTCTCAAGCTATTTCCTGTTATTCATCTAACACATTTAATTTCAGTACAGGTTATTCTTATTGTTCTTGGCTACCCCAATGTGTGTTTTAAAGTTAAGCCCTTAACTTACGACTGACTCAGCAGGTTAAAAAGGGATAAACATCTTCTGCTAAAAGAAAACACAGGAAAAATGGATCTATATATATTTGTGTGTGTGTGTGTTTATATATATTTGAGGAGCCACTTTTTTCTGGTACTTTCTTTCTTTGGATTTTGACACATCTTTTTTTTCCTTTATTTATATACTTCTTGTATTAACCAATGCTGATGTAAGCTGCATCTGCAGGTTAGCTGAATCATTTACACTAAATGTTTTTGACAGTAATTTTGTCTTATATGTTTATATTATACAATAACTTGTTCATGCTGATCTTCACCATTGTTGGCTTGATGTCCTTGTAAATTAGGCATGTTCCAGTTTTCCTCATCTCATTATAACACACAACCAAAATAATTTATCTTATTAAAAAAATTCTAAAATATCGTTTTGATCACATTCAACAATGTCTGGTCTGCACTGGTGTTGTTTTATTTCTGCATAACTTGTGTGCACCTTTGATCAAACAATTTTTCTAATCTCTGAATGGTACGAATTAAAAGGATAGAATACACATTATGAGTAACTGTCAGCAATCCCCTGTTATTGAAGAAATTCATGAGTTGATGGGAAAACTCATCTCTTTGTACTTCTAGGCATTAAATATTGAATGCAGAAGAGAGAATACATCTCTACACATGCTAAACATTTTTATATTAGTTGTTTTTTTTAAACCAAGAGTCCAAATTTGTATCAGTTGTAATCCAATAAAAGGAAATATTTGCTTGATTGTATTCATCTTCAATCACTTTTCCTCTTAGATACTTTTAGACATTGTCAGTGTCTTTGCAGTTGAGGTAACCTAGACAGTGTTCCCCCACTCATGTATTTTTAGAACCCTTCACCTGACCAGAGGGTATAATTACAGCTACACCATTGTGACCATTCCTTTCCCATTCTGACCATGGTCCATGACACAGGGAAGTCATTTTTCTTTTCTTTAACCAATTTCATTTATTTCATTTTGGATGTTTCATTACTAGTTAGCTATGTAGGATTAGCTTTATTTACTTACATATCTGTGTGTGCGTGTTGTTTGTTTGTTCCCGCTGAAGGCCTATTGAGCCGAAACGTTGTTAAAATCTGTGTCGTCTACTAATCACGTAAAGCTTTTACCATACCATTTTTTCTATTTTTTTTTCAATTTTCCCTCCATTTTCCTCCCTAGTGCTGGGTTTGTCATCTTCTATGACTTTGTTCTTCATCTTGATCCTCGAATATCAGCCATACGACTGATAGTAGGACTGCACAACAGTCAAGCCAAACTTGGAGAGCCAACAATTCTTCCTCTTGTGTACACTGAACCTACTACAAGACAGAATGTGTCCAGTACAACTGTCAATGCTGTGATTGGAGCAAGACAACCAGTTCCCAAGTAAGTTACTTTAATTCAGTGGTGAGTAAATTCAAAATGGATGTAAATATTGATAATGCAACAATGTCTTGCTCACATTGTAGTTGATATTTGGTGATATAAGCAGAAATAAAATCTTCAATTTCTGCAACAAAGTGGGATGTGGATAGAGCTAAAAAATATATAGCTTGGTGTAGATCTAAACAGCCTGATGAAGATCTAAATAGCTTGGTGAAGATCTATATAGTTTGGTGAAGATCTAAATAGTTTGGTGAAGATCTAAATAACTAGGTGAAGATCTAAATAACTTGGTGAAGATCTGTGTTTTGGAAAAATATGTGAAGGTAAATAATGTTTGCAATAGTGACAATTTTAAAAAATAAGGTATTGTGTTTACAATGCATAAAGTGGGAAGATTGCAGAATAGGCACGCCAAAAATTAGCAGAGATCAACAGTCAGTATTATCAAACAGCCAATCCAGTCAATAATATCACTCTTATCTACCAATGTCAGTCTGAAGTTTCTCGTTGCCTAGCTATATTGTCTGCCATGGAAAGGGTGGGTGGTGGTGGTGGTTTGGAGAGGAGGGGGTCTGTAAAAAGTATTAAATATTTTTGACTCATAATTTTAAAAATTACCTCCTTTTCTGTCATCCAGGAACCATACTTTCAATTATTAATTTCCCAAGGCCACTGTGGTGTTTTAAGGGGCCAAAATATGTAGATTTCATTATTTAAGGCCGACTAACCACTTTTCATATCTTCATAAACAAAATATCAATATTAATTAATTTTGAAGAATTGTATGTTACAAAAAATACACTTTGAACTTTACAGAGAGAAAGTATAAGTGTTGACATATTTAAAAAATAAGTGACCTAAAGAAGTTAGTTACATATATTTATATTAAAATGTAAAAAAAATGGCGTGTGTTCTCATAGTAAAATAGGTGCCTTTTAATTATAGTAAAAAGTCCATTCTTGGATGAAAGAAATGTATAAAACTGTTTAACATTTTCTTAATTACTAAAATACCAACTTTTTATTCACACAAGACTTCATTGGGGAATAAGTCAATCCATAAATAAGAGAGAAGGATAACAAATAACATAATAATTAATATAAATCCTGGATTTTAAAGCAAGAATTGCTTTGTGAAAATGTTTCACCATATAATAAAGTAGCATTTTAATATATGGTAAAAATAGTTCACACAGGCAGTATGATGTTTGCAACAGTTTTAATCAGCCTTCTGAATGCAGTTGTTTAGAATTGATTCTCTAGCCTTTAATTTTCCTTCATCTTCCTAGAAAGCAGTAATTGTTTGTGATCTGAGTTGTTCTTTAGAAAAGACTCTTTAAACAGTAAGTTTGGTTTCTTACAGGAAATAGAAAAAACACTTTTACCAGACTAGTGAGTCTTTCCCACCCAGAACTGTATAAAGTTTTACTTCTCTTTTCTGGATTGTACATTGGTATTTAATAAGAGCCCTGAATATAATTAGCATAATGACACTATTGCTTTTAAACTAACCAATTTGTATATGTTTTTGATTGTTAATGTTGGAGGAAAGGAGCAAAAAGCTTGGGGCTTAACCTGGATATTTTAGTCCTACTTTTGAGAGCTTTGTAAGTTCATAAAGTTGAACCTAAATAAACCAAACATCACTGAGTCTTAACATTGTTTTGCTAAATGGATGCTCACCTAAAGAAATACATGTTTGTTTATTTGATAAATAATTTAAATAAAATTCAATTCCAGGGTGAAGTTATTGAATAATCTAGTTTGTCTTATTACTTATAATTAGCATATGTGGGTTAGATGCATTATCAAAACTGTGTGAAGTAAAGCCAATTTTGCGTAAAGTGACAGTGCTTGATAGATGTGACAGTACTCAACTGCTGTTCTGATTTTTATGAGTGTTGCATCTGACAGATGTCCACCCGAACCTGACCTTGGCATTGTTGTAGAGCTGCAAGCAGCAGGATCTGCACCAGGCTCAGAACATGACCAGTCTCGTTTGATCACAAAAGCATGGACAAAAATCCCACTATTTGACATTCAAGAACGACTAATGGCTGGACGCCACAGGATGCCTCTTCGGGCTACCCCATTAAAACCATACATTCCAGTGCATGAACTCAGCTCAATTCCCCAGGTGAGAAGATTTATTTTAAAATAGATATGCTAGAACACTTTGCATTGTTCTCTTACTTCTTCTTCATTCTCCTGTTGGTGGAAGTAAGACATTGGTCCCAGCTTCAGGAGTATACTGTATTCAGGTCTCAAATTCTTCCAGAGAGCTGAAAATTGAATCTCCCTAAGGGCTGTCTTTGTTTTGTTTTCTTGTGGATTTCTCTAATCTTACCTTCTACTGTGTTCAAACATCTGGTGTAGATGTTTTGGGGTTTACAGCATGCTGCTAAATTTGTACCTTTTGTCCCAATATATTCAATTCATCATTTCATTTTTGGATATCAGGCTTCTTTCTCTATTCGATCCTTACTAACTTGACCAAATGGTTAGTCTGTTGTCAGTCCTACAGCAGGGAAATGGAGTAGGATCTTGTTTAGTTCTAGTTCAATTATTCAAATACAAACAGTAAGCTGTGAGTTGTTGACCATTTTCAGCTCAGGTATTGTTTGGTGTCTTGAGCCATCTGATCTACTAATTTTATTATTTGCCGCACCTTACACCAGCTTCACAGCCTAATAATGATCATTGATTTGTTTTGTGGCAGACATGAATTATTAAAATGGGTACCTAACATGCAGAGTTATAAAAGGAAGCAATAGCAAGGATGTGTACAGATTTCTTCACCTTCAAATCATGTGGTCTATACTTCAAGGTAAAAGTACTTCAAAGCCAATATTTTGTGGGACACCCTTTACCTTATCCTTTTCACATGGACTCTAATTTAATTTGTAATAAAATTCATATATATATTCATATAATGTATTTAATCCAAAAGGATTTGAATCCATTCTTAATTAGTTACATTGAGGATTTTTGTTCTGAAATTAATGGTTAATTTTAGCTTTTAATATTGAGATTTGAAACAGGTTGGTGAAAGATTAGATCGGTAAAATAATTTTTGTTTCAAATATAATTTTAAAAAATATTTTTTAAATGTACATTTTTGCTTCAAGTATGGAGAGGCAGAGTTGTACTATCGCATTGTGAACATGAGCGATGCTCCAAGTCAATCAATGGCCACAATAGCTGCAACCAATCAAGACACATATCAAGTGGCTCCAATCGTAAGTAAAAACATTGCAAAATTGTTTTGCACTTTTTTGTTTGTCAATTTTAACTAGTTCTTTGTTGTTAATCTTGCACATGCGGTGCTGTTGCATGCCTCCTAGCTTCACCATGTCACTATTCGCTATAAATATCATCCGTCATTGCAAGTTTGGAATTAAATGTACAAAATTGAAATGTAAATGATAACATAAAAGCTACTCTTTACATTTGTCATAAGAAGTCATAAGAGCTGTGTCAAACAGTGCAAACCAAATTTTGCAAGTAAATTTAGCAAAATTGTTACTGTGCAGCAATTAAAGACTGGAAACATAATCTAAATGCAATATAAATCATATGTAATGGAGTGTATTCAATTAATAAGTTATTTCAATAATAAATTAATAAGGAACAAATTGAGCCATCATGTAATATAATTATTATCTCATACTAGCATTAATTTATATATAACCATACTGATAACTTTTGCATCCTTTAAATCAAATACAGTGAAGAAATAAAATGATGGTAATTGCAAAAGTTTTTTAAAAATGAATTTAATACATTCGATACAAATAGGTTTAAAATGCTGTGGTCATGTCGTTTTTTTTTTGGGGATCTTTTTTTAAAATTTGAAATAATAGCTAGAGAATGAATGAAAATTGATCTAAACACATTTTGTTGTGACGAAGTTGGAAAAGCAGTCATTAAGAGAATTACAAGGTTTTAGCGGAAATAATTACAAAGACGTTGATAAATTAAAAGCTGCAAATTGCTGTTTTTGGACTTGGTGCACCTGCTACTAGAGCCACAATTTGTGGCTCATGGTACAAAATGTATTTTTAAAAATTATGTATGTTTTTTTGTATTTTGTGTGCAATATTTTGCTTTTGTTAACATATGCATTTAAAAAAATATTTACTGAAACATATAGATACAAATGAATGTCTTAAACCACAGTAGGACAGTCTCCTTGAATCTGTTTTCTTTTGTGAGTAATGGTGTCTATTATCCTGTGCCTCATGAATAGCATTATGCTAAGCACAAAATCTCTAATATAAGACTTAATTGAATATATAAACTTGACCAATACAATTCATCTTGTCTTCAATACTTTACATTGCTGTTTAAGTTGTTTCTCTATAAATGATTATTTAAATCATCTAGTTCTTTAGTAATTAAGTCCTCAAACGTACACCATTACAAATTTTCAATAATTTCTTAATTCTGTCAGAATTTTTTTTTTACTTCAAAACATGGTAAAATTATATTCCATATTTTTCATATGCCCTATTTATCTCAATTTCAATCTTCTTTTGGGACCTGGAGATATTTGTGAATTAATATGAATTTATCATCTGCTTAAATGTTATTCATCAACACTTTAATGTTCAATTTAAAACTAGCATGCAAACCATATTGATGAATTATGCAGTTTAGATTTCATTCTTGTTTAGCCAGGCATTTTTAGAAAAGCAAACAGCTGTAACATTGTAATCTGTCAAGCATTTGGTAAGAGATAACAAAGAAGGGTGAACACGGTGCTGGTTACTTCTTCTTTTACTATCATCATCATCAAGTACCGGGTCTACTGGTGTAGGTGATCATGTCTCTCCACAACTTTCGATCTCAGCAGCTATTTATCATTTCTGTTGTTGACCTTCTGCCAAGCCATTTTCTTAAGCTGTCTGCTATTTTTTCTCTTTGCTTCCCTCTATCTCTTCGTCCCTCAATTTTTCCAGTTGTTACAATATATTCCAGTTGTTCTCTTCTCATTACATGGCCAAAAAATGATGATTGTTTCTTCCTAATATTGGAAATTAGCTCTCTTTTTGCTTTGACCTCTCTCAGAACATCTTCATTACTCTTCTTAGCTGTCCATGGTACTCTCAACGTTCTTCTGTAAAACCACATTTCTACAGACTCCAGTGATTTTCTTGTCTGTTGTCCTATTGTCCATGATTCGCATCCATATGTTAAGACTGGCTCTACATAACATTTAAGAATTCTTTTTCTTGTTTCTATTGTCAAAAATGGATTGCATAGTATCTTCCTCATTTTTTGGAAAGCTGCTTTTGCCTGAGCCATTCTGCATCTCACCTCTTTTGTACATCTTCCGTCTGAGGTTAACAAAGTTCCAATATTTAAATTCATTTACTATAGCCACACAAAAAAATATGTTACATTTCACAAGACCTGTGCTTCATGCAACTACAAGTCTGATAATAGGAATATAAGTGAACCTGAACAAATTACATAATTATTATTGCAATGTTAGCAGCTTCATTGTTACTGTGTTTTTTATGACACTCAGCAATTACACACAAAAGTTTCAGTCAATCAACTCCATCCCCTTATTTTAGTTCCTTGAGATATTGTCTTAATTCTTACTGTATTGGCTCAAAATCCATGTTTTTGCCAAGTATTTTTAAGAAAAAAAATTAGAGCATGAGTGCATATCTTAATATCATAACAACTTTTTAACCTCAAATATTACTATGATATATTTTATACCAAAATTTGTAGAATTGAATTTACTTTTTATAAAATGTATTTAAATTAATTAGTTTTTTTTTTTTATTTTAATTTATTAATTAATTATATTTTTTTTTCAAAACAGTGCCAAAAAGTAACTGAAAAACCTGATAAAGAAGAAAATAAAACTGAAAAGAATTAAAACAAAAACTGCACTTGAAATAATATTTACAGGTTTATGCGTGTCAGAAACACCATCAGTTTTATTTATTGTACAATATATATTCATTTTTACACAAAACTATAAAGTTTAAAATGTTTATGCTTAAAAATAAAATTTATGTGAATTTGTAACATTTTTATGATCTTCAGTCAAATTCAAAAGAAAAAATAATAAGGCAGAGTTCACATCATAATAATGTCACAATATTTTTTTAATCCACATATTACTTTAAAGTATCATAAATATAAAAATGTGTAGAATTAAATGAACTTCTTATAAAAAGTATTTACAATATTTTTATTTGAAAAGTTTTTAAAAAATTACATGATTGACATGCTATTTCTAGTGCTAGAAGAAGGAATGGGCAATGTCCCTTTATCACAGGTACCTATGTGTGTTCCGATGATCAATATTATTCTATTTATCTATCTATTCTCCTTTCAAGCCGAAGATGGCACATAGGGCAGAACCACAATCTCAAAAACAGAAACCTTGCGTGCCAAAATGGCACATATTGCAGAGATCACTGCTCTAAAATCTATGGCGCTGTTTCCATAACAATACTTTTTACAATGACAGCTTGTCAAGCATTCGATCAACCTCCTTAGTCACCTCTTAATTATTAGATTAATTGCTCTAATAATCAATATTATTCTTCTTCTTCTTCTACCTTTTAGCTCCCAGTGGAGCATAGGTCTTCAACAAACACTTTCCAAGTCGTTCTGTTTTTTGCAATTCTTTTAAGATCATTCCATGTCTTCCCCATCATCTTCATCTCTGCTTCGATCTGTCTTCTCCAAGAATTCCTTGGTCTTCCTCTTTGTCTTTTCCCCTGGGGATTCCAAAAAAGGGCCTGTTGTGTAATACTCTCAGTTGGCTTCCGTAGTGTGTGTCCTATCCATCGCCATTGTCTTCGCTGTATCTCTTTATCCACTGGTATTTGACCGGTACATTTCCATAATTCCACATTAGTGACTTTGTCCTGCCATTTCCATCCCTTTATTCTGTGTAAGCATCCATTAATGAAAGTCTGTACCTTCGTGATTGTCAATTTTGTTATTCTCCATGTTTCACAGCCATATAATAGGACCGACTTAACATTTGAGTTGAAAATTTTAATTTTTGTATTTAACCTAATTTCTTTGGATTTCCATATGTTTCCCAGTGCAATGAAAGCTCCTCTTGCTTTTGATATCCTTATTTTGGTATCATTTTCTGTTCCTCCCTCTTTATCTATATTACTGCCCAGATATATGTAAAATTCTACGTCTAGTAGAGGTGTTGACGGATTAAGTTTATCTCTCTTTGACTTGTCCATGTTTGTGAAGTTTTTTAGGCTTATTTTTTTTACAGTATGGGATAGCCAGTCCCATGCCTAACCCTCCTTTCTCGCCTCTTACGAACATGCCTGGTAGGGTACAGCGCCGCTATTCTTTACTCCCCTTTCGGGCCCCGGCAACGCACAGGCGAATCAATATTATTACTCATTGAAAAATCAGGATTTGAACTTCCATCCACGTAGTGGATAAATACATCTACATTTTTAATAGTAATCCATGATTGAATTGATTGTGAGGCTTGTTCAACTGTAATTATTAGTTACGTTTATAAGGAAGCCATTTTCTTATCAGTGAAAATTCAATCAATTGGAATAATACATAATTGAAATCAATTAATAACACAATGAAACTGCTTCTAATAACACAGGAGTGAATGAATTACAAATGTAAACATCTGGAATAGAAACATCTGGAATAGATTTATTAAAGTGTGGATTTAAGGAAATATGAAAATTAAAGACTCAACTATCAAACAGCTTTTCTTAGCTGGGTCAGAATGACAGGTACGCTTTTCCCAGCTATTATTAGACGAGCCAGATAGAAAGAGTTAACCATAGATTGCGATAGGGAGCAAAAATTACTGCATAAAAATATAAATTCTTCAAAATTTGACAGTTTGTTGTGGTCAACATCAGCATCAAATAACCCTTTGTAACCGTGGAAACACAGAGAATAATGCTATGAGGTAACTGATGGACTTATGGTGACAGTATGAACAGAAAATATAGCATTGCTGGTTCAAGAAGTCAAATTTCATGTTATAAATCAACCTGATAAGGAATTCTGAGCCCCCATGTCTCTCCTAGAGTAAACACACAGCTGTGTCAAAAGTTCAAAGAAAATACTATTATTAGAGCTCCTAATATTATATTTCATATTCTGCATGAGAACATTAATCGAAAAGTACACAGAAGTAAACAAACCAATATATGCCTGCTTCATAGACTACACCAAAGCTTTTGATAGAGTACACCACAAAAAACTTATAGAATGCCTAAAGGAGATACATCTAGATGACATGGACATACGACTAATATGTAATCTATACTGGAAGCAAACAGCAATAATAAAACATAACAAAGAGAACTCTACACCCATTGATATAAAAAGAGGAGTAAGACAGGGATGCATTCTATCACCAAGCTTGTTCAATCTATACACTGAGCAAATCTTTAAAAACATCATAGAGATGCCAGGCCTACAAATTAATCATAAACCTAAGAAAGATAATCAATAACCTAAGATATGCTGACGGTATGTACTACTAGCAGAAAATCCTAAAGATCTACAACAATTACTTAATGAAATAAACATGACAAGCAAAAAAAATATGGACTAGATATGAATATCAAAAAGACTAAAACTATGATCATAAACAAAGAAAATACTCAAAACCAGCTAGTGGATATCAAAATTGAAGGAATAGACCTGGAGACGGTTCAGGACTACAACTACCATGGACATACTATAACCAGTGATGGAAAATGTACAACTGAAATAGACAAAAGAATAGGAATGGCAAAAAGTAATTTTAATGTCATGAAGAACATACTAACATCAAAACAAATAACACCTGAGCTAAAACAAAGGATAGCAAAATGTTACATCTTCTCAATATTCCTCCACGGTGCAGAAACATGGGCATTGGACAAGAAAACAGAACAGAGAATTGAAGCCTCTGAAATGTGGATATATATAAGAATATGTAGAATTGGATGGAAGGAAAAGAAAACAAACGATGAAGTCTTAAAACAACTAAAAATGAAAAGATAACTACTAAACAACAATTCAAACAAGACAAATGAGATTTTTGGGTCATGTTAAAAGACACAACAGCCTACTAAAAGTAATCCTGGAAGGGAAAATACAAAGTAAAAGAGGCAGAAGCAGACCAAGACTAACATGGACGAGTAACATCAAAAGATGGACAAATCAGCCTATGACAACCTGCACCATCAAAGCAAGAGACAGAGCAGAATGGCACTCCATGGTAGTCAACCTTTGTTGCGGAGACGGCACTCGATGATGATGATGAATATTATATTTAAGTGATAGTAATTTTCATAAGAGGCAACTAAGGAGGTTGATCAATGGCTCGACAAGCTGTCAGTGTAAAAAATATTGTTACGGAAACAGAATAGATTTTAGAAGCAGTGATCTCTGCAATATGTGCCATTTTGGCACGCAAGGTTCCTGTTTTTGAGATTGTGATTCTGCCCTATGTGCCATCTTTGGCTCGAAAAGACAATAGATAGATAGAATTTTTACTATGGTCTCATATAAGGGAGAGTTTGCATAAACGTGTCGTAATCTAGGGTTAGTGTATACACATTTTGTAAACAATTAGAGTAAATGTAAGCTTACAGCTTTATGTAGAAGAACAACTATTGATGATGGTTTCCAGTAAGTCTGTGAAAATAGGTTTTCAGCAGAAATAAAAAAGTAATACATTAAAATGTAGTGACAGATATATTACAAAATAAGAAAAACATAGGGAGAAAAAAACATGACATTTAAACAATATTAATGCTAAATACAGCAAAAATCAGTGTTCTAAGATGGGAATATTAGTAAATAATGTCAGAATTATTAAGAAGTGGTATGGTAGACAAAAATAATGACATTTGGGGCAGGTCTTAAAATTGGAAGGAAGAGGATCCTAATAAAATGGATAAGAAAATAGAATAGTCTTTTAGAGCAAAGTTCAGTAAAATAGGTTAGAAAGGACACATGTTACTTTATTTTTACATTACACAATAATAAATACATAGCATAAATCATTTATTTAGTTTCAACTTTGTTTTACAGAGAAAGAGGAAATGTGTGTTTTTGATCAGCTTTCACTTTTCTCTATTTGTTATTAATAATCGCATCTTTTACCATCACTAACATTCATTCTTATCTAATACATATATTTAACTTATAATATTTTACATTAGAAAATACTTTTAATAGAAATTGAATATGTGCTAGAATTTAGAATCTAGAACTAACAAAATATTCCTACTAGTTTAGTCTTTCTTTTGCAGCTTGCTTTTAGTTTGCTCGCTTCACTTATGTTTACTATTCTGAGTTTAAAATTATTAGTCATTTTCTGTAGTATCATAGGGGAAGGTGATGAAAGATTTCATATGAGGTTATTAATCTCATTATTAAATAGAATTAGATATGAATAGCTCTAGTATGTGAGCTTATAGAAATGTTTTGGTGCAGATTTCCTTTGAGAGAATTAAGTTCTGCGTTGGCCCTGCAATAAGAAAAAAGGAAGAAGATTGAGGTATTTTAAAATCTAAGTTGTGAACATTTTTTTTTAAAAAACTATTTGGATGACTGACATCATCTTGGAAAAAATGGAAGAAAGAGGACAAGTGAAGAACACTACCCAATACAACAAAATAAATAATGCATGTGCAAAAAAGGCAAAAGAAGACTGGTTCAACCGTTGATGTCTAGAAATTAAAACTATGGAAAATAAACAAGATTTAAGAGGAATGCACAAAGAAATTAAGAGAATGACTAGTAAAATTTTAAAAAGCCACAGAAAGTGGATGTTTTGTAAACAAAAATGAAAAAAATACTAACAGATAATAAATATATAATCAATAGATGGCAGGAATGTATAACATAATTATTTTATGACAAAAGGGACAAGAAACCAACTATAAAATGTACATCAGTTTATAAAATCTTAATATCTGAAGTGGAAAAAGCTATACAAGCATTGAAAAAGGGAAAAGCTGCAGTACCTGACAACATACAGATTGAAATGATAAAGGCAATAGAAGATTTTGGCATTGGAGTGAGCAGAAACATATGCAATGACATATCATACTGGATACAAAACAAATGAACTAAAAATATCTACTTTCATTGCAATGCCTAAAAAGAATGGTGCAGTTGTATGCAGTGATTTTAGAACAATAAACCTAATGAGCCATGTAAAATAAATGCTAATAATTATACAATGAAAGATTCAGAATAAAATCAATATGAAATTAGAAGAACAACAATTTGGATTCATGAAAAACAGTGGGACAAAAGAACCCATATTCTGCATGAGGGCATTTATAGAAAAGTACACGGGAGTAAACAAACCAATTTATGTCTGCTTCATAGACTACACCAAAGCTTTTGACAGAATACACCATAAACAACTTATCTATCTATCTATCTATTGTCCTTTCGAGCCGAAGACGGCACATAGGGCAGAACTACAATCTCAAAAGCAGAAACCTTGCGTGCCAAAGTGGCACATATTGCAGAGATCACTGCTTCTGAAATCTATGGCTCTGTTTCCATAACAATATTTTTTACAATGACAGCTTGTCAAGCCATCGATCAACCTCCTTAGTCGCCTCTTACGACATGCCTGGAAGGTCACAGTGTCACTATTCTTTACTTCCCACATAATGAGGCCCCGGTAACACACGGTATAAACAACTTATAGCCTGTCTAAAAGATATACATCTAGATGATACAGACACGTGACTAATTTATACTGGGAGCAAACAGCAATAATAAAATATAACAAAAAGAACTATACGCCTTTTGATATAAAGAGAAGAATAAGACAAGGATACATCCTATTACCAATCAATACACTGAGCAAAACTTTAAAAACATAACAGAAATGCCTAAAGATTAATGGAAAGATAATCAATAACCTAAGATATGCTGATGATATTGTATTATTAGCAGAAAGCCCTGGAGATCTACAACAATTACTTCATGAAATAAACTTGACAAGCAAAAAAATATGGATTAGACATGAAAATCAAAAAGACTAAAACTGTGATAATAAAAAATGATAATACTCAAAACCTACAAGTGGACATAAAAATGGAAGGAATAGACCTGGAGACAGTTCAACACTAGAACTACCTTGGACATAATATAACGAGTGATTGGAAATGTAAAACTGAAATAAATAAAAGAATAGGAATGGCTAAAAGCAATTTTAATGCTATGAAAAATATACTAACATTGAGACAAATAACACCAGGGCTAAAACTAAGAATAGCAAAATGTTATATCTTATCAACATTCCTGTAAGATGCAGTAATGTGGACACAAGACAAGAAAACAGAACAGAGAATTGAAGCCTTTGACACATGGATTTATAGAAGAATAGGAAGATTTGGATGGAAACAAAAGAAAAGAAATGATGAAGTCTTACACCATTTAAAAGTGAAAAGAGAACTACTAAACACAATTCAAACAAGACAAATGAGATTTTTGGTGCATGTTAAAAGACACAGCAGCCTACTAAAAGTAATCTTTGAAGGGAAAATACAAGGTAAAAGAGGCAGAGGCAGGCCAAGACTAACATGGACGAGTAACATCAAAAGATGAACAAGTCAGCCTATGACAACCTACACTATCAAAGGAAGAGACAGAGTGGAATGGTTCTCCATGGTAGCCAACCTTCGATGCAGAGACAGCACTCAATTTAATTAATAAATATTTTGGAACCAGTATGATTTATTTGAATATTATTTGGCCCAAAAATGCTTCTTCTTTGCTGAATAAAGTATTTTAAAAAATATGTTTACATTTTAAAATAATAATAATTGTTATTATGATGTAATTTGCACAATAATTTTTTTGTAAAGAAGCTGTTTAAAGTAAAGGACAGTAATTGTTGTCTGTTTAACTCACATTTTCTTTACAGGGTGGAGTTGTGCTAACTCAGGTGGCTGTTACACCAATTCCTCCCCCTCCATCTGCAACCCCACCCGGTTCTCCAAAGGATTACACCCGTAGAGTGAGGTATGGAAAGATATGGGGTGCAAATCAAAGAAATATTAGGAAACATTTACCTTTTTTTCTTAAAGCCAGGCAAAGGGTAAAAGATCATGTGTTTCTTCAAATAAGACATTTTGAAACATTTGACATAAAGCTTCTATACATTTAATTTTTTTGAGCTTGCTAAGTTTAAGAATGTTAGAAAAACTTATGATACCATAGTAAAAACTACAGCATTAAAACACAAATTCTTCAAAATTTGACATTGTGCAGTGTTCAAACATTCCCCCCACCCCAAAAAAAAAAAATTGTACCTTCCTAATTACCACTTCCAGTGACCCTTGAGTGTTTGATTTTTTTCCATTGTTTGTGGCATTTTATTTTATTTTTTGCTGTGATGAGGAAAATTTCTTTGGTCATCGGCTGACATTAAAAAACCCTTTTCAACACAGGAAAACTGAGTGAATAATACTGTGAGGTAGCCGAGCATACTGGCGGACTTACAGCGTCTGTTCCAATAGACATTGTAACAGGTCTGACCTCTGCGCTCAAATTCAGGTCATGAATGTACCTGAGACAGGAAATCTGAGTTCCCCGTGTCTGTCCTAGTGTAAACACACAGTTGTGTGTAAAAAAGTTATAAGAAAACACTATTTTTAGAGCTCCTAATGATACAATTAAGTTGTAGCAATTTTAATAATGGTATCGTAAACATGTCAGCCACAGATAGGTATCATAATTAAAGGTTAAGTAAAAATAATGTAATAATTTTAGATATTATGACAAATATTATAGTGGTAGACCAATAGTATTTTTAACATAATATGTAAGAAAATAAATGGGCCCAACATTTAACTAAAATTAATCACTATATGAATACCCACTATATAAACTGCAAAATTGCACTAAATTTATCTATCTGTTAACCAGGTCATACAATTTTAGCTATTGCATGAACTTTACCACACAGCTAAATGTAATCAATGTATTAACGATTTGGCACTAACTGTAACCTAATTTACTAAGTCACAAAATTTAGCGATTTCATGAACTTCACCAATGCTGCTAAATATGTCCAATATATTAACTGTACAGCATGAATTTTAACTACTGAACAAACTTTTTCAAGTTTTAATTATAATCTTCAATGTTTTTTTTTTAAAATGACAGTTTTGTTATTGTCTAGAGCTATGTTCTTTTTTTTTCTCTATTGTACTAACATATATGCCATAATCAATCTTATAATGATATATTTTGCATTTTTAATATTTATGCTTTTTTTTAAAGAACTGTCATTTTTACATTTATCCAGAGCTAGAGAATGATGGTCACATGTTAGTTGTAGTTAGTACTAGACGAGCATGTCAGGGTTTTTTTAATTTCACATCAAATATGAACAAACTTTTTAACCCTACCAGGAATCAAACCCAAGTCTTCCTGATTGACAAGTTTTGATCCACGCAAACACCCACTTCTTTTACATAATTACTTCTTCTAAACTGTGTGTTTTACAATCTTATTATACATATATTATGTAATGATACACAAACAGTCATGTTACTATTCAACTTGAATGTATTATCAAACCTTACCTATGCATGTAAAAGCTAGAAAACAAAGAGAATGAGAAAAAAAAACTAAACGCTTTTGAAGACAAATGCCTAAGATAGATGCTCTTTGTATAATGGAATTGATTCAAGACTAATATTGAGATAAGAGAAGTAGCCATGCTACCAACGATCTCATTTACACTTAGGAAGAGAAGACGGACATATGTTGGCACATGTTAAGAAGCGACAAGTCTCAAAACAGGCTCTTGTATGGGAAACATCATAATACAGAAAAAGAAGACCTAGAGAGATACTGAAAATAACACTGATAAGAGAAGCAAAGTTGGTGAGCATAAGATAAGATTGAGCATCTCGCCTAGAATAGAGACAGATGGCAACAAACACTATGAGCTATATGGGATGTGTAACAGAGCTTAAATGATCAAGATCAAGTCACTTTACCACAGGAGGGATAATTGCAGCAAATTATCGGACACAGAGTGGCTTTGGTTCTGCCCTATGTTCTGTCTTTCAGCCCAAGAGGAACTAAATCACTTCATCAGTGCCATGACACTTTCATCCATAGAGTAGGGGACTGGGTGGTCATATGTCTCTGAACAAGAAAATTCCAGGTTTGAATCCTGCCAAAGGCATGGTGTTAAGACTTGTTATTGTTTTGTGTGACATATTCAATAATTTAATCCAAGCAATAAAGTTGGCAATAGAAAAACTGCTGAACAGTAATCTTTTCTCACAACCTGTAATGTTTCCGACAGGTGCAAAATCAGCACTCCAGGCACTACAATCTAGAAAACTCCAACTTCTGCAGACTGAATTGACTAAACTCTGCAAGCATCACAAGGTTTCCCTGCAGTGGATCCCACCTCACTTTGGAATACCAAGAAACAAGAAAGTTCACAAAGAAAGGTGCTACAGGCAAACAACCTGCTGAACACCAGTTACATGCCATCTGAAGAAACAGATAAACAAATCAATCAGAAGACTCAAAGCTTCAAAACAAGATGCCTACCATAATATGAATAGATGGGAAAAAGTTATCATTATGTGCCTTAGAACAAGACACAATAAACTGCATAGATGCTTGTAATTTATTTTTCAAAAAAAATTGCAGTCTTACTGCTTATATACTATGTTGCTAATGTTAGCAACAAAGAAAAAGATATCACCACAATGCACAATAAAGACAAGGGGAACAATATTAAAACAGGTAAATTAATTTAAATACCTGGCAACAACGTTAACCTCATATGTTAGTTGTACACAACAGAGGTGAGATGGAGAATAGCACAAACAAAAGCAGCTTTCCAAAAAATGAGGAAGATAATTTACAATCCATTTTTGACAATAGAAACAAGAAAAAGAATTCTTAAATGTTATGTAAAACCAATATTAACATATGGATGTGAATCACGGACAATAGGAAAACAGACAAGAAAATCAATGGAGGCTGTAGAAATGTGGTTTTACAGAAGAATGTTGAGAATACAATGGACAGTTAAGAGGAGTAATGAAAACATGTTGAAAGAGGCCAAAACAAAAAGAGAGCTCATTTCCAATATTAGGAAGAAATAATCATCATTTTTTGGCCGTGTAATGAGAATGGAACAACTGGAATATATTGTAACAACTGGGAAAATTGAGGGACTAAGAATAAATATACTCTTTGAATCAATGGTTTCTTCATGGCTTTACCCTTCTCCAGTCTCTTGGTTGTGAGATTTGATGTCTGGTGTTCTCTAAAAATGGCAAAAGGAAAGGGTTTCCTTGTGCATTCTGCGCACATTAAAGAACTCTTTACAATTGGAAATCGAAAAGAGGAGGCCAAAAATGGCAACTGCCTGAGCAAAATTGATTTTTTAAAATCTACCTAAAAATGTCAAAACTCTAGATGATAAAAAAATAAGAGCACCTCTGAGGTTGAAGAATATCTGCCTGTATGATGAGGGAAACCTGGACACATAGCTGCCAATGTGAAAAATAGGAAAAAGGAATATTCACACAAAAATCCAGTCCCTTAGGACTTTGCTAGAGAAATAAAGCTGCTGTATGGAAGGAAGCAAACAAACACACAATGTAATTATCCAGCATATTCCTGCTTTAATTTTCCAGCTAATCTCCCATCAGTTATCAGGATTGTAAAATATTAAAATTCTTCAGCTTTTTAGCATAATTTAAACTGTTATGTAAGCTCACACTCTGGTGTTTCTGGGGTTACATCCTTGAATATAACATTTATATCTGTTGTTTAATTGAATAAAAACTTTTAAACTGCTTTAGGAACAGGAACATGCCCCCGATCCAGAACTGGAATACGATTTCGGACCCGAATATCGGCTTCCAAGTCGACCGGGTGAAGCACGCAGAACTTGGTGAGGGCAAAGTCAGACTAACTGCATACTATCATTCTAATGGAAAGGTAAGTTACAAAGTCAGACTTACTGCATATTGTCATTCTAATGGAAAGATAAGTTACAAAGTTAGAATAGAATAAATGGGCCTAAGACAATACCTGGGCTGAAAGTATTCACTGACTTACAGCTGATTACTTCAAGTAGGATCAGTGAGCCAAAACCAATCAAGATTCTACTTCACTTTCCCACAGTGGAGCTGAAAACTGACTAACTAGTCTGGCTAAGCAAGTGTGGATCTAAGAGGAAAAGCAACTCGGTCCGGAAAAATGCAGCGCATTTTAGGCTGGCACAAAGATGACAACATGTCTTTAACCATAAAACAATATATGTATGCCTACTCAATGTCCAGATCATTAAGAAAAATCATCATCAAACAAGTGTGGCAGTAGAAGAAGATTTTAAGCAATTCAATCTTGCAGTTAGATGTTTGTATAGAAGACTCATGACTCTATAGGAATTCATTATTGAACATTACTTAAGGCATCATATTTAGGACAGAATCATTATATGAAAACAGAAGATGAATTGAATGCATGCAAAGTGATAAAATGTGAATATTTGAGTAGTAACTGGTATAAATTATATAATATCACCAACTGTTAAACACTGGCATATCACTTAAAAATCTACATTTTGTCTTAGGTAATGAGTCTATATTGATTGCCTACTGACATATCTATCTAGTACATTCCATCAAAAAATTGTAAAATGTATCTTCTGCATTCAGTGCTCTATGTTCAACAGATTGAAGAAATATATGAGTTGCCTCCATGCATGTAGTCATAAAAAAGAAGTCATCAAAGTTCCATACAATTTTTCTACCAGTTTTGTCTTTTTTGGGGCCAGATTTGAGTTCTTATATCTCTATAAAGGTTAAAAATGTATTATAGAAAGTTTTAACTATGTTGACATATACACTATAGGGTCATTATCAGTTGCAGTCTGTAGAGATTTTAGACTATCCACTTTGGAGTCAAAAGATAGTAGTATATTGTGATCACTTAATTTCAGGATAAGATTTAAGTTATTTTGCTATTTCTTTTTATTATCTGTGCATTTCTGTAAATAACTGCAATTAGAAGCTTCTGGGAAAGATGGCGGCCATTTCTGCAGCTCCTTTAGAGTGCCAACACTAAAACAGATTTTGTGGTGTTTTGATTGGTTTCAATATTTCTTCAATTTATTTGAGTGAATTGAAGTTTGAAGTGTCTGTGGGCACTCTATTTTCAGTGATGTTATTTTAAATTGTTGCCAACGCAGCTGACTTGGCTTGCACTGAATTTTGATCTTGCTGATGTTGAGGCCGCCAATCAATAATCACAATACAAAATTAAAATGGCTGCATGTCTGCCCTGATTTTGCAGAGACTAACCCGTACACTTAACCCTACCAGACCTGAGACCCTGAACCTAACTGTCCCATATACCTGGGGTCTCCTGAGCATTAAAGAGAAAAAACCAACATGATATAGAAAAATGTTAGTTACATGCAAACAAGTGGTTAGAATAAGATAGAACTTGGAGACATTGTAGAAAATAGGTCTATCTTTCATCTAGCACCAATATTCCACCTTTGTGTGCCAATCCACGTAGCAGGATGAGTCTTGTTTCACACTGAGGTACCCCCATCACCTATTTGAGGGACACGCCCAACATCTCTTACTATCGATCTAGATCTATAAAGTTCAAGATTCTCCTATCACTCGAACTCTCACTGTCTGTGTCACTTGAACTGGAAACATATTTTTATGAAAATCTGACTCCTCAAAGTTTGAATCAACCAAAGTATCAATTTCCTGTTGGAATGTGAAAAGCCCAGACCTACTTCACTTCCCTGTTGAAGTGCTTGGTTCATCAGCTGCTCGTTTCATTGTAATTTTTTATAATTTTTTCATGTCAAACCATACAAAGTCAATTCATACTCATGGGGGCAGACATTTGCAATGGCTAACCATGAGGTTTGACCACGATTGGTTGGTTATTTTTAGTTTGTGACACATTTTTCCACGTACTAGGCAAAGTACTGAAAATTAGGGACAGCAGCATAGCGGCAGATTAGGAAAATTACCAGAAACTAGGGACAGCGGTCTGGTAGGGTTAAACCGCTTCGGCTGCTTTGTTTGTTTTAAATGTGTGTTTTTGAGAAAACTTGAATAAGGAAGTGACTGCACTCTATATTCGATGGAAGTCATTTGAAATCGTCACCTTTACACCAAGTTTAGGGCTGCACAGTGATCGGCCATGCCAACAGAATTTGCCAAATGAAGAGATATGAAGAGAACTTTGAAGAACTCTTGAACAGATCCGGCCCAAATAACTGTCCAGATATACTACCTGAAGAGGAAGAGTTACACGTTAACTGTGGAAAGCCAAGCAAGAAGAAATAATGAAAGCCATCAAGCTATTAAAAAATGGTACAGAACCAGATGAAATTCCTTCAGAAGCCACCCAAAGCAGATATTAACACCTCTACCAAGATGTTACATAATCTACTAGATAAAATATGGGAGAGGGAAGAAATATCTAAAGACTAGAAGGAAGGTTATATGATTAAACTGCCAAAGAAAGGAAGTTTACAGGAGTGCACAATTTATAGGGGAATTATGCTGCTATCAGTGCCAGGAAAAATACTAAGCAGAATCATTCTGGGGAGACTAAAAGAGGTCATAGAGAAACATTTGAGAGATGAACAAGTGGGTTTTAGTTTTAGTTATTTGATCTTTCACTGATCAAATAACTATCTTATGTATAATAGTTGAACAAAGCTTGAAACCACAGACCCCACTTTATGTCAGATTCATAAATTATGAAAAGGCATTTGATTGTTTAGACAGAGGAATGCTTTGGAAGGGCCTATCGAGCCAAAATGTCATTCAAATTTGTGTCGTCTATCAATTACATAAAGCTTTAACCATACCATTTTTTGCCATTTTTTTTCACTTCTCCTTCACATTCAACTTTACTGTAGCTTTGCAATTTTATGCAATTATTTGCATTTCTTTGCCTTGACCTCTAACTAAGAACAATGTATGAAGAATGAAATATAGTGTTTTGCATGAAGGGCAGCTTACAGAAACATTTGAAATAAGAACAGAAGTAGGGCAGGGATGCCTTCTATCTCTATTTCTCTTTCTACTGGTCGTAGATTGGATTATGAAAATAATTCAGAACAACAGAAATCGCATCCAGTGGTCACTAACCAAGTAACTTGATGACTTAGACTTTGCTGACGACATAGCTCACATCATTACATAATCATCAACAGATGCAAGATAAAATGAGCAAATAGAGCTCACATAAGCTTGCACCGAAAATAAATAGAGATAAGACCAAAATTATGAGAATTAATGCAGTTGGCAATAACCAAATAAAAATAGGAGAAATGTCTCTACTAGACGTACAGTCTTATATATATCTGGGCAGTAACTTAACCAGACAAAGAAGTAGGAACGAGAATGATATCTAAATAATGATACAAAAAGCAAGCAGAGCATTCGTTGCACTAGGAAACATGGAAATCCAAACAAATTAGGTTAAATACAACAACAAAAAATTATCAACTCCAATGTTAAGTCAGCTGTATTATATGGCTGTGAAACATGGAGAACAACAAAAATGACATCACAAAGATACAGATCTTCATTAATGGATGCTTGTGCTGAATAAAAGGATGGAAATGGCAGGATAATATCACTAATGTAGAATTATGGAAAAGTACCAGTCAAATACCAGTGACAAAGAGATACAACAAAAACCATAGCGCTGGATGGGTCACACACTCTGGAAGCCAACTGAGAGTAGTATTACATGACAGGTCCTTTTTTTGAAATCCCCAGATAAAAGACAAAGAGGAAGACCTAAATATTCTTGGAGAAGACATGTGGAAGTAAAGATGAAAATGATGGTGAAGACATGGAATGATCTTAAAATAATGGCAAGAAACAGAATGGCTTGGAAAGTGTTTGTTGAAAACCTATGCTCCACAGGGAGTTGAAAGGAAAAAGAAGCAGAAGAACACAAAAATAATAATTTGAAAGTTATACAACTATATATTTAGCTAAGGCACTGTGATGGCATCGAAAACAAAAATTATTCACCAAAAAAATTAATTAATTACAACACTGAGTCAAGGTAAAATTTAAACTGATTTGAAACATTTTCTCTTTACATAATTCTGTAATGGTGTAATGAATTGTTAGTTGAAGTTGTGTGTTCACTCTTTATGTTTCTGCTTTACATTAAAAAAAATAGTAGATAATTTGAATAAAAACTAAAACTTGTTGTAACTTTTATTTTAATATTTAATAAATCTTGTCCTCTTTCCTTCTAGATTGTCCAATCAGCAACCAGCCCTGTTATGTGTAGCACAACAGCTGTTCGTTCTAACTTTAAGTTCAACTACCATGTGTTTGGCCAGCAGGAAGCTTCATTTAAGGATGTCAAAATGACAGGCGACATGATTCTTGTCGTTCGCTTTTATCTAAAACGACAGCTTAGTTTGCAGACTGATAACTTAGATCCAGCTGACACATCAGGGCCACAGTACGGGGAAGAGACTCTTGTTGCCTGGGCAGCTATTACTCTTGTGCTGCCCATGCATGGAGGTAACTGTTACCATTAAATTTTCATTGGAATTGATATGCATGCTCAGTATTAGACGTTGAAAGTGGCAAAGGCCATAATTATTATTTTATAACATTACAATTATCATTGCTTTAATTTATTGTATTTATTTGTCATCATCATGTATTAATTCAGCAGGTGTAGACATTCATGAGTCTTTACAGGTTCATGTTCTTTGTGGGTTGTGTCGCAGACTTTCTTCCATGTTGTCTAATGTTTCCTATCTTAGTAGCTCGCTTTCTTCTGGTGTTTAATGTTTTATTTTTTAGCAGTTTGCAAATGAGCAATTAACAGAAGTACTCTCCCAAGCATCAGAGTAAATACATTTCTTGAATGGCATTTTTAGTGCATCTTTGGGCCTTTTTTTCCGTTCATTATGTGATCTTCTGTTCCTTTCATCATAAAACAGTTTCTTTGGTGTGATTCAGCATGTGAATTGGTATATATTGATCTGACATGTGAACATGTCAAGAGCATTTAGCAGTAGTCTACATAGCAGTAAGTGAATGCTTGTTATTTTTGCGTTGTCTTCTTCTTTCCTTCCTCATTTGCCTTTCAGCGTCGAGGGGAGATATAATTTGCGGTCTTTTGCTCTTCTGTTTGCCTCTGCTGTTGTTATGTTTCCTAGTGCTTCTAATATTCCATCGATCCATCTTTTTCGTGATCGGCCCTTGGGTCTGATATTTTTGCAATGTTTATTGAGGGCTCATTGTGTTGTGTTTTGATTTTTCTGCAGTGTCAGGTGGCCAAACCATTTTATCTGTTGTTTCTTTATATATTCTGTGGCAGGGGCTATTTCTAGCTTTTTCCTCAGTTCTTCAGACTGCTTCCTGTCATTCGTCTGACACATTTCACCTCAGTAGAGGTTATTTTTCTTATTAGTTCTTGCATCTACGGTCCAGGACTGGCATTGGTAGCACAACGTTGAGATGAAGATTGTATTGTAGATTGCCCATTTTGCCTCTAGAGTTATTTCCTTGTTGGACAATAGTGGTGATGGCTGTCCAATGATTTTTGGATTGTGCTAGCACATTTGTCAAGTTCCATGTTCTGTCATCTTGTGTTCCACAGTTTTGAAGCAGTGGATATGGAAGTTGGTGACTGTGCACAGTCTAGGTTTTGCAGAAATATTATTGGTTTAGCAGAACAACTTCATCTTAAATCTTAAGTTTTGTTTGAGGTTTAATGCTACAACTATTCCAGATTTTAGATCAAAGTGTCATCATTTACTTTGAAAATTCTCACATTTATTTTATCTTCAATAAGAATTGCTTGTGAAAGACAAGCTATGTGAACCTGCAAACTAGGTGGCCACAAACATCGAAAGCTGGTTTTCAGTAAATGCCATTTGGTTTTTGTTTAATGGAAATATGCAGGAGCTGGATGTGCTTTAAGTATATATTTGAAAGAAATCCATAACTCAAGAGCTACTATACAGTGAACTTGAGTGTTGGAGATCAAGGCACCCAAGAGAACTTTGGATGAAATTTGTCAACAATTCATAGCTGATCATTTGTGTCAGAAGCAGCAACTATGGCTGGTCAGGATCTTACTTCATCTCCTCACAGTTAACCTGAAAACAGACTAACCAATCTAGTCAAGCCGGTGTCACCATTTCTTCTTCATGTGTTCACATTCTGGTGTTTACATGTCAGACTAGTACATGTGATAAGTTGTACTGCTGTTTGGAGCTCCTCTTTAGTTTCATACAACTTTGATTGTAATCATAATCTTTAGGTTAGTGCGTTCTTTTTTGCCAGCCAAATATGGGACAGTCTTATAGTACATGAATCACCATTTAATTATTGATATAAGTTTCTTTTTATGTTGAAAGTTTCCTGGACAGCTAAAAAGACCAATGAGGAAATTCTCAAAGAGGCCAACACAAAAAGGGAACTCCTAAAAAATATAAGAAAGAAACAATGAACATTTTTTGGGCACATCATGAGAAGAGGAAAGTTGGAATACTTGGTTACAACTGACAAAATAAAAGGAAAGAGAGATCGCGGACGACAAAGAGAGAAAATAATAGATAGCTTGGTGTCATGGCATGGAAAACAGTCAACAACAGAACTTATATGATATACTGTAGATAGAAGATTGTGGAAGGACATGATTGCCTATGCCATCCGGTATGGCACATGATGATGATGTTAGTTTCTTTGAATATTTTTTTTTCAGACCTCTCTGCTCGTGAACGAAGAGAGTTCAATCCTAACATAATGAGAATCAACGCAGGCACACACACACTCCAACTTTTTGAGCCACCAGTCCCAGAACCCACAAATATTCCACTGGATAGATACCCCAACCAACAGAATTACAAGCCTTATGGCAAAGCCACTGCTAGAATATATATCTTTCAAGGTCCGCCACGTCCAGGTTCACTAACACCAAGTGAACTATCTGATGAAGGTGATAATGTCTTACCAGAGGTATATTTCAGAATTTAAAATTACAATATTCTTAGTTTTTAATTCCTTTTTAAAATCTATTAATTTATTAAGACATCATTATGCTTTATGGATTCTCCATATAATACCGATTTGTTTGACTCTGGTTTTTGGTGCACTTCTAGCTCCATATTGTCAACTGGAACACTTCTCTATGGGAGAGTGGGCTCATCCCTGTGTCACAAGTTGAGAATTTGATTTTGCCTTAACCTCGTCAGTTGTCAAATGCATCCTCCAATTGGAGATTGAAACCCTAGCCTGGATTATTGGGAAAATAGGTCCTCCACTTGTAGGTGGAATTGAACATAAAATTGTTGAAGGACATCATGGGTTGCATATTGCTTTTCATGTCCCATTAGGAACCTTATGTCTCATACACATTGGAGACCATATCTTCCATCAGCTGGTCTGTCCTTTGATCAGTTTACTGCTTTATATTTTACATACCCTTATTATCTAAACCATTTTGTTATTCAATCACAGATCCACATGCTCCTATCCTACCAGGCCCTCAGTATTTGCAATCTTAATGTTATTTTTTTGCATTGTTTCTTTATTTTACTTCATAGCTGATGTTAAGTTCTGATTTAAAAAGTAGACTGCAAATTAGTAATGTCCATGGAGGTTTATAACTTTTGTAAAGACAGCTTGGTTCAAGTTATGATATGCAGGAAATAATGAGTTTAATACTTAAGACAGTCTTAATGTCCCTTTATATGTTCAATATAATTTGTAAATTATCCATATGTGCTGCTTTTGTAAAATAATAAACATCAAATAGCAGAATAAATAAACCAGCCCAGATGTCTCGTAGCATTGTAAACTTTCATAGGACAACATTTAGGAACTGCAGGCTTAGGTTGCTGGAACATATTAGAAGCAGAATGAACAAAGATTGCATCTTCATAAAAATATTGTACGGATAACTCATAGAGAGGAGGAGCTCTCTCTGCGGATTAAAACTGAGATACAAAAATATTTGTGTGATATTTCCATTGATTACAAATTATTTTCAAATGTAAATAATATTTTGTTTTTGTTTGCATACACCAGCTTTATATCTCTAGTGAAGTCCCAAGGAACTAAATTTTGCACGAATATAACCTTTTCCTATTTTTTATACCAGCAGCCATGTGTTCAGGTGTCCCTCGCAACACAGTCAGATATTCTGTGACTTAGTGGTGCTCTCATCATTGAGAGCTTCAATGGTTTTGGGTAAATTTTTTTCCTACATATTTTTCCTGAGCCTCTGCCATTTTAGGTCTACTCTTGTCAATTTCTAACTGTCAAGGGTTTTTTAACATGTCCAAATTCCACTTCAGGACCTCCTTTGATTTTACCTTTTTCCAAGAAGACTAGACATCGGTTCTCACTACCCAGGGGTAAAGCCATGAAAACCATGGATCCTAAGTGAGAGGTTTACACCACCTGTGGTAGGATTTCAAACCAAGACCTTCTTGTCCAGGGGCTGATGTCTTATCTCATGACTACCTAGCTACCTAAATAAGCATACCTTCCATATTTTACAAGTTACTTATATTTAGTCTAGATTTATCTGTTTGTTTGTTTTTCATACAAGCCATAAGTAGAAATGATATGGGCAAAGACCATGTTTTGTGAAATTCCCCTTTTTTTCTTCTTAAAATTATCTACACATAAAATTTTTGTTATAACTGTAAATCGACTACTTCTGGAAGTGGCAAAAAGTCAAAACTTATTTTTTTTGGGTCTACATTGTCAGGAAGTTACCCAGAACAGTTGAATGGACTCATATTTTAATGCATTCAGATATCACATGATTAGTGTTACTATAAATATATATACACATATCAGGTGAAAGATCAGGGAAGTAACATTGGAATACAGTTTGCTGGCCATGCACATGAGCTCTAGATCAAAGTAGTTTTCACTTTAATTTTTGGATGGCAATTGTAGTCTAATATAACCTAGAAGTTTTAGTCTAGGAATGAACAAACCATGTGTCATCAAGAAGCAGCAAAATCCCCAAAACAACGATCTACAGTACCTCACTCACTGTTTTCCCAAACGGTGGAAGCATTTCTGGCATCATCATAATCTC
The DNA here is from genome assembly GCA_032433765.1 of Megaustenia siamemsis. Lineage (NCBI taxonomy): Eukaryota > Metazoa > Mollusca > Gastropoda > Stylommatophora > Ariophantidae > Megaustenia > Megaustenia siamemsis. The sequence goes on along the minus strand of JAVIAB010000139.1, from coordinate 18,458,463 downwards.
TGTTGCATGGTAGTTATGAAGCTGTTGAATTCACATTTGAATGTGATTGAGTGGGTGTGCTTTTTTTTCCAATTTTTTTAAATTATTAATTTACTAGCGCAGATTTTTTTAAAATGAATTTTTCACTTCAGCATCCATTAAAGCAGGACTTTAAGTCACGTTCTCTCAATCGCTGCAGAAATTGCTTTGGGATCTGATTAATTTAGGCTTTCCATTGCAATTTTCTGCATTCAAGTCGAAATGATGTTCTACTTAACACATCTGTGCCGATGATTTGGTGTTGCACGCACGGCAATATACCGTTTTGACAAATCAAGTGTTGTGAATGCGACCTTCCACCGTCTGGTGTTGATCTGCGTTTTACGTCACACTGAGTGCTGTTCAATGACCGTTGTTGAAGTTGTTAGACGCAAGTTATTTACATTTTACAACGCATTAATGTGGTGGGCTCCATCAAGTCAGCCTAAGTTTTATCTCTTTAGGGAATTTGCACAGTGTTTCGTTCGTTGTAGACTGCATTCACTAGAGTAATCATGAATCCATGGGCGCAGCCATTGTGTGTGTGCTACATCATCATAATGGCTCATCGTATATCTCAAGACCAGCCATATGCTAATCTTACGGTCTGTTGTTTGATGTGCGACGGGGATAATCTGATGACGAACTGTGTTTTGTATGTTCGGAATTGGAGTCAAACACGATGTCCTAACATCATCAAGCATTATACATTTTAAAAATATGACGATCATCATTTTCAGGAGGACGTGAACTTCCGGTCAATATGGTGGATAGGCGGCAGGAACCATTGAAGGCTATGTCTGAAAAGTGTTCCTGGTTGCAGTTTCCTCATATTCTAAGTTCGGCTTGTTGCAGGAGCTACTGAGTTAGGTGCTCTGTGCACACCGTGAGCTGTGTGTTTCATCCGTTTTGATCATATTCCGATATTTCAATTGTTTACGATGAGTGCTGATATTGTATGACAGGGAACAGTTGACTGTATTCACTTTCTGTGCGGTTTCGCCTTATGTCTTTTGGCATGTGCTGAGACTGCTATAATGGCTATCTTTCTTTGTTTGGGAGATGAGGTAGTAATTTGGATGATTCCACTGGCACGGGCGGTTGAGCAATTATGGATTTTAATTCGTTTGCAGTGATACTGGGGCCTTCCATAACCAATTAACAATTTTACATTTATTTTTACCAAATTTGAAAGTAATCTGCCTATTAATTTGTGTCCAAATAATAATTTAAATTTAAGGAAGGAGCATATCTCCGCTAAGAGAACAAGGTGAAAGCCATATTATTTGTTAGTTAAATCACTCACTTCTGTAAATAATTCCTCATTTTTCAATGTTTAATAACTAATTTATTGGAAAATGTAAAAATAAAGGGGAATTTAAAAACAAATGTAATACTTAATGTAAAATGTAACATAACTGCAACATTTGAAATAAATTTGATGATCACATGTCAACTCCAGTTGGAATTTCGCAGAAACCATTCATTATTAACCCTTAATTACAATACCTACCATATTATGATACCTATCAAATCTGTGACTGATGTGTTCATGATACCATAGTAAAAGTTACTACCACTTAAATGATACATTAGGTGCTCTAAAAATAGTATTTTCTCTGAACTCTTGACACAGTCTTGTGTTCATGCTATGTGAGACACGGGGACTCAGAATTCCTGGCTCAAGTTGATTTATGACCTGAGTTTGACTCCATGGACTGGACGTGTTACAATGTCTATCAGTACAGTCACCATATGTCCACCAGTATGTTCGGCTACCTCATAGCATTATTCGCTGCATTTTCCAAGGTACAGAGAGAAGGATTTTGTTATGTCAGTGACAACTGAGAAAAATTCCCTGGTCACAGCAAACATTATTAAAATAGATCATATCTCACAAAATTGGAGAGGGAGGGGGGGATCCTACATCAATAAAAACAAATTCAACACTTAGGGGTCACTGGAAATAGTAATTAGGAAGGTACATTGTAGGGGATGGTGGGGGGGGGGGGGGGGTTGGTGGTTTGTCCATGACAAAATGTTAAATTTTCAAGAATTTGTTTCGATGCAGTAATTTTTATGATGGTATCATAAACTGGGGTTAACATTATTATTAATAATATTATTATTATTTTAAATTAATACTAATAATTGAAGTCTACATTTTTGTGGTCTTATGTACAGGTTCACTTACAAAATATATGGAGGGTATGAATAATAATACTTCAATTGTCAACATACTCTTAGAACCAACTTGTAATGAAGATTTTGGATACTTGTTTATGATATGTTTTATATTTTCTTTTAATTTCTCAGTATGCATGGCTTCCTTTTGATAGAAAGGTTCCACCCACTGAACCGTTTCATGATGGTGATGGCTTTGACATTTACATTGATGGATGTCGGTTTTTGCCAGATTCTGTAACCTTCTCCAGGGTTAGTTTTGTTAAATCAACGATGATTCATCTCATCTGCCAAGTGGCAACTGTTGTTAGTTAAATTACATATTTTCTGTTGTAGAGGATCAAGAATGCTCAATTTCTAGAAATATTACTTCATGTAAAGTCTCCTTGTGTTTTATAGTATGATATGAAGTAAAGGTTACCTCCACGTCTTACTGGGTGTGTGGGTAATATGATGTTAGTGACCATATTTTTTCATAATCACAGCATATTTGTGGGTGATGTGATCAGTAACATGCCAGGCCACCTTTACTTCCCAGAAAAATCTCCAGTATCTATATTTAGAGGCTGAATGAACCCTGGAGCCTTGCTGGTTCAAAAAAAACTTCAGCCACTTCTGGGAATCAAATCCAGACCCTTCTGATCAGGAAGCAAGCACACTCATAAATTAGCCACTGAAGCTTCATTATGATACCACACATCTAAAAAATATATAATTGTTCTTATAGCTTATTTAAATTATTTTAAAACTAATTGTATTTATAAATGAAGAGAAAAGATGATTGTGTTCATTTTTTGCCAGTAAAGCGAGTACTGACCTGATTCTCTGCAGTGTTGTAGGTTTTTTTTGTATCAAGATGTAGTATAACTCTGACCTGTACACTACATGGTGATAGCAATTGGCATGTTCTACCTACCTGCCTACTTACCTACCTACCTACCTACCTGCCTACCTACCTACCTGCCTGCCTGCTTACCTAACTAACTAACAAACTACCTCCCTCCCTGTCTCCCTCTCTCCCACCAATTTATCTAATGTCCTTTTGAGCCAAAGATAGCACATAGGGCAGAAATTGTAGACTCTATGTCCAATGATCTTTGTTATTGTCAAACCATGAACAGACTCACATTGTATCTCACCACACATCTCGTTCTGGTGAGCCTCTCAATCTCAGCATAGGAGCTGAAGCACGCTGTTGTTGCCTCTCATCTCAATGTTCTTTTTAGTGTTTCTCTAGGTTAACTTCTTTTATCATCTGGTTCTAATTTGAGGACCTGCTTTGAGATTCTCTTGTCATCTCTTCTCATCACATGGCCAGCATATGGCTACCTTCTTCTCTTGATTATAGAAGATATTTTTTAATGTATTGTCATTTCTCTTCTTTCTGCATATATAAATCTCAAACATACAGAAATCTCTGGAAGACTGCAGAATTAGGATAAATCTGGTAATCCCAAAAATATAGCATAGTTTTTTTTGTAATGTGGTTTGTGAATGTCAAATGTTTCAAATAAACTTTAAATCATTTATCATAAAGGTTTATTAGATATCTCTATGACAAGAAATTCATTAAAATACATTTGTAATTCCAGGTTGCAGCTCGAATACTAGATCGCAAGTATGAAGTTTATGGCACAGATATATCAACAAGTGTTAAGATAGACAGTGAGATTTACAACCCAATTTATGAGCACAGATCTGAGTTTAGAGAAGCACAACTTCCACCATCTGCCACGTTCTTGTTTAAGGTGAGGCCATTGTTTTTCTTGCTCAAATTATCATTCATAAAGTGAATTCTAGTTCTTGCTCCCTTACTCTCAGTCTCTTTCTTGGAGAATTCATTGACACGATATGTATACTACATAGAACGTATAGAAAGGAATATTGGCTATTATGCAGAATTATAACTTAGAACTGATTTTTTTAATTGTAGAACCATAACTGGAAGATGTTTGACTTGTTTAAAATTGAACAGAAATTATTTTCTGTATAAAATGTAAAGGTTCCCTCCACTCCTTGCTAGGAATATGGGGAATATGGTGTTAGTAACCATGTTTCTCTATTATTGCGGTACATTTTTGGGTGATGTGGTTGGTATCAGGCCAGTATGCCTTTATTTCCCAGAAAAATCTCTGATACCCATTTTTAGAGGCTGGGTAAATCCCAAGCCTTGTCGGTCTAAAAAGATCTACCCCTTCTGGGGATCGAACCCGGTCCCCTCAGATCAGGAACCAACACTCAGCCACCGAGGCTGCCTAGAAGGATATACAGAATATTTTTTCTATACAAATGAAGAATTATGTTCCATATTTGGTTTTAAGGAATATAATGTTACTACTACTTCTACTATTGTTACAGTTTTTGTTCCATTTCTGTGTTTGTTTGAGTTGGGGGTTTTCTAAGGGCTGGCGAATAAAAAAAAAAAAGTAAAGTACCCCCGTTATGCCAAGTGGCGTATAGGGAATAAGGTGTTAGTGACCATAAATTTTACAGACCTTCAGCACATGTTTTTGGGGTAATGTGGTTGGTATTATGCCCATGCCACTTTACTTTCCCAGAAAAAAATCCGGTACCCATTAAAGGCTGGGTGAACCGGAAGTCGTCGGTTGGGATCGAACCCTACCTCTTGTCCTTTGTAGTCCAGTTCACTAACCACTGAGCTATCATGGCTCCCCTGGAGAATAAAGGCTGCATAATAATGTTGCAGCGAGACATCGGGATGAGCGTTTTTATTTCAACCCTGATTTTTACAAACTTGTTACAATGTTACGATATTCACTTTATCAAGAGAATTTATCTATCTATTGCCCTTTCGCGCCAGGGCACATATGGCACAAATTCTAAGCTCTATATCTGATGATCTTTGTTAGTAAGTGTCAGATCTTGCTAACCATATTGTATCTTTCCACTCGACCCTATTCTTGGGAAAGTTGCTCAATCTCAGTGAGGGAACTGATGCCTGCTATTGTTGTTTCTCGTCTCAGTGTTCATTTTAGTATTTCTCTAGGTCAATCCCTTTTTCTTGTACCCTCTGTATTATTTAAAGTCAAGATGTTTCAATAACAATAGATGTTTATGATGGTGACCAGTTAGGCCACTGATCAGTCATCCATAGCAAGAAGAAGAAAAACAATCATCCAATTTGGACAGGAACTAAATGAGAGAATGGCAGGTTCATTAATTTGACCATCCACTCTCCAAATAAAATGTAAATTTCCTTATTGTTTTTTTTTTAATTCTGTAACAGCATTTTCAGTTTGTTTTTTTTTTCTTTCTTTTTTTAAAAACTAAAATTAGTTACTTTATCCATCGTATACCTCAATGTCTCCAACAGATTTACACAATAGATAACTTCTATAGGAAGCTGACAGTCGTTGGGTATGCTTGCCTCAATATCTTTGTTGAGGCTGGAACAGAAAGACAACCTCTTGTAGACAAGACTGGTCTGCAGGTATACTTCACCTTGTTGTTCAGTGTTGGGCTGTCATCTATGATGATAATGTTTCATGGGATGAAGGGAGGTGATTGACAGTGTGATATCAGTATTTAAATATTTGTTGTTGACACAGTTTAATTTAGAAGTGGTTTAACTTTAAATGTATTTTAATCTCTACCATTGTTTGGTTTGCACGTAAGATATCCTCATAAAATGCAAAGATTCTTTTTTTTTTTTTGGTTGGGGGAGGGGGGGGGGGTATAATTCTGGGAATGGCATATGTTTGTACTAAATGGATATTAGAATTAACCCCAATGTACACTACAGAGATCCATATGTAATCACTCAATTAAAACAGTTAGCAAGTTGTGTTAATTTACATATATAAATTACAAATCATAGTTGTAATTAGCTATAACTATGATTCTTGCTTCATATGTTGAAACTTCTATTTTAATGGTTAAAACATAGGGCTAATAAAAAAGAGTAACAAACTTTCATATAAATCAGCACCTTTAAACAGTAATATATTTTTTTTCTCATTTTAATGGTCTTTATTCATTATCTTCACAGACTATGTGATACTTCAAGTAGGGGTAAAAGTGTCATTTATATTTTGCTTTTATTACTTTTACAATTATTTATTATATATAGTTTATGGGAAAAAAAACAATTACATATTGAAAAAATAATTTTCTCTGACTGTATCATGTATTTGTATAAAATTGTACATATGAGCAGATATCCCTAAATGAGGGTGCACATCAGCTACGCTTATATGGCCAAGGTCCTAATGGGGTAGACCCACTTACAGAGAGGTGTCTGCGAGATGCTAATGTTCGCTATATACCTTGTGCATCTCTGCTTGTTAGGCTAACTAAAGTACCTAAAGGACCCAAAGGCAAACCACTTGTGGTGAGTAAAATTTGATTAATATAATTAATAAAAATATATCTTGTATATGCATCTAATTATCAAATCATGATATGATTTCATTGTTGTTGTTGTTATGGATCCAGTAACCTTTGAGCTGATGCCCTTCGGCCCAATGCCATGTAATAATATCTGCAGGTATTTTTAAGTTCTGCTGTTGTTCCGTACAGAGTATTCCATTTGGAGGGTCTTTGAGGAAGTATTGTTGTTCTAATGTCAGTGAGCTCTGGACATTGAAACAGGTGGTGTTCTACAGTTTCTTGTGGGTGATTACAGAGTGGACATACTGGGGTATGGTTTTGTTGTATTCTATTAATGTGGTTATTCAGCATAACATGTCCTGTTCTCAGTCTGAAGATGGTGGTTTGGTCTCTTCTTGTTAGGTTGTTGATGTTGTCTTGTGGATTTGGTCTTGCCATATATTTAAAAAGCTCTCTCCCTGTTTTCCCTAAGGCCCATCCATTCAGCCACTCCTCCTTACTGTTGGATTTTATTACTTGTTTGGCTGTGTCCAGTGTGATGGATGTATGTATCTGTGTCTGTTTGGATCCTCTCTTAGCTAATGTATCTGCCTTATCATTTCCTGGTATATTTGAGTGTCCTGGGATCCATTGCATTACCAATCTTATGTTATGTGTTTCAATGAGTTTGTCTGTGTCTATGATAAGCTGTGTGAGTTCTGTTTTGTTCGTGTTGTTTTCCAGTGCTTGCAGAGCCGATTTGGAATCCGTAAATATAACTGTGTTTTTCTTTGATGGTGTGGTATCGAAAATCGTATTTAAATGATAAACTGCTGTTTCAATAGCTGTTATTTCTGCTTCATAATTGTTACAGACTTCACCACAAGGGCCACAAATTTCTTCTGCTGTTCCATCTGGATAATGTATTAGTATTCCATATCCAGCTTTTGAAGTAGCGTTAGTGGCTGCACCATCTGTGTATATATGTATCCAGTCATCTGGATAAGTATCTATTGTTTTACTTGCTGCTAGTGTTACTGATACTGGGTCTGCTTTTTTACCTGTTCTGTTACATATCTCTACATTTATTTCAGGTTTTTTATAATTCGTACTTGGTGGCATTTCTTTGATGACTCTTGATGTTTGTAGTCGTTTTTCAGGTAGATGGAATTTCTTTTGTATATTTCTAACATGTTGTAATACTGACACCTGTTTAATTCTTTGTTTTGGAGTCCATGTATCTACTAATTTTCTGTTAGGGTGGTCCTTCTCCATTCTTTTTTGTCTTTCATAGAGAACCATAAAGTAAAAAAGTAAAGTACCCCCCGTCACGCCAAGTGGCGTATAGGGAAATATGGTGTTAGTGACCCTATATTTTACAGACCTTCAGCACATGATTTTTGGGGTAATGTGGTCGGTATTACGCCCGTGCTGCTTTACTTTCCCAGAAAATATCCGGTACCCATTTAAGGCTGGGTGAACCCGGAGCCGTCGGTTGGGATCGAACCCTACCCCTTGTCCTTTGTAGTCCAGTTCACTAACCACTGAGCTATCGCGGCTCCCACTAATTTTTAGGGAATTAGTAAAACCCAGGTGTCCTCGCCAGGGTACGAACCCCGGCTGTTGCCGTGGTAAGCCAACCGATAGAGAACCATAGCGGCTTTGTTTCTCCTCAACTCTAAAGGTTCCACATTGCAGTGGATTTCGCAGGCTGCAACTGGAGTGGACCTCATTGCACCGCTGATGAGTCGTAATGCATTATTTTGTATCTTGTCCAGTGCCATGTTAGTTGTTTTGCTGCATGTCACTAGGAGCGAGCTACCATGATCCAAAACAGAGCGAACATATCCCAGATAGAGATTTCTAAGTGTTTCTTTATCTGCTCCCCATAAGGTGCTGGAAAGCCTTTTCATTAGTTGAAGTCTTTGTGTTGCTTTCTTAGCGAGATTCTCTACGTGTTTCTTCAGGTTCAGTTGCCGGTCTAGTTGTATTCCTAAGTATGTAGGGTGTACCTCTTTTTGAAGACTATTGTGTTGGAGATTGAGTTTGATGTTTGCCTTAGCTATTTTGTTACTTCTAGTAAATACTGTATACACTGTTTTCTGTACATTTATTTTTATTTTCCAGGTATTACAGTATTCTTCTAGGTATCTCAGGTCTTTGTTTAGTTGTGCTTCAGCTGTTCTAATATTTTCGTTAGTACTCCACATGACCAGATCGTCTGCATATAGAGCTTTTTTATTTATCAAGGTTTTGGTCAGTTCATTGATATATATCAAAAAAAGGGTACAACTGAGTGGTGATCCCTGTGGTAATCCTTCTTCTAGCACCTCTTTGTCTGAAATGGATTCATTTAATTTAGTTTGTATTGTTCTGTCAACTAGGAAATATTTAACCCATTTGTACAGTTTCCCATGTATTCCGGCATCTCTCATCTTCAATAAAAGCCCCTTACGCCAGACTCTATCATAAGCCTGCTGCAGGTCTACTAGGATGGCTAGAGTATGTTGTCTCTTCTGAAATCCATCTTGGACCTGTTGTATTAACCTGAGGATTTGGTCTTCTATGTTATTGCCTGCCCTGAAACCAGCTTGTTCGTAGCACAGAGTGTTAGAGGTTTCCAGATACCAGTATAGTCTGCTATTGACCATACTCTCAGCTATTTTACCTATGCATGATGTTAAGGATAGGGGACGATAACTTCTGGGGTCATCTGGAGGCTTGTTCTTTTTGAGCAATGGCACTATATAGGCATTTCTCCATATCTTGGGAATTTTGCTTTCTTTCCATGACTTGTTGATCAGTCTGAGTAATGTTTCTTTCCCTGACTTGCCGAGATGCTTTATCATCTCATTGTGTACCTTGTCAGGGCCTGGAGATTTTCTACATTTTAATTTTCTTAATGCCTTTTCTAGTTCCCTCATGTTAAAATCTTCTTCAAATATTGCAGCATTTGTTATTGGGGCTCTTTCAATTAATTTTAAATTATGTAGCTGAATTTATCGCTATCTGTAAGTTTGTTCGCTCTGTTGACTGAAGCAAAGTAACTATTAAATTTTTTAACTATATTTTTTTTAGAGTTGATGATTTCATTATTAAATTTGATTGGTTTAGGGTTTGGTTCTCTTTTATCACCAGACAGATGTTGCATAAGTCTCCAGGCTTTATTTCCTTCATGTCGCAAATCGAGTTTACTGCATGTTTCTTGCCATTTCTCTTTCTTTGCTTTTTTAGTAACTAGTTTGACCTTAGCACTAGCCTTGTTATAGCTTATTTTATTATTCAAAGTTGGGTTCTGCTCAAGTATTGTTCTGGCTTTCTTTCTTTCTGATACTGCTGTCTCCAGTTCTGTGTTCCAAAATGGTCGATATTGTGTTCTACATCCTTTAGGTATAGTTTGTTCTGCAGTGTTGAGTATTATTTGTGTGAACATCTCGTTTAATTTTTCTACGCTGTTGTCTGTCAGATTGTTCAGGAGTTGGTCGGATTTTTCTTGATATAGCTTCCAGTCAGCTTTCTTGAAATTCCATCTCGTTCTCTGTTTTGTTTGGATTTTTGTTGTTTTTGTGTCTACTATGGTGACTATGGGTCTGTGATCACTACCTATGTCATCAATAACTTCAATGTGGCAGTAGCTTATGAGATCAGCAGAGCAAATGGTCAGATCGGGTCTACTAAGGGAGAGATGAGCTCTATGTAGGAGAGTTGGTGTTGATTCTGTGTCCTGCATGATTGTAAGATTAGTTGATTGGCAAAGATCTTCTATGTATTTTCCTGTGGGATTTGAGTTAGAATATCCCCATTGTGTTGAATGTCCATTAAAATCTCCAGCCAAGATAGTTCTATGGTAGTTGACTTGATCAAGTTCTGTTATGTTACAATTTGTGCCTGGTGGGTTGTAAACATTATAAATATTATATTTGCTGGATGCAAACCAAATTGTGGCTTTCTGAACATCTGTTAGTTCTGCATTATTTAGTGGAACTACATCTCCCTGTACATTGTTTTTGATGTAGGTGATTATACCCCTGCAGTTGTTGGTGCACTTACATGGATAGCTGGTGTAACCTGTTATATGTGTGTCTATGTTCTTGTGTAGTGTTTCCTGCAGTAGGACAATATGGATCTGGTATTTGTACATGATTTTGGTTAGTTCTGTTTTCTTGTTTTTGAGGCCTGAAATATTAAGTTGTAGTATGTTTAATTTATTTGTTTTTTCTCTCTGACCAATCTTCATGCTCTTTCTTCCATTAAAATATTTATATATTAAACTTTGTTGGATCCGAGGTTTCTGGTTATTATATGAGTTGTTTGTGTTTCTTCCAGTAGCTAATTTATCGCACAGTCCAGCCTGGTCGCTCACTGTCTGGCGCGGACCTTGTTGACCGAGGCGACGTCCGAGCTCGTATTGATTTATATTCTTGTACATGGCATTGTTAAAACTGGGGGACCTGTGGGCTATCTTCCTACCCCAGGGTGAAGGTTTTGCAAATCCTTGCCTCAATTCCATCCATGGCATGTATTGTGTCTCTGTCTCTGCTGACATATCATCCATCCATTTGTTCACTTTCTAGGCCCTGTATTCAAGCAGGATTCACAACAGCCCATTCCCCGCCACCTACTGTCACTGGCACTTACTCCGTTCATTCAGGCGTATCTCATGGGGGCCAAATGTATCGACAGAGGATCGTCACGTCCTGGGTCACTTGTGTCTGTGCGATGTACTACAGGACTGTTGAGGGAACATGATGGACTCCTTGTCAGTACTAGAGTCATTTGTCTTCAAGTATGTCAGTAGATGGTCTCGAGGCGGTTTCGCTGAAGCTCTCACCCTGTCCACAGGGGGTTCCTATAGAAATAGTAATAAGATAGAAGACAAGACACTCACTCAAGGGAGAGTGAGGGTGATTAGATGAGGGCAATGGCGTATACCACATGTTGGTTGGCTCTAGCCCTGCATCTATAGGGGCTCACCTCCTCCCGACCCAGTTATACCACTGGGAACTCGGTCGCGCCCAAGACCAACTTTGCGATAACAGAGGGACCACGTGTAGGTGTGGCCTTGGGCACAGTGGCCCAGTGGAGTTGAATTTAGTCCATCAAAACCAGAGAGGATTTTGTCAAAACAGAGAGTTTTGTCATCCGACATCCACTGAGCCTGGCAAATGAGAGGCTATGAACGCTTCAAATACCTTTTGGTGATGTCAAGTGCGGACATCACACACCCCCCCATATGATTTCATTCATTACATTTGTCTAATTATAATTACTATTGTTGTTATATTACAATTTCTTGGTTTTAAAAATAGGGAATATGGTAGAGCAGTGGTTTGTAAACGAGTCTACTTTTAGTACAAGAGATTTGGTTTGATCCTGATCGACGACTTATAGTTTTAATCAGCCTTAAGTATGGGCATCATTGCAATATATCCTATGTGCCATGGAGCTTGGCAAAATCTTTTTTCTTTTCTTCATGGTTAAATGATGTGGTACCATTAAGCTTTAGAAGAAGACTTTATGATTGGTAAAATAGTTAAAAAGAGAATCTTATGGATTCAGGTGAGTATCTTAAAAGTTTAGTGATGTGTAGCAAGACTGCGAAGTGCAAATACTGCAGGTTGTTGCACAATATAACAAATACCTTTTTTAGGATGAGTGACAAAGAAGGAACAATATAGAGAGAAATGAGAGTAGGTTATTTCAGCTTTCCTGATAAGACAAAACTAAATAAGCCAATGTTCCAACTCTAGAAGGTCTTCAAAGAACAAACAAAAAAAATAGTGCAAATCTCAAAATTCTCGATGAAAACAATAAGTCTGCATGACAGATGTATACTGAATATATATACAGAATTCAAGAAACAAAAAGATGTATGGTAAACTATAGTGTAGAACAAGCAGTTTTAAATATATGGACAGAGAAGAGGCTTGAAACATGTCTTTAAAATTTAAAAAAGAATATAAACTGTAGTTAGAGAAATTAATGACCAAAGTGTGTTATGAGGCTATTCTCAGGGGCAAACTAATAACAGTCATCTGAGAAGAGCATTAGATAATGCTGATAACTAATTTGTTTTGGAGACCATTAAGGTCCCCTTTCCTAATAGCAATTTTGAGATTAGGGAAGGTTTCACCTACATTTCTGGAGGCAAAGGCACTTCACAGCACCAGAGCTGGAAGTTGTCAGCGACCCACAGCTGATGGCTTGCACCAGGATTGGTGAACCAGAACCATCCAGAACCTGGTCCCCCTCTCCATGGTGCCTCCAGAAACAGACTAACCTGTCTAATCTGGCCAAGTGAGTAGAGATCGAGGAGGGAAGACAAATTGGCACTCAAAAATGATGTGCTAAAGTTGAATGTGTTGGACCAAAGGGCACAAATAAACCTCAACACAACTCATCTATGTCCACTTAATGTCCTATGAAGGGTGGATGGTGATGAGGACTATTCATCCCTCTAGTAGCCATCTGGTAAATTCCAGAAAGAACAAAATTTTGAAATTGCATATTGTTTTGTTTTACCCCTGTTGAAGACCTTTTAAAACTTTGACTTTTTTTTTATCCCTTTCTTATCCTCACAACCTGAAACATCATGTTTTTTGTTGTTGTTGTATTGTATTTACATCAACTTTTGCAGTGGCTCAACATGTTTTCATGTCTTTTAAACTATTAGTATAGTCAAGAAATAGGATGTAATTATCCTTGAATTAACTGCCTACCAGCTCACCAATGATTTTTTAAAATTCTGTGAGTAACATTATAGCCACTAAGTACATGGCCTTTGGTCTTTACACCATGAAAAGACTATCAGTTTACTTGCTGACAACCTGAGCTGTCTTGTTCCTATCCAATATGTTTTACTCATTCCCAAAATCTTTATTTTGTATCTTTTCATTTTTCTAACTATCAAGACCACATTTTTATGTCATAGATTGCTCTAAGCATTCAAAAGTTCTATAGTAAAAGATTATCTGTTACTCATTTATCAGTCCCATATCATCTTATTGGCTTTGACTCATGACTTCATACTCTCAGCTTCCAGGGTCTCCATTTTTCAAGAATGGGATAGTTCCTTAACTGTGTTTTTGCAACTTGTGGAGTTTTTTTTTTTACAGGTGACAGATTGTTAGCCCTTTACCCAACCTCCTCAGCCTCCACATATGACATACATAAGCAGGTGACAGTGACTATATTTTTATGTCTCCTGGCCTTACAGGCTGGATACAGGGCCTCGGTAGCTACACAATTGTCATCATCATCATCATCATCATCATCATCAGGAGGCATGTCTTTTGCAGAATGTTTCATTTATCACAGCCTGTCTGAAAGAATTTCTGCTTTTAGCCAGATCTCCCACTTCTTCTGTTGTCATGTTCAAGGTCTCCTTGATGTGTTGAAACCACCTTCTTCTTGACACAGCTGTAAGATATGAAATGAAACAATTAAATCTGCATTACCTGCTGTTCAATTCAGTATTCAAAGCGTTAAAGTTAAAATAGTTTTGTTTATAGATTTAAATTTGCTATTGTCATATTTTGTTTATAATAAACAGTCAAGCAAGGTGCCAAAAGGTGACTGGGCTAGACTAGGACTGTGGTACCCACGACCCAAGTACTCTGACAGAGTGTATATATCAGGTCAATGTGTGCCCACGATGGGAGAGTGCAAGTTGTTCCATTCTATGATGAAAAGACCACGTTCAACAATACGTGATGCAATTGCTGCAACAACCAAAGCTAAAGAAAGCTTCTTCAACTCTGAAAAAAATATGGAACAGTACATTCGGGTAATTTTACTCCTACTGACTTATAGACATTTCTTTTGTCAATATCAAACTTATTGTTATACTTTTTAAGATTACCTGGGATTTCAGTTTCCAATATTTTTTCTTTATGCCATGAGGTAGAATACACACATTTGACAGCTGTTATGTGTCTCCATCTGGGGTATTAGTAATGGAAGTGGTTACAGTAGCTTGTTTGGGTCTTCCAGTGCAAAACAGCCAATAAGGTGGTGTTTAACTGTTTCCTATTGCTGTTTGTTGCAATGATTTTTTAGATTAATTTGTGGTCACTTTGTGAAGATGTTTATTTGTGGGTTTGTGTGATGTTCCTTGTCTGAATATTGTGCTCTGGTCTCTGTGATTTTGGTTGTTGGTCTCTTTTTTAGGATTTTGTTGGCTTATGTCTGAAAATAAGGCTTTTTTTGTGGTGCAAATAGTCAGCACTTCCTCCCATGTTGTCTGGAGTTTTTATCAATAATGCTCATTACTGTTTTCATGTTAATACTGTAATTTGGTTTGGGTATTCTCATCCTTGTTTGGCTAGTCTGTCTGCATGTTCATGTTTTTCCATATCTGTGTGGTCTGGTTTCTACTGGAAAGTTGTTAACACTAAATAGAGTACAACATTTTGCATTCCTACTTCTTTAGTTCAAAGATATACATTTCTTTCTTTTCCCTTAACTTCCTATTCTCTTTTTGCCATATACCTGAAGGTCACCTTCTTTATAATTAAACATTTTTTGCAATTAGTTACATTGCTTCTTAGTTTCCTGTTAATATTATATTGCTTTGTTGCTATGTATCTTTTATTATATTATTATGTTCAACACATTGAAAACTTCTTTTTCTTGGCCTCTGCTGTTGTTTTGTTTGTAATAATCCATCAATTTATCTTTTTCGTGGTTGGCCCTTGAGTCTAGTGTTCTCACAATGTTTATTAAAGGCTTGTTGTGTTGGGCTTTGATCTTTCTGTCTTATCATGTGGCCAAACCACTTTATCTTTTTTTTTATGTATTATTTTATATATATCTCTGTGTGTGTCCGTGAGTGCATGCAGATGGATTAACCAGGAGAGACACAAATGAGAAATTATACCATAGGAGATGGAATTAGCAGAGAACTTGTCTTGATGCAGAGATAATAATAAAATGGACAGTCTACTTATAGGTGGAGAATACTTTGCAATACAACACCATACAAAATATCTATGAAAAGAGAAAAATGGAAATAATCGGAGTCAGACCAAAAGTAAGTTCGACGAACAAGGAAACTCTACAGCAGCATAAAATGATTTACAACTACTGTGACTACACAGACATGAAAATAGAACAAAAAGGTAGCATAAATATGAATTTAATTTACATTATTAAAAACAGAAAGAAATTATAGAAAAGAAATGAAGACATCACAAGCTGAAAGAAAAAGGAGACACTAGAGGCATGCAAGTTTATAGACTGAAAGCATTCATTAACTTATAGCTAAACCAGCTTCTTACATGTGTCCTGTAAATAGGTTAACTCGCTAGCAATTAGGGATCATTGAGGTCAAGAAAGTACCCAGGATTGCATAATGAAGTTGGATGTGTTGGGCCAAAAGGCACCAACTATTGTAGCTATGCTGTAGTCTGACATTAAGCAACTTAAGCCCTTTTCATGCTCTTTTCAGAGCAGCAGTTATCTGTGCTAGGAAGAGGAAAATACTTTTTTTTAAAATAACTGCTATGAAATATATAGTCTTCATTAATGATTAGATGAATAGAGAAAATGAGAGGGTGTCTGTTCTTAATTCCACAGAGACCTTATAGTGTGCCCATTGTAGATTCTATCAATCTACCTCAGTGATTCCAAAAGTGTGTGTCACAGCTACCTGGATTACTGCCGAACTTTGGCAAGGGTGCCATGCCAAGGACATTGTCATGATTGTTGTGTGCCTACTCAGTGGTTAAAAAACTTCAAAGACAACATCCACATAGGCTTAATATTTTTTAGTCCATAAACGAGTTTCTACAGAGTTGTGTTAATTCTGTCATAACTTATCATCTTATATATCCTATAACAGAATCTGAGTTCTTTCTTCACTTCCTCTTGTACTCATTGAAGTGTTGAGGGAGATGCAAAGTTCTGGTTCTCGACATTATAGTGACTGGAATTAGAGTTTATTATACTTATTTGATCATAACTGCCATGAGGACACTGCCGATACATAATCAGCAGGGAAAGGGAGCCACTGATCTACCTGAATGAGGGGAGCATGAATAAGATAACCTACAGTGGTAATAGCAGTCAGCAACCACAGCTGATCAAGACCTTACTTTACCTCCCAGTCTCCTGGTCTGTGCCAACTTTAATTTCTCCAGCAATCTGGGAAATCAGAAAAGCCATTGCTAGTGCTACATCAGCTTCCTAGGTCTAAGAGCTACATCAGCTTCCTAGGTCTAAGAGCCAATGACTTGTGTTTACCTCACGCTATTCGATCATCATCATCTACTTAAACATTATTGATTATTGTTACTCACAGTGTGTCCACACACACACATACAAATAATGTTGAATGCTCCCATAATTCTAAATTGTCACTTTCCTATTCCTATTTGACTACAGAACCAGCTAACAAAGTCCATGGATTCTACGCCTTTGGCTCAAGACTTGAACTTTATTTGTCAGTACAGTCCTAAACATGGTATTAAGGTAAGATGATATTTTCTCTGACAATTTTTTTTCATTGACATGACCTTGATTATTCATTGCGATTCTGAGAACTTTTTTTTTTAATCAATTCAATAATTTGCTATAGCTTCTGTGGCTTTAGTTTTCTACAAGATTATGTATTTGAACAAACCCACTTGAGTCAGCTCCTATGACATATGAGGCAGGTTACAATATTGTGCTCTCATTTGGGGCCATCTGGCATGATACTAATCACATCACTATAGATATGCCAATGGTCAGAAGCCACAAGGCATGACAGACTCTCATGACCTTTTGAGCTCTTAAAATATGTAACACAGTGCAATTTGTATCTATTTCAAGTTATTTTATAAATTATTTTGTATGCTATAATTTATTAACATTTTCTTTCATTTTGGTCAGTTATATAATTGCACAATAGCTTCAGATTAAAACAAATAATGAATGCCAAACCAAATGGAATATCAGCACTTGAATGACAGGCAGCATGTCATCTACAAACACAAATAAATGAAGAAATAATCAGAATGTCAAGTGTTCTAAAATAGTATGCATCCAAAATGCAACTCAGTCTGAAAAAAAAAATAAAAAGATAATTATTCTTTTTATTCTACATTAAAAAATTCTTGATAGCAAAATCCCTAGAATGTTAAAATGTACATTTATAAGAAATATAATTAAGGTTTTATAATTCCCTCAATGGCATTAACATGCAGAGATTTTCTTTTGTTTTAATTATTGGTGTTTATAATTTGGAGCTTTGGACTCAAATTTATTTAAGCAAGAGTGGAGACTACTAAAAGAAATATTGAGAGAATAATAAAGACTTCACAATTATTTTCTAATTTCACAAGTATTTCTAACCAAATTGCAAAATAACTGTGCTTGCATTGATAAAAGAGGCAGTCATGTCCTCTCTCAAATCTAATCATTAATATTGGTGGTTGTTGGTTCATGAATGAATGTCTGCCAGTCATCAACACCAAGAGCTGTCAGTTCTTTTGTTTTGTCTTCCTGACCCTTTCTTTTTCATTTTCCTCCCACAATTCCTAATCTACAGAACATGTGACCAGATCAACTTATGTTACTTCACATTAGTAAGAAGGTCATGACATGTGGGAATACAGGGAAGTGAAAGAGCGGACAGGTTGGCTAGCAATTGGCACTATTGTTGAGGACAGTCAACCAATGGATTGGGTGGACAAAATCAATGCCCTCCAGGAAGTGGGAAGGACACAGGACTTCAACAACCATAAGTCCACATCACTCCTTCAGATGAAAGAGATGGGAGTTAAGATGGGCACAGCCAGAAACGAGAAACTTAGTGGGCGTGTAAGAAGACTAATCAACCAACACAGAACTGGAGTCGTCAGTCACTGGTCACTGCAAGACTTGCTGAGGAGGGGATCAGAGCACCTATGGACATATTCGGAGTGCAATGATGATGACCCGCAAATAATTCAATAACTCAATTGTCCAATTTGCTTGGTGGTATCTGCTGTAAACATCATCTTTGACAACATAGCCTAAATAGAAGATGGATTTATAAACAGTATCTCATCTTCATATTCTGTTTTAAGATGGATTTATAAACAGTATCTCATCTTCATATTCTGTTTTAAGATGGATTTATAAACAGTATCTCATCTTCATATTCTGTTTAAAATATAAAACTGCAGTCAATGCTCACGTTTTTCTATAATATAAAAGATAAATTCATCAAGAGATTGCAACAATCTGATTTTGGAACAGAGAGTGATGTTTTTATCTTTCCAAGCTGACCTTAGTCATGTTTCTTGAGTTATATTCTGTGATCGTTTGTGTCATCTAACCATTCATTACCTACTATTGGAGACCACTGAACCCAAGTATTTAAAAATTAATACCAAAATTACTACTACCTGCATGTGTTATGAGTACTTGGAGAATTCTACAACATCATCAAGTACTGGGCCTTCTGGCATAGGTGATCAAAACTTTCGATCTCGACAGTTATTTATCATTTCTGTTGTTGACCTGCCAAGCCATTCTCTTAAGCTATCTGGTATCTTTTCTCTTTGCTTTACATTTCTTCATCCCTCAATTTTTCCAGTCGTTACAATATATTCCAGCTTTTCTCTTCTCTTTACCTGGCCAAAAAATGATGATTATTTCTTCCTAATATTGTATATTAGCTCTCTTTTTTGCTTTGGCCTCTTTCAGAACGTTTTTATTATGCTTCTTAACTCTCCATGATTTTCTTAACATTCTTCTGTGAAATGATATTTCTACAGCCTCCAGTGATTTTCTTGTCTGTTTTCCTATTGTCCATGATTCACATCCATATGTTTTCTATAATAATTCTATAACAGTAAATATTAATTTTGATCACATTGTTTTCAGCTTGCCCTGGACAGTGCAGTCAATCTACCTTGGGCCAACTTCACACTTGCACATATTTGTCTAAATCCACCAGGTGCCTTCTATATGGTAAATATTTGTGAACTCTACGACTTGTGCATGTTAAACTTTGCTTGTATAGAGACTTTCATCTGAAGATCAGATCAAAGAAAGATATTAACATAAAAAGAAAAAGAAAGATATTAACATCCAAATAAAATAGTAAGTCCCTGCTCATTTTCCCCATGAGTCCTCTGCTGGGTAGGAAATATATGTACTTCTTACTCCTTCACTCATCCCAACAAAACAAATTATAGCTTTGGAAAAAATAAAGCTGGACACACATTCATATATTCATTTTTACTGTGCGGTGAAAAAAATTCAGGTCTACGTTTCATTAACAACATCGTTTTTACGATAGCGGCTTGTTAAACCTCTGATCAACGGTTCTATACCAAGCCGGAGAAAAATAATTCCTCCATTTTGGAAACAACCGGAAACGGCTAAAGCAGCAATGTCTTTCAGAAGCCTTGAAAAGTTGTGGAAATCAAAACTCATTAGCACAAACACAAAACTTAGGCTATTCAAATCAAATGTACTATCAACCCTTACGTATGCGTGTGAAAGCTGGAAAACAACAAGAGATATAGAAACAAAGTTGAACGCATTCGAAAATAAATGTCTAAGGAAAATACTTGGTATAGAATGGAACGAATTCAAAACAAACGAGGAAATTAGAGAAATCGTCAATCAACCACTAATATCTTCAGTAATAAAGAAAAGACGATGGTCATACGTTGGACATGTGATGAGAAGAGATAATAATCGAATAGCAAAGCAAGCCCTCATATGGGAAACAACAGGTAAAAGAAAAAGAGGAAGACCCAGGGAGACACTGAGAAGAACATTGATGAGAGAGGCAAGAGCAGCAGGAATCGGCTCCCTCAATGAGATAGAACTGCTTGCACAGAACAGAGACAGATGGCGAGATTTGATAAAATATCTTTAAAAGAAAACTGCTAGAACAAAAATTCATATAGGAGAAGGTGTATCTTGGTCTACGCCCTATGGGCCGGTTACGGCTCGAAAGGTCAATAGATAGATAGATAGAAAAAAATTGAACATTGAATAATTTGTTAAAATGTTTACTTGTTTTCAGTGAAAACCACTGTCAGATAAGTCGAGAGTCTAACTGTTAATATTGTAGGCAAGCTGTTTAAAATTAGAGAAAATGCAATATATGGAAGAATAATATTAGAATATTAGGATGTTAGCAAATACCTCTATCTGTTGGAGTGTCAATTCACAAAAAATATTGCAGATTCACAATTGACCTTCAATATAAAGATGCCAAATGAAATGATCTCAAGAGAGTACAACACTGACCATACCATGTTGTCAAATCATGACAAAAATAGAAGGCTTGTGTCAACTTGTGTACCAAAATCTTATCTGAAATGACATAAAGTTTACGTGGCCTGCAATCCTCCACATGAACTGATATACCTAAATTTGGTTTGGCCCATTCACAAACATATTTCCTATAAATTCTACTACTTTTTGTTAATGCAGACGTTTTTTTTCCTCTATTAGAACATACTATTGTTTGCTTCATTGGCTCTGGAAAAAAAAAACATTTTTTGGTGACAGCCGCTGCAGCCCAAATGTTTTCATGCTTCTGTTTTCAGGGTACACCTCATGCAGCATACGATAAGCTGACTTTTACAGAAATTCTTGACCCTCGTAGCACCAATACTTCACCATTCTGGAAAGATGGATTTTTGGTAAGAAGGTATTTTCGTATTTGTCTGTCTCTCTATAAAAAAAAAAGTAAAGTAAAGTGCCCCCGTCACGCCAAGTGGCGTATAGGGAAATATGATGTTAGTGACCTTCAGCACATGATTTTTGGGGTAATGTTGTCGGCAATTTTTGGGGTAATGTGGTCGGTATTACGCCTGTGCTGCTTTACTTTCCCAGAAAAAAATCCGGTAGGCCTACCCATTTAAGGCTGGGTGAACACGAAAGCCGTCGGGTGGGATCGAACCCTACCCCTTGTCCTTTGTAGTCCAGTTCACTAACCACTGAGCTATCGCGGTTCCCCTGTCTCTCTATATTGTTCCC
The DNA here is from genome assembly GCA_032433765.1 of Megaustenia siamemsis. NCBI lineage: Eukaryota > Metazoa > Mollusca > Gastropoda > Stylommatophora > Ariophantidae > Megaustenia > Megaustenia siamemsis. The sequence goes on along the minus strand of JAVIAB010000139.1, from coordinate 18,436,962 downwards.
TAACTGTTAGGGGCCATTTGGAGACAAATGTCTTCAGCCAGCAATTTCTATCGCTCTGTCTTTCATTGTTACTTACTAGAACTGACAAAACCATATTTTGTTTGTTCTGTGATGTTGTTTTCCTATTTATTTCTTTGCCAGCCTTTCTTCTATTTTCCTCTTACAACTCCCAGCATCATTCTTTCAGCTAGCCCTGATGAAGGAAACTCATGAGTGTACCATCTCAGTTCTTCTTTCATCACAGCAGCTCCTAAAACTGATATTAAGGTATATTTTTCGCAAACATATGAAAAAGAAAGAAGAGACCATTTTAGTCTGATTTTGAAGTGATGAATTTATCCTTTCCTGTTTGCCTTAGTTATGTTATTTTTTTGTTGTCATGTGTACAGTTCTATAGCTTGTTTCATAACTCGTGCCCAACTTTTAAAATCGATAGCTTTTTAACCGCTTGTTGTAAGTTGTTCAAAATTTGCATGTAAAGTTATAATGATTAGAACCCAACAGGGAATTAATTTCTTTAAAAAAAAAACATTTGGTTATTATTGTTGCTTATTTGATTTATATAAATTTATAACGACCCATTGATGTAGTCAAAACTTAATGTTTACAGTATTTTAAGTTAAAAATAGCGAGTAAAAATCCATACACGGCAAAATTGACGTGTTTGCACGCTTTCGCCGTGGTTTTTTGACACAATTAGACACTTGTAAAGAACACGAGAAATTGTGTGTTCCAATTCCGTTCATTCATAGGTGGAGACGTGGAACGATAACATTTATCATGAGTCTTAAAATGAAATTTTGCAGTTTACAAAACATCGCAATAAAAATGTATTACTATTTTTGCAAAGAGGCTAAACGAGGAAGATTATTTCATTCTTTAGAAAACCTTGAGAATAGGACAAGACACATTTTGGATTTATCTAAACGGTCATTTAATCGCTGGATTCAAGCACGTGACCGTCAATGTTCAAAATATACAAAATCACAAGGAAGAGCAAAAATGTTGGATAATTTCGACAGTGAACTTATTAGAAGTGAAATTCGCAAAATGTTGGGTATGAATGAAACTGTTACAATAAGAAAATTAAAAGTATCACTGAAAAAGAACAACAGTATTGAAATATCAAAGTCTACATTACGGAGGAATGTGAGAGCTGCAGGCTTTACATTCAGAAAGTATTCCAATGGACGAAACATCATCTGTGAGAAGCCACATATAGTAGTCATGAGAAGCAAGTACTTACGTGAAGTAAAAGAGGTGCGCAAGCAAGGTTATGATATTGTGTACTTGGATGAAACATGGATCAATGCTCACCACACTAACCAAAGGGAATGGCAGTCATCAGATGGAAAGATTAAGAGATTAATACCTAGCAGCAAAGGACAGCGCTTGATAATTGCTCATGCAGGTAGTCGACAACATGGACTAATACAGAATGCAGAGCTCATTTTTCTTTCAAAATCCATAGACAATCGGGATTATCACTCTGAGATGAATGGTCACATATTTAGACATTGGATTGAAAATTCTGTTCTCCCATCACTAGATTGACCATCTTGCCTAATAATGGACAATGCAGCGTACCACAACATTGTTGCACTTGAAGATAAAGTCCCGACGTCATCCAGTACAAAAGATGCTATTAAGATATGGCTCACAAAGGAGCACATACAATTTAATAACATGTACTTAAAACCTGAATTACTATCTCTAGTAAAGCAAAAACAAAGGACAAAGATTTTTCAAATAGATAAGATTATCCAAGAGCACGGTCATATAAGTTTGAGGCTGCCACCTTACCATGCTCATTTAAATCCAATAGAACTAATCTGGGCAAAATGAAAAGGACAAGTGGCAGATGAAAATACAACATTCAAAATATGCGATGTAAAGACTCTTGCTAATCTCGCTTTATTAAATATAGACAAAGATTATTGGGCTAAATGTGAAGACCACGTCTTAAAACAGGAAGCGGAATATTGGAAAAATGATGGTTTGTGGAATGTTCAACCCCAAACAGTTATTAATCTTTTAGACTCGTCTGATTCAGAATGAAAGTATATAGCCCCCCCAATGTTGGCCCCTATATTACCTTAAATTAGTTCAACAAACGGTCCTTATCAGGACCACACAACTATGAAAATTGGACATACAGGTATACCTTGATATTATCGTCCGTCCTCGAACTGAGAAGACAATAATTCTCCTGGTGTTTTGTCTTATTAGGTTATTTCCCCATTACGGCCATGCCTTTACCTAGTGAAAATTAATCATAGACCAGCAACTACGGTAATTTCTATTATTTAGGGGTTCACAATTTACAATTTTGACAAACATCAAAGAAATTTGCCGCTTTAAGAAAACTGCAGCTGCAAGATATTTGTTAAATATACATTTAAAGGGTCTTTTGCATTCTAATAACATTTGGAAAATTTCAACAGTTTTTAACAAATGGTTACTGAGTAATAGCGTTTTGAAGATGGGCACGTGATTTGAAACGAGCTATAGTCAATATTTCTTGCTTGGAGCCACTGTTAGTAAGTAAGGGTTCCCTTAACACCATAGTTGAATGAAAAGGGACGGGGGGGGGGGGTGTAATTATGTTAGTACCCACATTTTTCAATGACCAATGGCACATTGACCTATAGCAGATATTATATTATCCATGGCAGAAAAACTAGGACTTGAAATCAACATTGACAAAACAAAAATACTGAAAAATAAAAATACACTAGAAGGCAATATTTAAATTGTCAGACATTAAAAAAATTGACCACTATGTATATCTTGGCAGTTATATAGATCAAGAAAGTGAACCAAAAAAAAAAGAGATCAGAAGCAGTATAGCAAAAGCAGAAGCAAATTGTATAAACCCTGACAAAATATGGAATTATAAAATACTAAGCAGGTAAATTACCTTCAAATATTAAACTAAAATGTATTATCAACCCTTACCTACACAAGTCAGTCTTAACATAAGGATGTGAATCATGGACAATAGGACAACAGACAAGAAAATCAATAGAGTCTGTAAAAATGTGATTTTACAGAAGAATGTTGAGAATACCATTGACAGCTAAGAAGAGTAATGGAAACGTTCTGAAAGAGGCCAAAGCAAAAAAGAAGCTAATTTCTAATATTAGGAAGAAACAATCATCATTTTTTGGCCACGTAATGAGAAGAGAACAGCTGGAATATATTGTAACAACTGGGAAAATTGAGGGATGAAGAGATAGAGGGAAGCAAAGAGACAAGATATCAGACAGCTTAAGAGAATGGCTTGGCAGAAGGTCAAAAACAGAAATGATAAATAACTGTCGAGATCGAAAATTGTGGAGAGACATGATCACTTATGCCAGCAGGCCCAGTACTTGATGATGATGATCTACATATGTGAAAGATGGAAAATAGCAAATGAGATTGAGAAAAAATTAAATGCTATCAAAGACAAATGTCTAAAAAAGAATACTCTGTGCATCTACAATTAGAAAGAGAAGATGGACATGTGTCAGGAAGAGACAACAAGAGAATTTCAAAATAGGCTTGTTTATGGAAAAAATCAGGATGTAGAAAGAGAGGAAGACCTGAGGAGACACTGGAAAGAACACTGAAAAGAGAAGTAAAATTGGCAGGCATAGAATTATTTTATAAGATCAAACATTTTGCCCAGAATAGATATGTGTGGCAAAAAACACTATAAGCCCTATGCAATGTCTAGCGGTGCTGGAAGAATGGAGCTAATTTTATAGATGATGTAGTTGGGACCATATCAGGTCATCATATTTTTCAGGAAAAAATCTCTGGTGCACATTTTCAGAAGCTATGTGAATCCCATAGCAGCATAATTCTGAAAAAAAAATTGTTGCCAATTTGAAAATAAACCTGGACCTTGTCAGTAGAATGTGTCCAACCGTTTGGCTTCTTACTGTATAAGTATTTGTATTATGCTTGCTTTGGAAGCTCCCTGTGTAACCAGACATGGAAGTGAAGCACTAATAGAATGAATCCACTTAGAATGATTATGGTTTTATGCACAAATAGTTTCATGCTTTCACTCTGTTGTGCACATTTTTTAACAAAATAACACTCAGAAATAGATAGTTGGTTATAGTAATAAAATGTTTTAATTGCTGAATCTTTTTTGCATCTTTCAGCATTTTCCCAGAAGATCCTATCATCGCTTCCTAGTGGCAATAATTCACCTCCAGGAAGTATTTGTCAGCATTAGCAAGGATAACTACAAGTATGGATTACTAGAACAGGTGAGATAGCTCTTTATTTTCATAATCATGTAGATGTATATACTATATAGCAAATACCCAGACAAATACCATATGGTGAACTAACACATGGAAAAAGACAAATTGGCAGACCTAAACTACGATATAGAGATATCTGTAAATCATCTCTGAATGACTTCTCCATCTGTGAATATGACTGGGAACATCTGGCAAGTGATCGCACATCATGGAGAGCATGTATAAGGAATGGTATAACATCATTTGAGACTGTGTTAAGGCAAAACTTAGAAGAGAAAAGACTCATGAAAAAGGATGGAAAACTCTGTGGATCAGTGGGCCTGACTTGTTCATTCTGTGGCCATGTGTTTGTCAAACATTGGTAGAATTAGCCACGAGAGAAGCTGTTCAACAAAAACAAAACCTAAAAAAAAAACACAATAGCCTCCACTAGACTACCTGAAAAGATGAAAAGGGCCATATATATAGATGTAATAATTTAATTAACTCATATTTTTCTGTTTATAAAATAAACTCTGATAGTCTACTTTCCATAAATCTTTTGACATGAGCCAGCTCTGATGGTCTCCCCAATGGCCTATCAGGCATGACTGACACCATTCTACAGTAGAACTTATTAGATGTTTTATAATAAAGTGAAGGTTTATGTCTTAAAATATGACCAGTAATGCATTTGTTGAAATATGTGTCCTATTATTTAGACATATTCACCCGCTGTGGATGAGAAAGAGCCAGAATTGTCCTGCACAGAACTCAAGACAAGGATGCAAACTGTGTTGCTGTCTTTTAAATTAAACTCATTGTAGAGGCATACTGTCCTAGGACATGATTATCCTTTCATCTTAAGCTCATGATCATACAGAAAAGTTCTGCACAACCAGAAGACACAAGGAAAGAGTTCATGGAGCTCTATCTTGGTTGCAGTATCTGGAAGCTGGTGGGGCAAGACACCCATCCAACAACTGAGCTGGGTGTTGTCAGTGACCCACAGCTGACTGCATGTATCAGGATCAGTAAACAACAGAGTGATCTAACCCTGCTCCATCTCACAGTGATGCTCCTAAAAACTGATTATCCAGTCTGGCCAAGCGAATAGGGTTGAAAAAGAGAAAGAAACCTGGCACTCAAAAATGCAGAGCTGCAGTTGGATGTGTTGATCCAAAGGGAGCAAAATAAACCACAACACAATGCATCATGTCCACTTAATTTCCTTTTAAGGACAGATGACAAAGAAGACTATTCATTTCCTTTAGTAGCCATCGGGCAAACACCAGGAGGAAGAGAGTATCTGGAAGCAGAACATAGTCACTAACTAATGTTTCTTATTGATGTGATAATCCATTTTCTGGTGCCAGACCTAGGTGAGCAGAAAATCCACAGACTCCCCAGGATTGAGAATGTCAAAACAATGCTAACAAATATCTAAAGGGCAGGGACCCATATGTTTCCAGACCAATAACCCTCTCCTGCATTCATCCTATGTCTTCTCCTCTTCAATGTCTTCTTCTTTGTCTGCCTTAGAAGGACATTAAGTGGGCACCATGGTTTACAGTAAGTTGGGATGCTTGTGACTTCTGGCTCAACACATCTGATGGTATTTTTCAGAACCAGTTTGCCTCCCCTCTTGGGTCCCCACTTGTGTGGCCAGATTGGTTAGTCTGTTTCCAGTGGTAAACAGGGAGGTCGTTTGAGATCTTAATTAGCTGTAGTTGTAGCTGATCCTGATGCTAGTAGTCAGCTTTGAGTTGCAGACTATCTCCAGGTGCTGTACAGGTATCTTGGCCTCCAAACAAAAACCAACCAGTCATATCAGAATACATGTACTTACAATCCTGTCTTCCTCATTTACCTCTAGATTTACCTCTTTATACCATCTTTTTCTACAGCATTCGAGTCCTATGATTAAGAGAACATAACTCTTTATCCTGTTTCATTATACATCATCCAAATATTGAATTCTATATCATTTGGCTACAAGTAGCCTGTTTCCATGAAAGATTATACAAAGGTCAGGAACTTTGAACTGACTCATTAGAATTAGCTGTGTGAAGTTAAAGAATAACTCTTTTTTTCTATTGTCTTCATGAAAAATGTTCTCCAACAAATAGTTCATTTAATTCTACACATTTTTATATATGATACATCACTGTAATATGTTTATTAAAAAAATGACATTATTATGATGTGGACTTTGCCCTTTTTTTTTCTTCTGAAATTAACATAAGATAAGAATGTTGAGAATACCATGGACAGCTAAGAAGAGTAATGAAAATGTTATGAAAGAAACCAAAGCAAAACGACAACTAATTTCCAATATTAGGAAGAGGCAATCATAATTTTTTGGTCATGTAATGAGAAGGAAACAGCTGGAATATATTGTAACAGCTGGAAAAATCAAGGGATGAAGAGATAGAGGGAAGCAAAGAAAAAAGATACCAGACAGCTTAAGGGAATGGATTGGCAGAAGGTTAACAACGGAAATGATAAATAACTGTTGAGATAGAAAGTTGTGGAGAGACATGATCACCTACACCAGCAGGCACAGTACTTGATGATGATGATGATGATGACATAAGATCATAAAAATTGTGAAAGGCCATATGCAAGGAACTGTGAAAGGGGGAAGAAGGAGATGTAGATTGGAATGATGGAGATGTAGAAGAAGGAGCTATTATCCAAAATGTTTGCCTCTTTTTCACTATATACATCTAGCCTACAATTATTATCTTTAATTCTCATCTAGGCATGGACTGCAGTACAGATCTTCAAAGACAAGTACTGCTTCACAGAGATCTTTCAGCTTCCATTGTTTCAGGGTGCTCCAAATCAACAAATGTTGAAGCAACTCGCTAGAGAACCTTGCAAGGAATGGATGGAACGCAACATTCGCAACAAGAGTGTATGCTATTTTTATTATTTAGGTTCATTCACACAGATTGTTGTGGTTGTAGTCGCAGTCTGCTAACGTTTGTGGATTTGAAGAATTTCATTATTGTTGTTTCTGTACAGAGTTTATGTAAAAAGGCAAATTATTTTTTGTTAGTCCTTATTAACATTTGTATATAAAACCAGAAGCCATTGGTTGGAGTATACAAACAAATGCAGAATATGTTGCTGTTCTTTTTTTTTAGAGAAAAATAACTTGACTACAAAGTTTTCAAAAATAGTTCAGCTTACAGATATGTGAGATATAGACAGTCAAATCTTTCTTATCTAATATTTAGAAATGGCCTCTTAATCTTACTTTATTACATCACATGAACAGTTTATTGTTTAACATTATAATAAGAGATGTTTGCACTCACTATCTACACTGAGACAGTGTATCATGCATCTTGCAAGAAAAAAAAGTGAATAAATGCATACCACATACATTACTTGAAGAGCATACCTGAAAACATCTGAGGAGACGATAATCAATAATGAAGTTCTTAATCATGATGGAACATATTCACTGTTCTCCAACCTAAATCACCCAAAGTGGCTGGATCACCTGTGGTGAATACCTTGGGGGCTGACTTCCAAAGATACTCTATGGAAAGACAGCATTCAACAAAATAAACAAAGGAAGATCTCTCTTACACTACAAAGACAACTATAAATATGATGTCAGGATACTTGACCAGAATATAACTGACAGGGAAGAGCCAGCTAAAGGCACATCAATCTGACAGCTGGCAATTAATGCTGATCAAATTCTAATTGCCAATTCTGCATATGTATTCATATATAAATACCATTCTGTATGATGGAAGGAAACTGCAGCCTTTGACAGACACCTTGCCTTCCATATATACAATAAGGTACTAATATATATATATATATATATATATATATATATATATATATATATATATATATATATATATATATATATAATGACTTCGCCAGAGGTGAAAGCTGGCGAACGCCCAAAAAAAAATAATTTTTTTTTCTTTCTTCTTCTTCTTCTTCTTCTTTTCTCTTTCACTGATACCTAAAAGGTGTCATGGTTTATATAATTTGTCGTTCTTGAGCTGCTCGAATTGTCTGAATTAGTGATTTTCCTTTGTTGTTACATGTCTCTGTCACTGCATCTATCCATCTTTTTCTGGGTCTTCCTCTTGGTCTTTTTCCATGCATTCTCGAGAAGAACGCCCTTGATGGTGATTGGTGAGGATTCTTCTTTCTTAATGTGTATATATATATATGTGTACACACACACACACACACACACACACACACACACACACACACACACACACACACACACACACACACACACACACACACACACACACCACACACACACACCACACACCACACACACACACACACACACACAACACACACACACACACACACACACACACACACACACACACACACACACACACACACACCACACACACACACACACACACACACACACACCACACACACACACACACACACACACACACACACACACACACACACACCACACACACACACACACACACACACACACACACACCACACACACACACACACACACACACACACACACACACACACACACACACACACACACACACACACACACACCACACACACACACACACACACACCACACACACACACACACACACACACACACACACACACACACACACACACACCACACACCACACACACACACACACACACACACACACACACACACACACCACACACACACACACACACACACACACACACACACACACACACACACACACACACACACACACACACACACACCACACACACCACACACACACACACACACCACACACACACACACACACACACACACACACACACACACACACACACACACACACACACACACACACACACACACACACACACACACACACACCACACACACACACACACACCACACACACACACCACACACACACCACACACACACACACACACACACACACACACACCACACACACACACACACACACACACACACACACACACACACACACACACACACACCACACACACACACACACACACACACACACACACACACACACACACACACACCACACACACACACACCACACACACACACACACACACACACACACACACACACACACACACCACACACACACACACACACACACACACACACACACACACACACACACACACACACACACACACACACACACACACACACACACACACACACACACACACACACACACACACACACACACACACACACACACACACACCACACACACACACACACACACACCACACACACACACACACACACACACACACACACACACACACACACACACACACACACACACACACACACACACACACACACACACCACACACACACACACACACACACACACACACACACACACACACACACACACACACACACACACCACACACACACACACACACACACACACACACACACACACACACACACACACACACACACACACACACACACACACACACACACACACACACACCACACACACACACACACACACCACACACACACACACACACACACACACACACACACACACACACACACACACACACACACACACACACACACACACACACACCACACACACACACACACACACACACACACACACACACACACACACACACACACACCACACACCACACACACACACACACACACACACACACACACACACACACACACCACACACACACACACACACACACACACACACACACACACACACACACACACACACACACACACACACACACACACCACACACACACACACACACACACACACACACCACACACACACACACACACACACACACACACACACACACACACACACACCACACACACACACACACACACACACACACACCACACACACACACACACACACACACACACACACACACACACACACACACACACACACACACACACACACACACACACACCACACACACACACACACACACACCACACACACACACACACACACACACACACACACACACACACACACACACACACACACACACACACACACACACACACACACACACACACACACACACACCACACACACACACACACACACACACACACACACACACACACACACACACACACACACACACCACACACACACACACACACACACACACCACACACACACACACACACACACACACACACACCACACACACACACACACACACACACACACACACACACACACACACACACACACACACCACACACACACACACACACACACACACACACCACACACACACACACACACACACACACACACACACCACACACACACACACACACACACACACACACACACACACACACACACACACACACACACACACACACACACACACACACACACACACACACACACACACACACACACACACACACACCACACACACACACACACACACACACACACACACACACACACACACACACACACACACACACACACACACACACACACACACACACACACACACACCACACACACACACACACACACACACACACACACACACACACACACACACACACACACACACACACACACACACACACACACACACACACACACACACACACACACACACACACACACACACACACACACACACACACACACACACCACACACACACACACACACACACACACACACACACACACACACACACACACACACACACACACACACACACACACACACACACACACACACACACACACACACACACACACACCACACACACACACACACACACACCACACACACACACACACACACACACACACACACACACACACACACACACACACACACACACACACACCACACACACACACACACACACACACACACACACACACACACACACACACACACACACACACACACACACACACACACACACACACACACACACACACACACACACACACACACACACACACCACACACACACACACACACACACACACACACACACACACACACACACACACACACACACACACACACACACACACACACACACACACACACACACACACACACACACACATATATATGTTCACCAGCTTTCACCTCTGGCAAAATCTATAGAGACTAGGAACTGAATTTTGCGTGCTAATCTATTTTTCCTGGCAGCTCTGTGCACAGGGGCCCTTTACCGCAAAATAACTCCAACTTCAGAGGGAGGTACTCATATTTTTTCCGTGGATGAGTCATTGACGTTTCAAGTCGGGTTTCACTGCTGAGACCAGGGTGGTTGCTGTAGAGAAAAATTACAAATAAAAATCTCAGCTGGGATTTGAACTCAAAACCTCTCTGTCTCGAGACCGGCATCTTACCTCAAGACCAACCAGTCCTCTGTACTAATATATTAAGTATTAGAGTTAGTTGCTACTTTGTGTGTTAGACTTGTAGGTTCTGGCTCTCTAAACTGGTGACAAATTGCTGATAGCTTTCATAGTTCATTCATTGGCTGTACACACATCAGTCCTTCAAGTACTCCAACTTTTTATTCTACACTTAATTCAAAATTCCTGCATTCTAAGGATTACTGCTTAAACATTTATTACATTCTTCATCATCACAAGCAGAAGAAGCAGAAGAAGAAGAAGAAGAAGAATCACCAGATGTCTATGCTAGTTGGCGTAAATGATCATCTCTCTCCACATCACTTGATCCTTCATTCATGTCATAATTTCAGTCAGTGATCTTTTGTTATGCCATTTGGATAAGATGTTCAGTGTTTGTTTCTCTTGATTTTCCCCTCTTTTCATTTGTTCTGTCTGTTATAGTATATGTTCAATAAATGTAGATTGTCTCTTCCTTATGATTTTGATATTTTTGGTTTATTACATAATCTTCATCTAATGTGCAACAGTTGAATTGATAAAGTACTCCTTCTTCCCATCCTCATCTGCCTTTCAGAATGAAAAGAGAAAAGATAGTTTGTGATCATGTGCATTTTTACTGGTCCCTTCAGGTGCCTTTTTTCTTAGATTTTCTAGTATTCCATCTATCCATATTTCTTTTCCTAGAATTTCTAGTATTCTGTCTATCCATATTTCTTTTCCTAGAATTTCTAGTATACCGTCTATCCATCTTTTCCTAGAATTTCTAGCATTCGGTCTACCCATCTTCTAGAATTTCTAGTATTCTATCTATCCATATTTCTTTTCCTAGAATTTCTAGTATTCTGTCTATCCATTTATTCCTAGAATTTCTAGCATTCCATCTATCCTTCTTTTTCAAGGACATGTTCTCTGTTGTTTTCTATAGCTAGCTTTAGCTGATAGTTGCGTGAATAATGTTTACTTGTTTCTATCTTCTTACATAACAAACAGCTGTTTGTTTTCCTCTAAAATAATATTTTAGTTCTATTCTTGAAAATTTTGCATCTTTTACAGATAAAAATGTACCGGAGCCTACTACATTCCCCACATTCTTGAATTTATATTTTATGGAAGTGGTTCCAGTTTGTGACACCAAACACACAAAACAAAAAATATTTTAGCTGAAGTAAACATTTATAAATGATATTGTAGTAAACTAATGCATGTAACTAAAAGATCAAGTATTGGCAAATCTGAGAGTTGCACAATTCATTTTTTTACCATAAAAATTTTTAGATTTTAAGACACAGCTTCTTCTGATCACTTTGAATGTGTAACAGAATAAAAAGTGTATTTTATTTTCCCCAGAATGGTACAAATGAGCAAAACAACTAAAGTATCAGTGAAAAACAGCTGTGCAAACCATTTATTTGTTGTTTCTTTATATATTTCTACTGTGGATGAGATGTAACTGTGATAAACTATAGTATCAGATTACAGAACTCTTCAAATATTAAACATGTCATCTCATTCAGGTGAAGTTGCTAGATGGTGCTTCTGTATTTATCCGCCTGTGTGATGCCCGCAGAGATGATGAGCTGATGTATGATGTGCCCTCATCCAAACTTGTGAGTAATGCTTAATTGTTTGGCTTGCTTTCATTAAAGTTATAGAAGATATCCTCTGCTGCATTCTTCAAACAACTACTCCTCTTATCGACTGTCCTTGAATGGGCATAGGTGTAATGTGTTGTGGTTACACCAAGCTATGATATCTGCACCTTTCTGTCCAATACATCCAACTTTAGCATGGCACTTTAGAGTAAAGAGGAGTTGCCTTCTCTTTTTTATTCTTACTTTCTTAGCCAGAATGGTTAAACTGTTTTCTGGTTATTGTTGGGAAATGGGGGGGGGGGTGTGGTTATGATCTTGGTTAGTTATGGTTCTCTAATCCTGACACAGTGAATTGAAGTAGAATGGTTCTTTTTCTTTGCATTCACCCGTTAAGTGGGCATAGTTGCGTTATGTCATTGGTTTGCAGCAAAGCCACAATATCTGCACCTTTCAGTCCAACACATCATCAGTCTTCTGCATGGGTTGATTTGCTTGACAATTTTTGCCTGGGCAGAAGCCATTTTTTACCTACTCTTTTGTATTTTAATCTGCAGAGGGTTCTTTAGTTGCTAAGGGTTCTTTAAAATATATGAGTGCACACAGGGCCTCCTGTTTTTTCATTGATATCTGGAGAGAGCTAGATATTGGATCTCACTACCCAGAGACCACTGATTCAAAGTGAAAAAGTTTCCTTTCCTTCCTTTCCGAGGCCAATGTCGTACTTCTAGACTAGCCATTCCCATGAGTAGAGTGGTTAATAGAGAACTGAAGAAAAACTGCTTTAAAAGGGGTGGACTTGAAAGGCTGGCTCAAGAAAGATAGAGTGGAGATCTCTGCTGATGGTCTTATGTGCCAATATGGCATAATAATAAATAAATCAGTAAAGATCCTGATACAAGCAGTGAGCTATGAGTTGTTGACTACTTTCAGCCATGATATTTTGGGCCCACAGAAGATATTAAAGTAACTGTGAAAATCGGTAAAACATATTATCTGTATTAAATTATAAAAACAAAAGTGTTCTGAAATGTAATGTGTAATTATTTTGTTATTATTATTTATGCATAAGTGCCCTTTTCATTGCTCAATTTGTTATTAGATTTTCCTATTTTCATTTGTCATATTTTTGCTAAGATCATCTATTAGCCAAAACAATCTTTTTGTGTTGGTGTGTTTATATAAAAACTATTGAACTTTTTATATATTTTCATATTATTACATCTTTTTTCCCTTTTCGTGAGCCATATAAGAAATTGAAACTATGACAACTTCATTATATTTAAATGCTTATCAAATGTAATTTTACCTATGTATAATAATTGTAATGCAAATTATATTCACCATATCATATATTTTTATTTAGTCATGATGATTACAATTTAATATATTAAATTGATGTCTCAGCTTTACACAAATATTTATCCCCATCAGGTTCATGTAAACTTGGATTATATTCCACAAGGAATGGAAGAGCTATACTCTAATGAAAGGGCTGGACGACCCTTAGAGACCTTAATACCCCATGGAAAACCAATTGAGCTATTTATGGAAGGCCTGAGCACAAAGTTCAAAAGTGTATGGATAAACTATAAAACATTTACTTTTATTTTGCTATATATATCTATATATAACAGGGCATTGAATTTAATCAGAGATAAGAAATTTAGAAACACTGTATTAAAAAGTGGACAGTAGAAAGAACGCTTGCAATATCAATATTTGGTGATTAAACAATGGACAGAAAAAAGGTTGCTTGCAATAACAATCTATAATGACTAAACAATGGTCAGAAGAAAGACTGCTTCCTGCAAAAATCGTCAGTGACTGAATGTATTTCCAGCATATCATAAAAAGTTACTGTGCAACACTATATAGACAAATGTATGATTTTTTTTCGATGACGTGCATAATAACTTGGTGTACAATGTGGTTGAATATTGAATAAGAGAAACTTTGATTTTTGTGAAAGTGTCACATAAGTTAGATAAAATGAAAGCAAGTGTAGCACCATAACAAAAAAAATGATAGCAAGTGTAGCACCACACCATTAAAATGAAAGCAAGTGTAGCATCATACACAAAAATGAAAGCAATTGTAGCACCACACACAAAAATGAAAGCAAGTGTAGCATCATACAGAAAAATGAAAGCATGAGTAGCACCATAACACAAAAAATGAAAGCAAGTGTAGCACCATAACACAAAAATGAAAGCAAGTGTAGCACCATAACACAAAAATTAAAGCAAGTGTAGCACCATAACACAAAAATTAAAGCAAGTGTAGCACCATAACACAAAAATTAAAGCAAGTGTAGCACCATAACACAAAAATGAAAGCATGAGTAGCACCATAACACAAAAAATGAAAGCAAGTGTAGCACCATAACACAAAAATGAAAGCAAGTGTAGCACCATAACACAAAAATGAAAGCAAGTGTAGCACCATAACACAAAAATGAAAGCAAGTGTAGCACCATAACACAAAAATTAAAGCAAGTGTAGCACCATAACACAAAAATTAAAGCAAGTGTAGCACCATAACACAAAAATTAAAGCAAGTGTATCACCATAACACAAAAAATTAAAGCAAGTGTAGCACCATAACACAAAAATTAAAGCAAGTGTAGCACCATAACACAAAAATGAAAGCAAGTGTAGCACCATAACACAAAAATGAAAGCAAGTGTAGCACCATAACACAAAAATTAAAGCATGAGTAGCACCATAACACAAAAAATGAAAGCAAGTGTAGCACTATAACACAAAAATTAAAGCAAGTGTAGCACCATAACACAAAAATTAAAGCAAGTGTAGCACCATAACACAAAAATGAAAGCAAGTGTAGCATCATACACAAAAATGAAAGCAAGTGTAGCACCATAACACAAAAATTAAAGCAAGTGTAGCACCATAACACAAAAATGAAAGCAAGTGTAGCACCATAACACAAAAATGAAAGCAAGTGTAGCATCATACACAAAAATGAAAGCAAGTGTAGCATCATACACAAAAATGAAAGCAAGTGTAGCATCATACACAAAAATGAAAGCAAGTGTAGCATCATACACAAAAATGAAAGCAAGTGTAGCATCATAACACAAAAATTAAAGCAAGTGTAGCACCATAACACAAAAATGAAAGCAAGTGTAGCACCATAACACAAAAATGAAGGCATGTGTAGCACCATAACACAAAAATGAAAGCAAGTGTAGCATCATAGCACAAAAATGAAAGCAAGTGTAGCATCATAACACAAAAATGAAAGCAAGTGTAGCATCATAGCACAAAAATTAAAGCAAGTGTAGCATCATACACAAAAATGAAAGCAATTGTAGCACCATAACACAAAAATGAAAGCAAGTGTAGCATCATAACACAAAAATTAAAGCAAGTGTAGCATCATACACAAAAATGAAAGCAAGTGTAGCATCATACACAAAAATGAAAGCAAGTGTAGCATCATACACAAAAATGAAAGCAATTGTAGCACCATAACACAAAAATGAAAGCAAGTGTAGCACCATAACACAAAAATGAAAGCAAGTGTAGCATCATAACACAAAAATTAAAGCAAGTGTAGCACCATAACACAAAAATGAAAGCATGTGTAGCACCATAACACAAAAATGAAAGCAATTGTAGCACCATACACAAAAATGAAAGCAAGTGTAGCATCATACACAAAAATGAAAGCAATTGTAGTATCACACACAAAAATGAAAGCAAGTGTAGCATCATAGCACAAAAATGAAAGCAAGTGTAGCATCATACAGAAAAATGAAAGCAAGTGTAGCACCATACACAAAAATGAAAGCAAGTGTAGCATCATAACACAAAAATGAAAGCAAGTGTAGCACCATAACACAAAAATTAAAGCAAGTGTAGCATCATAACACAAAAATGAAAGCAAGTGTAGCATCATAACACTAAAATGAAAGCAAGTGTAGCACCATACACACAAAAATGAAAGCAAGTGTAGCACCATACACACAAAAATGAAAGCAAGTGTAGCACCATAACACAAAAATGAAAGCAAGTGTAGCACCATAACACAAAAATGAAAGCAAGTGTAGCATCATACACAAAAATGAAAGCAAGTGTAGCACCATAACACAAAAATGAAAGCAAGTGTAGCACCATACACACAAAAATGAAAGCAAGTGTAGCATCATACACAAAAATGAAAGCAAGTGTAGCATCATAACACAAAAATTAAAGCAAGTGTAGCACCATACACACAAAAATGAAAGCAAGTGTAGCATCATAACACAAAAATGAAAGCAAGTGTAGCACCATAACACAAAAATGAAAGCAAGTGTAGCACCATAACACAAAAATTAAAGCAAGTGTAGCACCATACACACAAAAATGAAAGCAAGTGTAGCACCATAACACAAAAATGAAAGCAAGTGTAGCACCATAACACAAAAATGAAAGCAAGTGTAGCACCATAACACAAAAATGAAAGCAAGTGTAGCACCATACACACAAAAATGAAAGCAAGTGTAGCACCATAACACAAAAATGAAAGCAAGTGTAGCACCATACACACAAAAATGAAAGCAAGTGTAGCATCATACACAAAAATGAAAGCAAGTGTAGCATCATACACAAAAATGAAAGCAATTGTAGCATCATAACACAAAAATGAAAGCAAGTGTAGCACCATAACACAAAAATGAAAGCAAGTGTAGCATCATACACAAAAATGAAAGCAAGTGTAGCATCATACACAAAAATGAAAGCAAGTGTAGCATCATAACACAAAAATGAAAGCAAGTGTAGCATCATACAGAAAAATGAAAGCAAGTGTAGCATCATACACAAAAATGAAAGCAAGTGTAGCACCATACAGAAAAATGAAAGCAATTGTAGCATCATAACACAAAAATGAAAGCAAGTGTAGCACCATACAGAAAAATGAAAGCAAGTGTAGCATCATAACACAAAAATGAAAGCAAGTGTAGCACCATACACACAAAAATGAAATCTTGATCTAGGAACAGTTTACCTTCAGGTCACTGTTTGATAGTCCACTCTCATTGAGCCAAAGAGACATCAGATCTGTTGTTGGGGCATGTTATCTATTCCTCTTCTACGCTTTGCTAACTTATGGTAGTTTTCAGGATGATTTCATCTTCTTTGAACTCATTCTCAATGGGAGAGACAGGCAAGGCATTAACCTGTTGCTGCTGAAAATAATGCTGATTAGTTGTTTCAGCAGTCAGCATCCCTTTTGTTATAGCTCGCTGTTGTTGGTTCAATCTTGGCATTGTAAAAACTGATGTTCCCATTGGACTCTTGGTAACCAAATCTCCATTTCATTATTTTTTCAATTTATCTCACCGGCAGCCATGTGCTCAATTGTCCTCCGCCATACAGGCAAATATTCTTCGACTTCAGAGGTACTCTCATATTCTTTTATCGTCGAGAGTTTTAACGTTTTGGATAAATTTTTCCTATTAATTTTGCCCTGGTAGCAGCTGTTTTTTTACCTTCTCTTTTTGGTTTCCTACTGCCAAGGGTTCTTTAACGTGTGCGGAATTCACATGGGACCTCCTATTTTTCCACCATTTACCGGGAGGCCTAGACATCGGATCTCACTAACCGGAGACTAGTGGAGCCACGGTTTTGATTTGATTTTTTTTTTTTTTATTTTCCACTCGCTGTGGTGTGAATTGAACTCGGGACCTTGTCTAGAGGCTGACATCTTACTACCCATCCCCCCTTCTATTCTAGATGAGATGTTTGATCCAATGAGTCCATGCCTTTAACTTTGCTTCTCTTATAAGTTCTTTTCAGTGACTTCTGGGTCTAACATACGTCTGTCTTCTAATTGTAAATGAGATCGTTGATTGCATGGCCATTTCTATCTTTATATTAGTCTTGAAATCATTCCATTGTACACAGAATATTCTTCTTAGGCATTTGTATTTAAAAGCGTTTAGTTTTTTTTCTCAATCTCTTTTGTTGCCTTCCAGCTTTCACATGCCTAGCATCAACCTATGGTTGATAATATATTTTCGCACCAAGTTATATTTCACATCATCCAAGAAATCAAGCACAGTGACCTATATAGTGGAGGCAAATAATAATAAATGAATATTATTATATAGAGAAGCTTCCAAAGTGATAGATTAGAGAATAACTTAACTTCAGGGGAAGAGGTATATTTATACAACACTCTGAAAAAATCGCTAATAATCAACAACAGAAAAAAACCCAAAGAACAATAGGTGGTCTGAAGCAGGTTCAAACTATTACTCCTTGTCACAGCACCTTGCCTCGAGAACCAAATGCTAGAGCACACAAACTCAGCTACCTAAAAAAATTGCTATCATTGGCGATGTCTTTCACACGTGCGCACTCATGACTATAGTATAGGGTTATGAACCCTACTTAGGAATAGATTGCATATCTGTATTTTCCTATTAAGACAATTATCTCTCATTGGGCTAAATACTTGTGTGGCAGACAAACAGTTATAGGATGAAACAGCACAAATAGTCGTTTCCAGTGGTTTATACTGGAGACAAATAATAATAAATGAATATTATTATAGAGAGAAACTTCCGAGGTGATAGATCAGTGAATCATTTCAGGGGAAGCGGTATGTTTACAGCCCTTGAAAAAATCACAAATAATCAACAACAGAAAAAAAAAGAACAAAGAACAATAGATGGTCCAAACCAGAATCGAAATCATACTCCTTTGCACAGTGCCTTGCCACAAGAACCAATTAAGAACTTACTTTTTTCCATATGCATATTATGATTGGAAACAACAGTTTTTCTGTTACTTTACTTGTTATTTATGTTATTTAATTATTAAATTTAAAATTGGGGCTGGATAGTCCAGAGGTATGACGTCTGCCTCAGGACAAGAAGTACCTGGGTACCAGAAGTGGCGGTGATATTTTCAAAAATAGAAAAAACTAATCCATATATTTCTTTATGACTTTGCCCTCCCCTGATCTCTTGGGTAGTGAGATCCAATGTCTAGCACTCTCGGATAACGGCAATAATCAGGAGGTCCTGTGTGCTTTTGCACAAGTTAAAGAATCCCTGGCCATTAAAATTAGAGTATGCCACAAATACCGATTCTGTCCGGGCAAAATTGTCAGCAGAAACCTACCCACACAGTGGATCTCAGACTATGCTATGGAGTCCGTGCACGTGACCAGGATGCTCCTCCGATTTTCTTGATATTATCGAGGGGGATATCAAAGCACTTGTGGATTTGTCCAGTGTACAGTGATGATGATCTTAACATCAAACAAATTAGTAGATTACTTAGGTGTAGTTTCATATAAAAAATATGTGTAGCACAAATATGTGCACACATACATGGATTCAGCCGCGATAGCTTAGTGGTTAGTGAATTAGACTACAAAGGACAAGAGGTCGGGTTCGATCCTAATCGACGGCTTCCAGGTTCACCCAGCCTTAAATGGGTACCAGATTTTTTTCTGGGAAAGTAAAGCGGCACGAGCATAATACCGACACATTACCCCAAAAATCATATGCCGATAGTCTCCAAAAATTATTGTCACTAACACCATATTCCCTATGTCACTTGGTGTGATGGGGCTCTTTACTACTTTTTTTACTATACATGGATTCAGAAGGAGGGAAACTAACTTAACCATTCTGAAGTATAAAGTAATCTATAATTTGCACTCATTTAATAAAGCTAGTATTGGCATGTTTTTGGTTTCCCAGAAGTGACAAGAAGACTATTTAGAAATATAACAAATATTATAATATATAAAGACATAACATTTTACATTTAATTTTTGTTTTTATTTATCTTTACAGTTAGTATACAAGTTGTATGAAGAAGGGAACATGTCAAACAATTAAAATTTCACCCGGAAAAGATCTTACGGGAAGAAACAGAGATTAAGGATCTTCATTAACAAAAGCTGGATCTGCTTTTGACTTACTCTGTGTAATTCGGAGGTCACAACTTTTTCAAAGAAAATTCACTTTAAGGATTAAGGTGTTCAAAACAAATATATGTCCAGCTTCTGGATTCGGGTACACATACAAGTGTTTTATATTCAAAATAAAATAATCTACCTGCCTGGAAAGAGTGTCCTATGGCTCGTATCTACAGGACATTTTTAAAAAAAAGTTAAAGCAGCAAAGTCCAAGACCGACTCTGAAGGGCAACACCAAGCAAGAGCTACATCATTTTCAAATAAATATAGTTGAGGCTACCAGAAGAGTGAGAATTTGAACACTGTATCTCCCTCAAAGGACAAAGAGGATTAAGCAGATGAGAATATTTTTAAAAAAAATTAATATAGGTGGAGATAATGTGGAAATAATGACCGAACACTACAAACACATTGTGCACCAATAAAACCTTAGATGGAAAAGTAGAGCCTGATGTCAAGACACAGTAAAAGTGGATTTCAGAGTAACTAATAGTCATGACTCAAAAATGTCACCCTTCTACTGTATTAGAAAACTTGGTTCACATCCACAACACTAATTATCTTCACTGTTTTATGAGGACTTCCGATCAGTATGGCTGATAGGCTGCAGGAACCATTCAGGTTGAGTCTGAAAAGTGTTCCTTGCTGCAGTTTTCTCATATTCTAAGTCCAGCTTGCTATCGGAGCTACTGAGTTTAGTGCTCTGTGCACACCGTGAGCTGTGTTTTTAATCCAGATTGTGTTTTGATATTCTGATTGCATACAATGAATAATATCGTATGACGTAGGACAGTTCAGCTGCGTTCACTTTCAGTGCCGCTTGGCCTCAAGTCTTTTGGCATGTGTTGTAGCTGCTATGATGGAAACTACAGCTGCCTTTCTTTGTTTGGATCCTTCAGTGCAATGAGTTTTAATTCGGATGATCCCACTGGCATGGACGATTGAGCAATTGTGGATTTTAATTTGCTTGCAGTGATACAGGGGCCTTCGACTAACCATGACTGCTTTATGTGGCTGCTGAATCAATAACTAATCAAACACGGACTAATTCAACCTTGTGAACCGGTTATCTGTATCCAGACAACTGTTATGATTATTCCACAGCCCTCTAGACAATTTCCCTCAAAGATTTCAATATTCTAATTTTTTGACTGTGTAATCTTTCACATGCAAACTGTCAGTTCAGAAGACCTCCCTGCTAAAATACCAAAACATTTGCATGACGAGCCTTCTTCTGATGATCAGATTACTTCCTGTTGTGAAGCTGTGTATAAAGACTTCTTTTATCACCGTCAGAGAAAATTTTTGTTTTTCCATAGAGTGGACTAGTTCCTGATCAAAGACTGTGTTCACAACAATGTGGAATACTCTATCCCAGCATGTGGATATAAAAAGCGGGTATAAGTTAGTACATGTGGCAAAAACATTGACAGTTACTTCATTGAGACCCTAATTGTGCTTAATCACAGAAACAATTGTTTGATAATTTTTGCCATAAACATCAAAACTTTGGATGTTCTCAACCGTATTTGAAATTGTCCTCACAGAAATATAGTACAATGTGACAATACAGTGCAATTCATGTGGTGAAATTCAGAATTTATAATGAAGGATATTTCTGAAGGAACAATGATACTAATAAGCAACATGTTTTTGTCAAATGGTTTAGGAAAAAAAATCATGTGTCTTGTTCGAGCAGTGACTTTTCATACTTCCTTGGTACAAAGACTTTGTTAACATGGTTGGTTTTGTGTGGTGGAAACAAGCAGCTATGGGACAATTATTGGTGGCAAAACAGTGGATAACCTTCAAAATATATAAGAATATCTTGTGCTATTTTTAAGCTATTGGGTGGCGGTAATGTATTGTGCTCCATTTATTTAACAAACTTATGCTGTTCAGATCCATGACTGTGTACTAAAGAAATTGTTACATAAATGGAGATAATGATCTATACTACAAGAAATAATGCAGTGGACTGGTGTGCAACTGTTTTCTTATATTTGAAAAAGAAAAAAGAAAAGAAAACAAACTTTTTTTTTTTTTAAAGAACAAACGAAAACTGTTAATGAATTGTAATATTTTTAATATGACTTTCCATCTTTGCATAATGCAAACATAATGTTAGTAAAACTCTGGACGATGTAAAGGCTAACAATTGCAACTTTTAATACATGGTTTAAAATGTATACAGATCTGCAAGAAAATATTAAAATACTGCTCCTAAAAATGTTTGACAAGGAACTGACAGGCCCACAATTTGCTGAAGTCTGAGAAGACCTTGCATAAACCTTCATTGTTCCTATTATATGAAGATAACATATTGATGCTCCAATTTATGGCTGATATAGGTCATTTACCTGTTGTGCAAATGAAGCAACATAACAGTCACGGATAAGTGTATATGTAACTGCACAACATTATTGAGGTAACATATGGGGCTGAAATGTTTCACAAGACACATCAGATATTGCTCATTAGGTTATCATTTACAATAATACTTGATGTAAGTGGCCCTTGATAAATGCAAGATTAGTCCAATACTGTATGTAAGATTAAGACATCCAGTAACTCCATCCATGGTCTCTATTATTTGTTAAAGATCTAACAACTGTTATTACAATTGTGTGTTCTTGTCTTCTGTAACGTGGCTGATTCTATTAATATCATAAATTCACCAATACAAGCTCATCAGCATACAACACTACTTGTTCTAAAACAGAAACTTATAAATATGGTACGCTAAATATACCTTAACAAGAATGTTATAAAAGCTACAGATGAGGTTGGTATTGAGTTAAACTTCTTCATTGTGCTAAACTACTTGTTTAGCACACTACGAGAGCACACAAGATATATTAAACTACTTGGTTAGCACACTATAAGAGCACACAAGATATATTAAACTATTTACTATGAGAGTATAGTAAATACTCTCATATTTTTTAGAATAAATTTCTTTATATTTAATCATCTTGATATATTAAACTACTTGTTTAACACACTACAAGAGCACACAAGATATATTAAACTACTTGTTTAACACATTACAAGAGCACACACGATATATTAAACTACTTGTTTAGCACACTATAAGAGCACACAAGATATATTAAATTACTTGTTTAGCACACTACGAGAATACACAAGATATATTAAACTACTTGTTTAACACACTAGGAGAGCACACAAAATATATTAAACTACTTGTTTAGCACACTACGAGAGCACACAAGATATTTTAAACTACTTGTTTAGCACACTATGAGAGCACACAAGATATATTAAACTACTTGTTTAATACACTATAAGAGCACACAAGATATATTATTAAACTACTTGTTTAGCATACTATGAGTGTACACAAGATATATTAAACTACTTGTTTAACACACTACAAGAGCACACAAGATATATTAAACTACTTGTTTAACACACTATTACTACACGAACATACAAATGTGTAGGAAATGGAAATCACACACACTTTTAACTTCATACTCTGATGAGTATTATTAAAGGAGATGACCTTAGGAGTTAACATGGCTTCCATCTTGTAAGGAAGTATTCCCTTAATATGTAAGGACTTTTCTAATTTAAAAAAATGAATTAGTAAGCTTTATAAGGTGATTTCTATGGGAAAACAGACCATTTGTGTGTCTTCTTCTTATTATTAAAATAAAACTACACATACAATTTTATAAAAATAAAATGTATGCAAATTTGTGAAAATAGTTCTTCCTAAATGTGCGTTAGCTAATCAAATCATACCAAGCATACGTTTGAAATAAACTATAAATATCAAGGCTAAAGTGACCAATGAATATGTTTTAACATTTTTAAAATGATAATTGTTGTGTTCTCACCAAGAAGGCAAAAGAAAAAAAAAAACCAATACAACATGGATCAGTAAAAGGGAGGGGTGGAGAGATGATTGACAACTCGGTTTTTTTTCTCTTTTATTTTGTCTGGTGTAAATGTTTGTTTTTAAAATATGGAAGGTCTGAGATGAGCCTGTCAGTTCTTGGAGAGCTACATATCTAGGGGTGACAACTCTCATTTGTTACTTACATTAACTGCTGTGTTTTATCATTTTCTCATTTGTAAAACTAAATCGATTATTAAGGTTGCAAATTTTTTTTTTTATCAATCATACAAACAAAGAAACTGGACAATCTTTCAATATATCATGATAGTCATCAGCATTTGTTTGCTACTTAGAATTATAGTATCAGGTATCAGATACCTGGATTCATTTGGTGATTGTATTGCATCTGTGTATATAACATGAAAATCATATAATCTAAATTAGTGTCACATAAAATTATTTTATTTAATGTATACTTTTATGGTTAATAGTGACCACAACCTGTGCATTGGGAAAATAAGATTAAAATTTAGAAACCAACAGAAGAGGTCAATTACACATAAAATTGATAGTCATAAACTGAAAGATGAAGCAATAAAGGAAAAGTTTAACATAGAGCTAAGTAATTGTTATTCAGCACTTGGTGAAATAGACTTAGATATCAATGAAATGTGGGACTCACAGAGCAAAATACTAATGACAGCAGCAGAAGCAAGTGCTGGACTGAAGAAAATGGAAAAACGAGCTTGGATCTCAGACACCACATGGAAATACATCAAAGAAAGAAGAGAAGCGAAGAGAGCCATGACTAATGTAAAGACAGATCTTGGAAAGGTTCTGGCAAAAGCAACATACAAAGAATTAGACAACAAAGTGAAAAGTTTGGCAAGAAGAGATACAAGAGCTTATATAGACAACTTGGCAGAGAAAGCAGAGACAGCTGCAATTACAGGAGACAGCAGAACTCTTTATACTGTACAAAAGATGCTGACAAACACCTATACATCCAGTGGAACACCAATTCTAGACAAATCTGGATTAATGCTAACAACAAGCGCAGACATAAAAGCCCGTTGGGCGGAACACTTCAAAGAAATTCTTAACCGTCCACTACCTCACAGTTTAATAGATTTTGAAGCTGAAACACCAGCAGCAGAATTAGATGTAAATTTAGATGACTTCACCTTGAGTGAAATAGAAACCACCTTAAAGCTAATGACCAATAACAAGGCTGCTGGAGAGGATAAGTTAACAGCTGAGATCCTCAAGGCAATTGATAGCCATAATTTAATACATCTCCAAAAAATGTTCAACATCATTTGGAAAACAGAGAAGACGCCTCATAAATGGAAAAAAGGAATCATTGTTAAGATCCCAAAAAAGGGCAATCTTAGAGATTGTAACAATTGGAGAGGCGTGACACTTTTGTCAGTTGCCTCAAAATTATTCTGTAAAATCATCCTAAATAGAATAAAGGATTCAATAGATACAGTAATGCGTGAAGAACAGGCTGGGTTTAGAAAAGGGAGAAGCTGTCTTGACCACATTTTCACTCTACGACTTATATTGGAGGAACACATTGAAAAGCAAAAACCTTTTGTACTTAACTTCATCGACTTCAAAAAAGCATTTGATAGTATTCATAGAGATTCTTTGTGGAAAATTCTGAAGCAATATGGCTTACCATCAAAAATCATAAATATTATCAAAGACATGTATGATGGTTACACATGTGCAGTTCGAACAGAGGAAGGACTGAGCGAATGTTTCCCAATAGAAACTGGGGTTAAACAAGGATGTATTTTATCGCCCTTGTTATTTGGAATTGTTATGGACTTCATAATGAAGAAATGCTGCACTGGTAATAAAGGCATCGAATGGATACAAGGAGACCATTTGGAGGACCTGGACTTTGCTGATGACATAGTTCTCATCAGCAATCAGATAAAAACGATGCAGGAAAACACAAATGAACTATCATCAATAGCCAGCAAAATTGGGCTTGAGGTCAATCATGAAAAGACTAAAGTCATGAAAAGTTTAATTCCAACAAGTGACAAAATATACATGGAAAACAAACCAGTAGAAGAGATCGATCACTTCATCTATCTTGGAAGTCACATTGATCGAGAAGGGGATACGAGCAAAGAAATTAGAATCAGACTGGCTAAAGCAGCAATGTCTTTCAGAAGCCTTGAAAAGTTATGGAAATCAAAACTCATTAGCACAAACACAAAACTTAGGCTATTCAAATCAAATGTACTATCAACCCTTACGTATGCGTGTGAAAGCTGGAAAACAACAAGAGATATAGAAACAAAGTTGAACGCATTCGAAAATAAATGCCTAAGGAAAATACTTGGTATAGAATGGAACGAATTCAAAACAAACGAGGAAATTAGAGAAATCGCCAATCAACCACTAATATCTTCAGTAATAAAGAAAAGACGATGGTCATACGTTGGACATGTGATGAGAAGAGATAATAATCGAATAGCAAAGCAAGCCCTCATATGGGAAACAACAGGTAAAAGAAAAAGAGGAAGACCCAGGGAGACACTGAGAAGAACATTGATGAGAGAGGCAAGAGCAGCAGGAATCGGCTCCCTCAATGAGATAGAACTGCTTGCACAGAACAGAGACAGATGGCGAGATTTGATAAAATATCTTTAAAAGAAAACTGCTAGAACAAAAATTCATATAGGAGAAGGTGTATCTTGGTCTACGCCCTATGGGCCGGTTACGGCTCGAAAGGTCAATAGATAGATAGATACTTTTATGTTTACAATAATTATTAACACCATTCTTGAAAGACTATAACGGACATATTTGTATGCACAAACACTATAGTCCTTATATTTTAATCCTGCACTTTTATAGTTATATGTAAACATCCTCACAGAAAAATTGTTTTGTTTATTTTATATAATGTATACCTACCTATATAGTTTGAATTGATTGACACTTATTTTTCTTCTTGTCAACATCAATCTTATTTTCTTTCATTTTATTAATCTTTTTTTTCTTCCTCAAATGTAAAATCAGATCTTCCAACTTGTCAAACAGTAACAGATGTTGTCCAACCTGTTCCATGCTTCACTGATCTACGTGTCCAATTTTTATCACTTTTCCCAAAAATATCCAGTGATTTCCCACCTTCCTGAATAGCTTTTTTTTATTTTTTTTTACAAATATATTTCTATTAGAGATGTCAATGCTGACTTTTTTGCATGGCACAGTGCCTTTTTGCTACACAAAGGTTGTTCACAAAATGGATCATTTGTTGACTATTTCTTCCCCTTGACCAAAAATTGCTTCTACTTTTGTTTCAATATGTTCATTTGTTGTTTGTGCCTGCAATAGTGATAATTTGCCATTCTCTATGGCATGCTGTAGATGATATGTTGTATATTTTTGCACTGCTCTCTTTTAGTGTAATTAAACAATTATTACAACTTTATTTCTCTTGGTCTGCAGCAATTTCTCAAAAACAAAAGCACAGCAAATTGGTGACCTGGTCAAAATTCTCACTCAAGATAGTAGTAGGCCAGCCGTCACTCTCATTTTCATGAAACTAACAGAAAACTATGTCTCTCTCTCTCTACATCATCATCATGTGCCATACTGGTTGGCACAGGTGATCATGTCCTTTCACAGTCTTCTATCTACAGTGCATCGTATCAGTTCTGTTGTTGACTGCTTTCCATGCCATGACACCAAGCTATCTAGTATTTTCTCTCTTTGTCATCTGCGATCTCTCTTTCCTTGTATTTTGCCTGTTGTAACCAAGTATTCCAACTTTCCTCTTCTCATGATGTGCCTGAAAAATGTTGATTGTTCCTTTCCGATGTTTTTAGGAGCTCCCTTTTTGTGTTGGCCTCTGAGAATTTCCTCATTGGTCTTTTTAGCTGTCCAGGAAACTTTCAACATTTTTCTGAGAAATATCACTGTGGCCTCTAACCATCTTTTCATTTGTTTGTCTACTGTCCATGATTTGCTTCCTTGAGTCAGAATTGGTTCTACATAGCACTGATGAACTCTCTATCTCACTTCTATTGATATAGATTTGTTGCATAAGATATTTTTAATTTTCTGAAATGCTATTTTGGCCGGAGCTATTCTGCTTTTTATTTCTGTGGTGCATCTTCCATCTGATATTATTGTGCACAAGTATTTGAAACGTTGCACTTGTTTCAGATTTGTCCTGTTTATTTTCATGCTGCATGATGGTGATGATTGTTTCTTCGATATTCTTCAGACTTAGACCTTTCTTGATGCTTTCTTTTACTATTATGTCTATCATTTCTTGTAGTTCATTCTCTGTCTCTGCTATTAAGACTGTGTCATCCGCATATCGCAAATTATTTATGTTGTGACTGTTGACTTAAATTCCTTTTTTGTCTACTATTGATCTCATAATATTTTCGCTGTCAAGTGAAAACAAATCCGGCGACAGAACACAGCCTTGTTGACTCCTTGTCTCTCTCTACAAGCATTCAAGAATTTTTTGGGGGTCATGATATATCTTTTTCCTTGTCATGAAGCTTGCAGCCCTATCCAAATTCACATATCTGTACGCCTCCACAATTTGTGTTTTATACAACTGTTGTTGGGCTACACTCATGAGAAATGTGTTCTGAAGTCTGTGTCCTCCCTTCATTGTAGCATTCATCATTATAGATTATTCCTAGATTGTGAATGTGGCTCAGGAGTCCACAGTGGTGGTTTCTGATGAGGCAGATATTTCTTTGTTTTAACATACAAGTATCAGCCACAGCTGTTTGTTTTCATCTCAAAATGGCATTTTAGTTATAATCTAGAGAATTTTACAGCATTTACGAATCTCACGAAGATATCCTCAGAATAATGCATTACACTCATTCTTAGAATCAATATTTTATTAAAGTGGTTTCAATTTGTGATACCATACATGAAACGTAAAATTTCTAGCTAAAGTAAATATTTATGAATGAGTGATATACGAGTATTTGTAATTAATGCTTGTAACAACAAGATTAAAGGCTGGCAAATCTGAGTGATTCTGGGATGTAATATTCAATTTTTGACCACAGAAGTTTGTAACTTTTTATAGACAGTTTCCTGTAATTAATATGAATGAATAATAGAAGAAACATTTGTATTTCATCTTACTGGAAAAATATAAATGAGGAAATCAACTAAAGTATCAAACACAAACAACTGTGGCAGTCTGACTTCCCTAGTGTGCAACTTATTGTACACAAGTGGTAAATGGTTTCACATCATTCCACAATCAATGAACTATAACTTGATATCTTAATGTAAGAAGTAATGTTCCTCTGTTACATTAGACATTCTTATGTGTTCCTCTCTGCTACATTTTAATTTTGTTTTTAATTATTGCTTCTAGCTCTTCACTATATGAATGTTTCCCTAGAAATAAATTTTTGGAACTTGTATTAAACATCTTCAATTTATGTAAAAATACACAGAAAGATCTTTTAAAATACATCCAGTGCACTCAGACATTCTTTACACATGTATTACATTATTAACCCTGATTTATAATACTTTCGTCAAGATTACCACCTCAAAATACAAATTCTTGGATTTTGACAGTTTGCCGCTGGCAAAAATCCCCCCTCCCCCTCCCTTTTCATAATTCTTTCTTCCAGTGACCCCTTTTGGATTTTATTTTTCAAACACCATGTATGCTACATCAAAAGTACGAAGCTATCGTAAAAATGATTTTTTTTTAAATTAAATTTGGCCTATTTACAAGAAATTCTTTTTTTTTTTTCCCTTCTGATGGCGGAAATCTCTTCTGCTGTTGGCAAGACATCAAATAAACCTTTGTAACACTGGATAGGCAATGAACGATGCTAAGAGGAAGGTGAACATACAGACTGGACTGACAGCCGATGTGTTAATAGACAAATTAACACCTCTGGTATCCACTGCGTCATGGGGTCAAATTTCTGGCCATAAATCAAACCCAAGCTAGGAAATAATTACCGCATCTGATTCCCATGTCTTTTCTTGCGTAAACACAAAGTTTTGTAGCAAAAGTTCAAAGAAAATACTATTTTCCTAACTCCAAATGTACCAATTAGTGTTTGCAGTTTTAACAAATGTATTGTAAAAACATGGCTCACGGATAGGTAATCTAGGATTAATTTCTCTGAAGGAAATTAAAATAAAACTACTCCCACTTTAATATGTACAGTATACGTCAGCTCTGACAGATATATGGCATTTTCTATGACATATTAGATCGAACACCATATTATACTTATAACTCGGATGTTTCACTTTAAAGTGAGGTTTTATATATTGTTCAAGTATGCCAGCTTTATATCTCCAGAGTTGCCTGAATTTTGTGAGAATTTCACTTTTTCCTATTTTTTCACACCGACACTTGTGTGCTCAGGTGTCCCTCGATACAGGCAGATATTATTCAACGTCAGAGGTACTCTTATTTTTTATCATTAAGAGTTTTGATGTCTTTGGGTAGATTATTTTTCCCTTTCAATTTTTCAAGCGGCCATTTTTGGCCTACTCTTTTTTATTTCTTACTACCAAGAGTTCTTTAACATGCACTGAATGCATACAAAAAATCTACATCAATTACTTAATGAAATAAACATGACAAGCAAAAAATATGGACTAAATATGAATATCAAAAAGACTAAAACTATGATCATAAACAAAGAAAATACTCAAAACCCACAATTGGATATCAAAATTGAAGGAATAGACCTGGAGACAGTTCAGAACTACAACTACATTGGACACACTATAACCAGTGATGGAAAATGTACAACTTAAATAAACAAAAGAATAGGAATGGCAAAAAGTAATTTTAATGTCATGAAGAACATACTAACATCAAAGCAAATAACACCAGGGCTAAAACTAAGAATAACAAAATGTTACATTTCTCAATATTCCTATATGGTGCAGAGACATGGACATTAGACAAGAAAACAGAGCAGAGAATTGAAACCTTTGAAATGTGGATTTATAGAAGAATAGGTAGAATTGGATGGAAGGAAAAGAAAACAAACGATGAAGTCTTAAAACAACTAAAAATTAAAAGAGAACTACTAAACACACAATTCAAACAAGACAAATGCGATTTTTGGGCCATTTTAAAAGACACAACAGCCTACTAAAAGTAATCCTGGAGTGGAAAATACAAGGTAAAAGAGGCAGAGGCAGACCAAGACTAACATGGACGAGTAACATCAAAAGATGGACAAATCAGCCTATGACAACCTGCACCATCAAAGCAAGAGACAGAGCAGAATGGCGCTCCATGGTAGCCAACCTTCGTTGTGGAGATGGCACTCGATGATGATGATGAATGCATACAGGACCTTCTGTTTTTTTAATCCATTATCCAAGAGTGCTAGACATCAGATTTCACTACCCAGAGACCAGGAGAGGATAAAAGAAACCTCACATGTGGAATAAACAATTCTTATTGCCTGTGGTGGGATTTGAACCTAGGACTTTGTCCAGAGGCTAACAGTTTACCCCCAGATCATCCAACCTCCGTTTTATGTATTAAAATTTAACCATCAATGCACGTATACAATTTTCCATATTAATATACATACACCGCTGATCTGATTTTTCAGCACTTTTGGTTCTAGTACTGTGCTGAATTATCATATTTGTCAAACTAACAGTGGTCATATAATAAACATACATCTTCTTCTTCTACCTTTCAGCTCCCTGTGGAGTATAGGTTTTCAACGAACACTTGAAATGCCTTTCTGTTTCTTGCCATTCTTTTAAGGTTGTTCCATATCTTCCCAATCATCTTCATCTTTGCTTCTATCTGTCTTCTCTAAAAATTCCTTGGTCTTCCTCTTTGTCTTTTTTCCTGGGGATTCCAAAAAAGGGTCTGTTGTGTAATATTCTCAGTTGACTTCCGCAGTGCCATCGTCTTTGCTGTATCTCTTTATCCACTGGTATTTGACTGGTACATTTCCATAATTCTACGTTAATAATTCTGTCCTGCCATTCCATCCTTTTATTCTGCGTAAGCATCCATTAATGAAAGTCTGTATCTTACGAAAGTCTGTTTCTTCCTGATTGTCATTTTAGTTGTTCTCCATGTTTCACGGCCATATAAGGCTGACCAAATTTTTATTTTAGTATTTAACCTAATTTCTTCGGACTTCCATACCCAGTGCAACATATCCTGTATGTTCACGCTAGGCAAAACATGAGGACTGGAAAAATTCCTGGCTCAGGTTGATCTATGACCTGCTATGTTTCCTGAGTCACAAAGGGTTGTTTAATGTTTGTTGATGACCAGGAAATTTCCCTGGTCACAACCTCCCCCCCCCCCTCCCAAGAAAAAAAAGAGGAAAAATGGCGATTTTTTTTTTCTCATGATCTCAAAAACAAAAATTCAATCAGCAATGGAAACAAATTAAACACTCAGGGTCACCAGAAGTGGTGATTAGGAAGATACACAGAGGGAGGTAATGTTTGAACACGGAAAAATGTCAAATTTTGAGGAATGTGCATTTTGATGTGGTAAATTTTACAGCGGTATCGTAATTTAGGGTAAACCTAAGTTGGTATTTTTAAATATACACATACATCATGCCAATAAAAATATAAGTAAATAATTACACAAATACTGTACTTTTATTCTGACCAAAAATGGTCAAAGTAGCAGAGCAGACTGATGATGAAATAATGAGCTCTTCAGATGTTTGGAAGAGGATTAGTACAGCAGTTGGTTTACATCTATTAAAAAATAAAAGCCCATCTACACAAAAAATTGCAATGTCTCTGATCTCAGTAGTCTGGTAATGATTTTAAGAATTCAGCATTATGGGCCTTGAGCCATTTCCTTTATTATTTTAAAATCATTATTCTGATTTCTCGTAGAATATATATGGCCTTTGGCGTCTTAACAGACGGTTGGGTTGGTAGCAAACAATCATGATAAGTCAGTAGTTGGTAAAGCATTAGTGTCTCATACTCGGTGCTGCTTTACTGAACATTTTTTCTCGTGGTTGAATTTGCCAATCCTGGACAGACAGATCCATCCACAGAACGAGCAAGGTGTACCCGCGGTACCCGGCCTTGTCTCCTTTCTCTTATGCCTTTTGAATTTGACATCAGCACTGTCTCG
The DNA here is from genome assembly GCA_032433765.1 of Megaustenia siamemsis. Lineage (NCBI taxonomy): Eukaryota > Metazoa > Mollusca > Gastropoda > Stylommatophora > Ariophantidae > Megaustenia > Megaustenia siamemsis. Next base: position 18,402,703 of record JAVIAB010000139.1, on the reverse strand, counting down.
AAAGTTGCTGTGCCATTTTTTATGTTTGCTCTCCATGTGCTACGATCCACAGCCACATTTTCCCAGTTCCTTTCATTTATACAAAATTCCCTCAAGGAAGCCCTGTAAACAGCCTTATATCTCAGCACTGGTCTGCCCTTTGGTCTCTTTCCGTCCTTAAGTTCGCCGTACAATATTTGTTTGGGAATGCGATTGTTTGTCATTCTTCTTACATGGCCCAGCCACCTTAGTCTACAAATCCTAAGTGTTGCCATGATCAATGGGAGTTTGGCTCGTTGTAAGACATTAGAGTTAGTTACTTTGTCCTGCCATTTGATGTTCATAATCTTGCGAAGGCAACGTACATGAAAGCTGTTTAACCTTTTCTCCTGCCCTGCATAGGTAGTCCAAGTTTCTGATCTGTATAGAAGTATACTAAGCACACAACTTTGATAAATTTGAATCTTAGTCCTGAGTGTTAAAATGGTGTTGGCCTATGTGCTATCTTTAAGTTTACCAAATATGGAAGCTGCTTTTCCGATTCGGGAATTTATTTCTTCTTCAAGGGAGACATTGGTTGTGACCATAGAACCAAGATAGGTAAACTTTCTCACAGGTTCAAGGGGGATATTATTTAATGATATAGCTGCATGGCTTGCTACACAATTATTATATTATACAGTCTGTCTAAAACAGTTGTGGTGAATTTTCCTATTTAAACAATTTAAATTAAAAATGTCTCAGTAACTCACACACACAGAAAGTCAACCATGATCCCCTTTACAGTCAAGACTCCGGGTAAGGGAACCACTGTCTTTCTTATTGCCACTTTATTTTACATTAATTTGGAACTAAATAATATTTAAATAATAACCAAATGACAATGTGACCAATTTGAATTTTATTATATTATTTTGAAAGACCAACTACAAATTAATAAACATATTTTTTTGTCACTGAGTTAAATTCAAGGACCAAAAAACAAACATGAACATGGTAAATATAGAGCATAACATTAGCAATCATAATCATCACATTGTTAATCAATTTAGAAGAACACAATTATAGTTAATCAATTTTTAAAACTCAAAAGCATAATTGTTTTATTAAAGAAAAGATTCCTTAAATCTCCTACATATTATGTAATGCCATCTGATTAACAATTTCAGGTCTGAACAAAGTTTAATTCTCTGGCTATATTTAACACTTTCATCATCATCATTAAGTGCCATCTCAAGGTTGGCAATCCATGGAGTGCCATTCCACTCTGTATCTTGCTTTGATGGTACAGGCTGTCATAGGTTGACTTATCCACCTTTTGATGTTTCTCGTCTGTTAGTTTTTTGTCTGCATCTGCCTCTTTTACCTTGTATTTTCTTTTCCAAGATTACTTTTAGTAGGCTGTTGTGTCTTTTAACATGCCCCATAAATCTCTTTTGTCTTGTTTGAATTGTGTTTAGTGCTCTCTTTTCATTTTTAGTTATTTTAAAACTTCATCGCTTGTTTTCTTTACTTTCCACCCAATTCTACCTATTCTTATATAAATCCACATTTCAAAGGCTTCAATATTCTGTTCTGTTTTCTTGTGTGATGTCCATGTTTCTGCGCCATACAGGAATGTTGAGAAAATATAACATTTTGCTATTCTTTGTTTTAGCACTGGTGTTATTTGCTTTGATGTTAGTATATTTTTCATGGCATTAAAATTGCTTTTTGCCATTCATATTCTTTTGTTTATTTCAGTTTTATATTTTCCATCACTGGTTATAGTAAGTCCCAGGTAGTTGTAACTCTGGACTGTCTCCAGATGTATTCCCTTAACTGTGATATTTAATTGTAGGTCTTGAGAATTTTCTTTGTTTATGATCATAGTTTTAGTCTTTTTGATATCTAATCCTTAATTTTTACTTGTCATGTTTATTTCATTTAGTAATTGTTGTAGATCTCCAGGATTTTCTGCCAGTAATACAGTATCATCAGCACATCTTAGGTTATTGATTATCTTTGCATTAATGTTTAGGCCTGGCATCAAGATTTGCTCAGTGTATAGATTGAACAAGCTTGGTGATAGGATGCATCCTTATCTTTCTCCTCTTTTTATATCAATGAGTGTAGAGTTCTCTTTGTTATATATTTATTGTTGCTGTTTGCTCCCAGTATAAATTTACTTATTAGCCGTACGACTGTGTCATCTAGATGTATATCCTTTAGGCAGTCTATAAGTTGTTTATGGTGTATTCTATCAAAAGCTTTGGTGTAGTCTATGAAACAGGTATATATTGGTTCGTGTACTTTTCGATTAATGTCCTCATGCAGAATATGGCTTCTTTTGTCCCACTGCTTTTCCTAAATCCAAATTGTTGTTCTAATTCCATATTGATTTTATTCTGAATCTTTCCTTGTATAAATTTATCACATTATCAGTCAATTATCTTATCATATACCTAAAAAAATTATAAAATGGGATGGGGGTTCATGTTTTTATGATCAATGTTAAAATTGAAGTATTTGACAGCATTAAAATTATAACTGTCAATGACCTTCACCAACTGATGTCCCTTTTACTTATAACATACCAGATGTACAAACACAATCTTGAAAAAGAAGGCAAGTTGATTTTTGTTAACTGCAGAAATGACAAATAAACTAGTTTACCCACCAAGAGTGAGTGCTATATTATGCAAGGCATGCACAAAATGGGAAGGACACAGAGCTCAAGACAGACCCAAACTACATTGTAGCAACAACATCAAAGAAAACTCTACAATAGCATCAAGTATCAATGGTTGAGAAAACTCTACAATAGCATCAAGTATCAATGGTTGAGAAAACTCTACAATAACATCAAGTATCAATGGTTGAGAAAACTCTAATATAGCATCAAGTATCAATGACTGAGAAAACTCTACAATAGCATCAAGTATCAATGGCTGAGAAAACTACAATAGCATCAAGTATCAATGGCTGAGAAAACTCTACAACAGCATCGAGTATCAATGACTGAGATAACTCTACAATAGCATCATGTATCAATGACTGAGAAAACTCTACAATAACATCAAGTATCAATGGCTGAGAAAACTCTACAATAGCATCAAGTATCAATGGTTGAGAAAACTCTACAATAGCATCATGTATCAATGACTGAGAAAACTCTACAATAGCATCAAGTATCAATGGTTGAGAAAATTCTACAATAACATCAAGTATCAATGACTGAGAAAACTCTACAATAGCATCAAGTATCAATGGCTGAGAAAACTCTACAATAGCATCAAATATCAATGGTTGAGAAAACTCCACAATAGCATCAAGTATCAATGACTGAGAAAACTCTACAATAGCATCAAGTATCAATGGTTGAGAAAACTCTACAATAGCATCAAGTATCAATGGTTGAGAGAACTCTACAATAGCGTCAAGTATCAATGGTTGAGAAAATTCTACAATAGCATCAAGTATCAATGGCTGAGAAAACTCTACAATAGCATCAAGTATCAATGGCTGAGGCTGCTGGTAGAAAAAAAAACGTATTTCCAGAAAAAAAAAAAAAAGGAAGAAAAGAGATAGAATCCTCTATTTATGCTCAGATTTAAAAACATGGGTGTGCTAACTTCTTGGTCCAAAAACACAGGGTCCATGTCTAGGCAAGGGTGTACTCCAACAAATGCAGCCTTTAAATTGCAACCTGACTCACAGTTTTAGGAAAACTAAAACAACTTGTAAGAGTACAGGCTTAATTCGATGTGCTGAGTGTATGAAGCTTCCAAAACTCCATATTATTATATGCTATTGAACTACCTTTAGCTTGATGGGTCAGTGAGCTTACTAAGAGCTTGATTCAGTGTCTGAATCAGTGTAACTGCAAAATAATGTTTGTAGACCTGTGCTGCTGATATTCATATGATCATCATCTGTGTTTTTGTTCAGGTCAAATTTCCCAGCAGAAAGCAGTGAAGGTGAGCAAGTTGGTTCTATTTCATCTGTGTTCTCTTCTTGTTCATGTCTACTGTTAATGTTCAACTCGTCACAACAGATTTTTTTCTCTGCATCAAAATGAGTTGACTCTTTCATTGGCTTAACTAGTGCCATTACTGGAGCACAAGCTTCTTGTGATGATTTGTTAGAAAGTTCTGATGCAGAATCTGGAGAGTTGTAATTAACCTTTTCTTCAGTAACACCATCTACCACTGTTGATAAATCAGATGTCAAAGGCTTAGTGGTGGAAACATCAGAGTTAATTATTAATTCTTGATTAGAGTTTAGCCCAGTAACAGTCCCTTCATACTGACAAGATTTCACAAGCACACCAGTTTTATTATCTTTCCTGTTACTGAACAATTCTGGTGAAACAAGTTTGCTCCCTGCATGTGATTTCAGCCTAATACCAAGTTGTGATGAGTTTGGTTTAGAGGAAAAGGCTTTGTTTACACCTGTCTTTTTTCCAACAAACTTGAAAGGATCTTTATATGATGCTTGGAGAACTTTGCCAAGGGTGTGTTTCATATCTTTATGTTGGCTCAGTACAGTTGGACTAAGTTTTTGTTTTGATAAGGCATTTGATGATGAAGGTGAAGGGGGCACTGACAAGGATGTAAGTAAAGAACTGTCTCCTGTGCTGAAGATTGGCCGTTGCTCAATGCTATTTCTTCTTTCCTTCTGTTTCTCTTCAAATGCTGAAAAAAAAAGATGTTTGAAAATGTTCACTGTTAGTCTGCAAAAAAATGCAATAGAAAAATAGGAACACAAATATAATGAGGATTAGCGAAGTGAGATAGATTCTTCTTTTCCTTGTGTTTATATATCTGCTGACAAATACTTTCTTTGAACTTATTAATATTGACATCTAAAGGTGTATGCAGAAGAAGTGCTCATATCTTGGTGTTTACCCCCTTTAGTTAAGTGCATATAATAAATGTGACTGTTAATGGTAGTAAATAATCCCTTAAAATTGTTAGTTAAGAAGTCAACAATTGTATTTTTGTCAGTGCCAGGCTTATATCTCTCTTAACATTACTAAGTTTCCAGCCCAAGGGATATGTGATCATTAAAATGTATCCATAATGTTGTCTATATGGATCTTGTAAGTGCTAGGAAAAACTTCTCATAAATGTGTTATGAAGGGGTGTGTCTATGAAATACTCTCATAATATACAGCAATCAAGGTTAGGTTCACTTTTTAATGTTGCTCACAGGAAGAAAGGTGCAAATATCATGTGTGTACGGCGGGGGAAGGGGGGGGGGTATGATTTGGCCCATTATTTTTCTACTTTTAATTCATTTGCATACACACAGTGTGACTTCCTGTTTTACCAACTCAAAGATGTTACAGATTCAAGGAGAAAAATTCCCACTGCTTGTGGCAGAATTTGAACCAGGAACCTTGTCCAAAACCTGCCATCCTACCTTTAGACATCCAACCCTCAACTGAACAATGGCTATGGACTGAGCAAGTTGAAGAGGCTTTGTTGTTGCCCACTGACTGTTTTTGTTGGTTTACAGCCAAGAACAAAAAAAGGAAAAGACATTTCAATAAAAATGATTTTTTAAAAACAGCAACATACATGATGTAACAGAATACTTCATCAACCCTGCCAGTCTTCTGTCTTCTTCTGACTCCTCAACCAAGTTAATGCTTAGAGATGCTTTTTCTAGAATTGCCTTGTCAGAATCTGCCAATTCTTTTAGTTGTTTTTTTTCTGCCTGAATCAAGATGATAACAATGCATTACTATTTTTAAAAATAAAATAAAGTACTCGAGGATAAGAACAGTTTAAAAGTTACATACAAAATAGTTACAGCTATATTTCTTTCTTAAATTATTCACAAAAAAAGATAGAATACAATGAGACAGAAGAAAATAGTTCATAATGCAGTCAGACCAATATGATTATGCGCTTTCTATAGCAGGTCAGATGTCAATGAACCCGGTTATAATGAGATCCTCAGACCATCGAAAAATTGTTATACCGTATCTTGTTATATCAGATTTATGTTTAATAATAGGGGAATGTACTATCTGTAAACAAAGAAGAATCTCTCAAGTTAAATGTGGGTGAGCTGAAGCAATTGTCCACAATATGTACAATATTTCTTCCTTGCAATAACAATTTCCTGTACAGCTTGCGCACCCGTTGTTCAAATACTGACTTTGTCATCCAGTATTTTTTTGTTAAACTTGTACTTTGTCAGCAGTGTGCTTATATTTTTAAAACAATGTGGCTTCTCAAATTCTCCTGATCTTAGCATGTGCAACTTGTCACCTTGTCCGCATTGTATATATTCTTTGGTTGAAACTGCTTGAGAATTTCCTGTAGTTAACTTTTCTTCCATTTATCATTGTTTCTTTTGAAAGTGACCCAGCCTCCTCACAGACTACTTTCATTGTGATTCCATGTTGCATTTGAATCAGTTCAACCAGCCTATATTTATACTGAAATTGGTATGACCTAGACTTGCAGCGAGCTTTTTCCCTTTTCATTAAGGATGGATCCTGAACTCAAGATATTCTTGCTTCGAGCTTGCTGGAACTATGTGTGCAAAGCGCAGTCAATGTCTTTGTAATCGGGTCTCCTAATTTTATTTCTATTCTACTCAAAACACCACTCGTAAATGCTGACATAATTTGTTTCTGTCCTTCAAGATTGTCAGTAGTGTGCTTGAGGATACATGTTCCTGCAGATTTTAACTTCTTGTCCACTTTCTCTATCAACATCATTTTCATTTCAAGTGTTATGTACTTGCATTTCTTGCCAGTACTGAAAGCACTAATAAATTGCATGACTTGCAAATAGATTTTAACAAGTGTATAGATGCGCGCCAATATTCAGCCTTTATGATGAAAGCCTATTGGCCACTGATCTAAACAATCAAAAAGCATAGTTATTTCTCCAACTGCAGAACACATCTTGTGCTGTATGTTTTGTTTTCCCAAACCATACCTCTCTCATCCACTGCCGTGTGCAAGTAGGTCTTACTAGTCATGCATAGTCCATGTAAAAAAAAAAAAGTAAAGTACTCCCATCACGCCAAGTGGCGTATAGGGAAATATAGTGTTAGTGACCCTATATTTTACAGACCTTCAGCACATGATTTTTGGGGTAATGTGGTCAGTATTACGCCCGTGCTGCTTTACTTTCCCAGAAAAAAATCCGGTACGCATTTAAGGCTGGGTGAACCCGGAAGCCATCGGATGGGATCGAACCCTACCCCTTGTCCGTGGTAGTCCAGTTCACTAACCACTGAGCTATCGCGGCTCCCGCATAGTCCATGTGGCCTCACAATTTACACATGGACATGAACAAGAAAAATACACACCCTTTTTTGGCTCCACAAATTTCATAAAATGTATTATAACCAATTTGCAGGCTGGATAAAACCTTCATAAAGGAATTTTTTTAATATAGGATAAATACAAAAAAAATTTGGGGATTTTCAAAATTGATTGAAATTTTCAAATTTTCAAAATTATCAGAATTGTCGTTACAACCGGTCTCATAAGTAGATACTGTATTTGGTAAGTTCATTGCGTTGGTTCGATGATAAAGCAAACTTGGGTTGAGTCTCAGTTAGTGACCTTCCAGCTGACCCACTTGAAAAAAAAAAAATTTTGTTCCTGGTTAGTTAAATGGGAGAATGTATTAACAGTAAAGATGAGCAATCACAAATACTGTAGCCTAGTACAATGAAGTCTTAATAGTAAGAAAACAGAAGTAAAGGTCATATCAAAGAAACAATTATCACCATCATGCTGCATAAAAATAAACAGGACAAATCTTAAACAGATGCAATGCGTCAAATACTTGGGCACAATACCATCAGATGGAAGATGCACCACAGAAATAAAAAGCAGACTAGCTCAGGCAAAAATTACATTTCAGAAAATGAAAAACGTTGTATGCAACAAATTTATGTCAATAGAAGTGAGAAAGAGAGTTCATCGGTGCTATATTGAGCCAATTCTGACCTGTGGAAGCGAATCATGGACAGTACACAAGCAAATGAAAAGACGATTAGAGGACATAGAAATGGGATTTCTCAAAAGAATTTTGAAAGTTCCTAGGACAGCTAAAAAGACCAATGAGGAAATTCTCAAAGAGGCCAACACAAAAAGGGAACTCTCAAAAACATCAGAAAGGAACAATCAACATTTTTTGGGCACATCATGAGAAGAGGAAAGGTAGAATACTTGGTTACAACTGGTAAAATACAAGGAAAGAGAGATTGTAGATGACTAAGAGAGAAGATACTAGATAGCTTTGTGTCATGGCATGGAAAACAGTCAATAGCAAAATTGATACGATGCACTGTGGATTGAAGACTGTGGAAGGGCATGATCACCTATACCAACTGGTATGCCACAAGATGATGATGGTGAGAGCAGTGAGTTTCTTCTTCAACATTCACACGTGACATGGATGTGTTGTGTTGCTAATTTACCACATGCTACAACATCTGCACCTTTCAATTAGATGCATCCCTCTTTAACATGGGGAGATTTTTAATTTCTTAATTTTGACAAGGCAGAGGCCATTTTGACCTACTATTTTGTACTTTTAAATTCTAAGTGTTCTTTCATATGCACAGAGAGCTGTTATCTGAGAGGGATATCACACATTGGTTGTCACTACCCTGACATAGAGGAAGGGTAAAGGCACAAAGAAACCAGAGAATCTGAAGGCAGAGATTCTCAACACCTGTGACAAGAATCAAACAAGGGATATTAGTGTCTAGAGGCTGATATCTTACCCTATGAAGTTTATGAGATTAAGTGCCATAGGTCTTTGTTTACTTTTAAATCAGGAAAATATTAAAAGGGACACTACATAGTTTAGTCGACAGATGTTCTGCACATTAGAAAAATCCAGAGTTCTCAGGTCCCCTCCCCAGCATCTCCCCCTGTGTGCAGCACTGTTGTAACATTTTAACAAATGCACTTAAGACGGCTTCAGCTCAGATGCACAAATCTTTAGCAATAGCGAGAAACCCTGAATTGGACATTACACACTCTCTGAAAGATACAGAGTTAAATTAACAACAATCAATTTCTTCTCAAATTTTATGAAAGACAACACAAGCAATAGATTACAAATGATAAAAATTGTCAGCTGATTAACAGTGTTTCTTCATCTTCCCCTGAGTTCAGAAATGGTTAATCCACTTCTTCATTCACCTTTATTCTTTACTAATTAAGTTACAGATAAGAGATGAATCTAAACAAGAACATGTGTCGAGCTTTATTAGAGAAGGCATTGGAAATACATTGCCCATGTGCTGAGAATGAATGAAGAAAGACTTCCCTAACAGTGGCAACCATCTAAAAACAATGCAGATCCAGAGATCCACTACACAAAACAATTACTAGGGAAGGCCCATCTATGGGACTAAGAAACAACAAACAGCTACAAGAACTGACAGCAATTTGTCAATCGTGGAGAAATATGACTTTCGCCCTATGTGCTGTCTTCAGCCTGAGAGGAAAATAAATGAATGAACCAAGCAAGTTATTTACTCATAAGCAGCAATTTTAAAGGAGTTACAACGATTTGATTCAAGAGAATGTAGCTGAGGATACTTCCTGTTGCATTCTGTTCTGTAACATTCATGAAGCGGAACTCTTAAGGTTTTTCAGAAGTTGTCTACATAGTTAAGACAGATGAAGTTCACCACTAGCACAATAAAGTCTTCTGATCTTTTGTGAGGGCATGAAAGAGGCAATATAGCATTTTTAAAAAAAGTAAAGTGCCCCTATCACACCAAGTGACGTAAAGGGAATATGGTGTTAGTGACCATATATTTTACAGACCTCCATCACATGATTTTTGGGGTAATGCGGTCAGTATTACGCCCATGCTGCTTTATTTTCCCAGAAACAAATCAGGTACCCATTAAAGGCTGGGTGAACCCGGAAGCCGTCGGTTGGGATCGAACCCTACCTCTTGTCCTTTGTAGTCCAGTTCACTAACCACTGAGCTATCGCGGCTCCCCAATATAGCATGGTGGTCAAATATTTGAAATCTACATCAACCATAGTCACAGAAGACTGTGTCCTAACCCCAACATTGTTTGGTAATATCTTTGCCACCATGCTAAAACATGCCCTCAGAATATCAACAGAGAATGCTTGTCTTTATTCTAGATATATAAACAAATATAAAAAGCACCTTTTCAGGCAAGATATAAATCTCTCTAGTAACCCTCATCAAAGTGCAATTTTTCAACATTAAAAAAGAGCATTAGATTGCTATAATTTGTTCTATTGTGATTATAGTAAACTACATTATTTTACTATTGTGCCCATGATATCTTACTTAAGTATGACATTTGTTGGCACCAGGTTTGCCTACACTCTTTGATTACTATTTGATGGACCAGATTAGCTTGTTTCTAGAGTTACTGCAGGGAGGTGAAGCTGAATCTTGGTCAGTTTTGGTTTACTGATCATGATGTCTGTAGTTAGCTGTGAGTCAGAGAACACTATTAGTTCATGTGCTGTCCAGCATCTTGAGCTCCCACTGCTGCTAAACAAGTCTTCAGTTTTAGAACACATTTTACCATCTTCACTACAAAACATAGAAACTGCAAACATTTCTGTACTTACTCTAAACTTATCCCTGGCTATTCGATTAAGGTAGTAGTCATCAATCATTGAAATCCTGCTCTCCTCAATCTGTGCCAAACTCATCACCTTATCTTTTCCCTTTTGTTGATCGTTTGACCCATGTTCCAGTTTATACATTGGATCTGTAGCCAGTTTCTTTTGGGTGGCTTTATCTACAAAGGAATGAATATATATATATATGCTAAAACCTATTTTAATAATATTAATACATATGTAGATCTGCATATATTTTAAAATGTACATAATATTTTTAATCAGGTAGTATTTTTTTTAGCGTTCGCCAACTTTCATCTCTGGCGAAATCTAGAGTCAAAGAACTGAATTTTGCATGTTAATCCACTTTTCCCTGGCAACCATGTGCACAGGGATCCCTTGCAGCACAGGCAGATAACTCAGACTTCAAAGACACTCATATTTTCTCCGTCGATGAGTAATTGATGTTTCAAGCCGAGCCTCACTGTTGAGACCAGGGGGGGGGGGGGGGGGGGGGGGGGGGGGAGTTGCCACAAAGAGAAATCAGAAATAAAATTCCCAACTGGTGCAGCCAAAATTTCAACTCACAACCTCTCCATCTCGAGACCAGTATCTTGCCTCAAGACCAACCAGGCCCCCAGGTAGTGTTTAAAACAAAACTATTCAAATGAGATTCATACCAATGAAGATACAAAACTCTCATCCAGTTTGAAACATTTTAAAGGATAACCCACTGCACCAAAAATTCCAAGACAGAACACAAAAACAGACTCCAAAGGAAATGTCCAAATCATCTTGCAAGGGAAACCTTCAGACAAAACTCACATTCTTTAGAACCAAACAAAGATCTGTGTGAAGCCCTCTCACCCAAACCAATGTCCAACTGTAAAAATAAAACCAAAAAAATCCCAGATGTTCCAGGAATAGTCTCCAAAAATGAGTAATCTGAGACCAAACTGAGAGCCTTATCACTCATCATGCTCCAGGAAAAATACTCAAGAGATACATGGACACGGGTCTTCTCAGATGAATTCACAACTGAAGCCTTAAAGTATGGAGGCAGTACTGTATCTATATAACCTGCCCAAGTGGAAAGACAGAAACATACTCTCTTCCAGGCAGAGAAAGGTGCACAAATTTTAGAGCAGAGGCAATGATACTACACACAGCCATACAAACTTTCAACACACAAGAAGTCCAAAGTTCAAAAATTGTCATCCTTACCGATGCAAGGTCAGTCATATAATCAATGTCAAGCCGAAACAGGAAAGATTCATCCAAGAAATAAAGAACAACACATGTTCGCTGTCTGAAAAGACAGAACTAATCCTGTAGTGGATACCAGCAGATTGTGAGAAAGCAGATGAACTCGCAAAAGTAGGTGGGAGCCTTCAACAGTCCAACCAAACCCAAAGCTTCAAAGAAATACAAACAATCCTCAAACAAGCAAGGGAAAAAAGAATGGAGGGAGTTACATGGAAAATATGAGTCAGGATATTCAGACTCAGAACAGGTCATTGTGGCCTCAGAGATCATCTACACAAGTTAGGACTCAGTGACTTTGCAACATGTGAATGTGGAGCAGCCAAACCTCCAGAGCATACACTACAGGACAGCAGCACTCTAAAGACTGTAAGAACACAAATATGGCCCACAGAAACAATCTTACATGACTATGGAGAACTGGAACAAGCATACCATCCTGTTCAAGACCCAAGTTGGTCTAAATATCTAAATACATAGCAACAGCTGATTGATGAAGAAGATATGAGATTCATAATGATAATTGTATTACTTTGCTATTATCACCTTTAATTGTCTCATTTGAACATGACAGAATTCACTGTTCTGTTAAGGGGAAAGAAATCAAATATAGCGTACGTTAGATGTCGATATTTCTAATTTGTGAACTGTGAGTGTGCAGTGAGGTGTATTACACTTTGTCAACAAGGTGTATTATACTTTGTCAGTGAGGTGTATTACACTTTGTCAACAAGGTGTATTATACTTTGTCAGTGAGGTGTATTACACTTTGTCAACAAGGTGTATTATACTTTGTCAGTGAGGTGTATTACACTTTGTCAGTGAGGTGTATTACACTTTGTCGGTGAGGTGTATTATACTTTGTCAGTGAGGTGTATTATACTTTGTCAGTGAGGTGTATTATACTTTGTCAGTGAGGTGTATTATACTTTGTCAGTGAGGTGTATTATACTTTGTCAGTGAGGTGTATTATACTTTGTCAGTGAGGTGTATTATACTTTGTCAGTGAGGTGTATTATACTTTGTCAGTGAGGTGTATTATACTTTGTCAGTGAAGTATATTATACTTTATAACTGCAAGGCACTGACACTTGAGGTCAAGTTTTGTCTTCTCTCTTTGATCATTAGTTACATAACCAAACTTTAGACAACCAGTCCTTAGTCCAACACATGGAGGTGAAATAGAGTCTTCATCAACACTGATACCAAGAGTCAGATATGAGTCACTGAATGCAATCAGCTGGTCCACTGCACATCTCTGGACCCACTATACTTCTGCTATGTTCTAAGAGTGGCCCAAAACCTAATGGTAATTATGATGATGATAGTAAACTACGATAAATGAACATTACCAACAACAGTAGCACATAATGAACAACATAAAGTTCATAGATTAACCTTCAGGGACAACTTGCTCATTTTCCTTAGGATCCCATCTCTGTTCTTTTCTTCTTGCACCAGAGAGAATGACATAGTCATGATTCTGTTGTTTTGACAAACAATCATAAAATACAATCATAAAATACATTTATATAGAAACAATCTTGTTTATAAATTCCATAATAAAGTAAAATCATATCTCTTTAAATTGCACTTTGTTGATAAGTGCTTTTTACATACTGAAAGTATATGGAAACTCTGCATAGAGTTTCTTGATAGAGTAGAGTTGACTTTACTAATCTTGCTAACTTTATTTGCTCATTTAGTGTCTCTGGAAATTCTCATAAAATTTCACTTTTATGTTAACATTATATAGAAAATAGGACAAATAAAACTACATATTGCTTTTAACTGTTCATACGGAAGGGAGCGTTACAATTTTCTTACTAAAGTAAGAGAGTCATGCCAGTACACACACAAACACACAGAAATATAAAGAAACAAATCCTATTGTAATAGATATAATGTCATCTAAACTGATTATCTTTAAAAAAATATTTTTTTAAAACTCACTTTGGGATCAGTCTGTATTTCAAAGTAGTTGTCACAAAGATGGCACTTCATGCGGAATTTGTATATTGGTGTACTGTAATAGTTTCCTACTTTGGATTTCTCAGCATTGTAGCGGACACCCATCCCAACGTGGTTACCACAACCACCACACCAAATATTATATGGTAACTCAAATCTGAATAACACAATTTAAAGTGAGCTGAACAATTGAGTAAAGCAGTTACAAGTTTCAGTAAGACCTATTGACACCACTCATTTGCTAACTCACTCATATTCACATGCATGCATGTACATGCTTATACACATGAGGATCTGTCAAAATGTTTTGCATTAGATATTAAGGCAAACAGAATACTGTGTATTATTGTAAAGACATGGGAGCCATGATAGCCTAGTGGTTAGCGAACTGGACTACAAAGGACAAGAGGTCGGGTTCAATCCTGATAAAAGGTTTCCAGGTTCACCCAGCCTTAAAAAGGGTACTGGATATTTTCTGGGAAATTTACGCACGGAAGTAATACCAACCACATTACCCCAAAAAGAATGTGCTGAAGGTCTGTAAAAATTATGGTCACTAACACCATACTCCCTGTACGTCACTTGACACGAGGGGTTCTTTACTTACTTATTGTAAAGACACACTACTAGTTGAAGTCTCCCATGTGTACATGGTGTGCACGGGGTGATGTGTGAAAGATAAATTAGTGGGAAAATTATAAAGATGTGTATCAAGCAGAGTAATTGACAAAAACAGAGGCCATAATCAAATTCCTGCAGGTCAAATCTACAAAGCAAATTAATGTTGCAATGATATATAAAGAAGTTCAGGAGATTACAATGATTTTGACTCCATCACACTAAAGTGCAAAACTTTGTGACCAACCCTCTTACACAGCTGTTTCAATTTCCTACCAATTCCTCTTTCATATGACACCCGTATGTGTGTGTCATATACTTGAGAAAACATCAACCAATAGTGTGACTTTACAATGATACATAGCATTTCCGTGTCTTAATGATTTTTTAGTTAATATAAAACTCTTTTAATGATAAGATAAATATACAGTCATCTTTTATATCACATAATATTTATAATAAAATACTATAAAAAAGTTAAAATATAATTGTTTCTACAAATCATGAATATAATTTACTTTGTTTTAAAATCAGACCATAGATTAATTAAGTTTGTTCCTAGAAGTAACACCTGTGACTACAAGCAACTGCTGCCTTGAAGGAAGGTCAAGGAAAACAAAAGTCTAGGGAAGCAGTCTTCAGACGTTGGATACACTAACCCCCAAATTACAAAACATGATCCAAAGCAATCTGCCAATAATGCATGAATAAGAAGAACGATCTTAAAAGAATGGCAAGAAATAGAACAGCTAGGAAAGTATTTGTTGATGCTCTTCAAGGAGCTGAATGGAAGAAGAAGAAAAATATGTAATAATAGCTGCTTAATTTACCTGTTAAGTTGTGCACACAACAAAATGAAATGACTACAATCTTTCCTAATACAATTATTTTATACCCAATTTCAGCAAACTCAATAAAAGAACTACAAGAGAGATAATCTTAATATTTTTAGAAAGCTCCATTTGCTTTTCAGCTTCTTACCCGTCTATGAAAGCAGATCTACTTGGGTTATTACACAAATAATTTTGTTGTGTAATTAGAATAATTGCTTACTCGAGACCTGAAAAAATGTGATTAGCTCTGTCACATCAGTAGTCATAATAGCTTCCGTCAGTAGTAGTTGACTATGGATTTTGCAGCACCCCTAGGAAATGTTATTTTTATTTTCTTTCACTGTGTATTCTTTTTTTTTGTGACTGTCTGCTTCTTGCTTGAGTTGCAGTTTTAGAGTGTTTACAAAGATACTGATACTGTCTGCAGATATAGTTTTCCCAGGCTGTAGGATTTATGTTCAGTCTTCATGTCACATTTACACACGTCTATAAATCGGAGTTTTGGATGCCAATAATTTGTGTTTCTTTGTGTATCTATGTGCTAACCTGCATGCGTGTACATAGTAAAAAAAAAAAAAAGATGTAAAAGTACCCTTCGCACCTTGCTTGGCATATGGGGAATATGGTGTTAGTGAACATATTTTTTCCATAAGCACAGCACATTATTAGGTGATGTGCTCAGTATCATCCCAAGCCGCCTTTATTTCCCAGAAAAAAATCTCCAGTACTAATTTTTAGAGGCTGGATGAAACCTGAAGAATTGTCAGTCGAAAAAAAAACATCTGGCACTCCTAGGAATCAAACCTGGAACCTTCTGATCAGGAAGCAAACACACTAAACACTCAGCCACTGAGACTCATGTGTACATGCACATACATTCACACCCTGAATCTGCCACATTGTTATGTGAAGGAGTTAATCCAATCTTTCAGGTCATGAGCAAACAATAATTCTCTTCCCAATGCACACAGATTAAGTACTAGTGTTTTCCAATATCCATTTCAATGATTAAAAAATAAGACTTAATCCTCACCTGATCACTAAAATGCCTTGGCTAAGCTTTCTGGCTCTGTCTCTTAGAGGATGCTGCCCCACTCGTTTGTTCACAGACCCCTTTCTTGGGTCCCAATCAGGTGGATAATATTTATTCACTGCTTTTCTTTCAGCCTAGAATTTAAATTGTTTGTGAAAAGTTACAATATGTGTATCAAGAGACAGAAAAAAAGCATAAATATATTGTCTGTAGGTTTTTGCCCCAAGAGTAAGCACAGTGATTGAAGTGGTACAGTGTGTTTCAAATCTCTTTTTTTTCTCTTTCTCTATATTTTTTTGGGTCAAAATGAGTAAAAAAACAAAAAACTTTCAAAAATAAGCACACATCAACAAGAATTCTCAAAATTTTTCTTTAATTTTTATTTTATCACATTCAGGTCCAACAGTATGTGAGCTAAAAGGTGCCAGTAACTCATAGCTGACTGCTTGTGTTGGCATCTGTGAATCAAAACTGATCAAGATCCTTCTACATCTACGTCCTACCCATGGTGTGTCTGGAGACACTAGTTGATCAAGCAAGTAAGAATCGAAGCAAATAGAAAAATCTGGTGCTCAAAAATGTCTTGCAGAAGTCAGAAGCACACTGTATTGGAAGGAAATGTACAAAGTATTGCTGGCATTATTTGACATATTGCAAAAGCTATCTAGCCACTATATTAAAAAAAAATACTTCCATTCTGATTCAAACAGTTAGTGACCAATTCAATAACTACTATCTCTGCAAATATTTAATGACTGAGTCACTGCCTTAATTCTCTGTCCTACCCTCTTTTCTGGTACGGTGGTCAAACAAGAACTGGTATTGTACTCACTGTAGTAGTAGTTAGATAAATATTGCTTTAAATTTATTAATTATTAAAATTAATAAATAATATCATATATGTGTATATGATTGATAAAAACACAATTATTATTCATAATGATGAAGTTTAGTGATTAGTATGACAATGACATTGCATTGATTATCTCAATCAATCGTGACGACAGTACGACACATACGACAATAACTCAACAAGACATGATAAAAACTCAAAACCTGTATGAGCTGTTGTGTGTGTGTGTGTGTGTATATATATATATATAATAATATATATATATATATATATATATATATATATATAATACTATGACTGTATGTATGTGTATTGTATTGTCTTGTCATTAAAAAAAAATCAACAAATATTCTAGACTAAATTAGTAAATACATTCATGCTGTGTTGTTACACACTGTGCGTAAAAGTACACTGTACTCAACTGTACTCATACTGTATTAGTGTATTAATAAGTTAAGTCAGTTCAGTTAACTTTACTTTAACTTTAAGTTAAGAGTTAAGTTTAAGTGTGTAATTCGCTCTCATACTAACCATTTTTCTGTATTAATTTAAAAATCTCCTTCCGAAGAATGAATTTTCTCCTTTAGTTTCTTCTAGCGATACAGATTAATTAAATTGTCTATAGCTTAATAAAACATTTTTGTTAAATAGAAACGTCGACTTGCTAAAATCATTGCTCTTCAACGTCCATCATTAATTCTTTTTTCTCAAATTAGAAGGGGAGGCCACTATAATAACATCATCATTGAGTGCCGTCTCCGCATCGAATGTTAGCTACCATGGAGCTCCATTCCGCTCTGTCTCTTGCTTTGATGGTGCAGGTTGTTGTCATAGGCTGACCTGTCCATCTTTTGATGTTACTTGCCCATGTTAGTCTTGGTCTGCCTGTGCCTCTTTTACCTTGTGTTTTCCCTTCCAAGATTACTTTTAGTAGGCTGCTGTATATTATTTTAGTCTTCCACCTTCGCACCGGTTTGCAGGTGGAGTGCACTGGGGTTCCACTGAAGTGATCACTATCCATGTGTCCTCCTAATTGGAAAAAGCAGAAGTAGAAGCCAGAAAAGAAAGTTCCACACATTCCACTACGAGAAAACAGACCAGGATGCCATTAGCAAAATCAGACATAGGAAACAGAGTGCACCTCGTAGGAGGCAGGAGAGATGGACGCTGCCACCCTGGTGGAACGTAGAAGTCGAGGAAGCTTGGCGGAGCAAGAGACAAACAGCCAAGACATGGCAGAAAGCCAGAAAGAATGGAAGAACACAACCTGAGCTTTTGAAGCGTCTGAAAGTAGAGGTCGACCAAATAATGATGCACTTTAAACTATGTGCTAAGCAGGCTAAGGGTGCCAAATGGGATGACTTCCGTAAAAAAGTGTGCTCAGAAAAATCGCTCGCCACATTCTGGCGCCTTCATAAGAGCATGAATGGCACAACACGACACAGAGATATACCAGACTTTCAGAGCACAGGCCGGATATGGCACAAATCTGATGAGAGCAAAGAGAATGCCCCTGCTTGTCCACTACATTGAGCAGACGGACTAAAGAAATGAGGCTGTAAGAATGACGATACTGGGATCGCTGTCAAAATTGTGTAAGGATGTAGGGCTGGAAGAAGATTTCACAATCACAACCGATACCATTCGCACGACACTTAAATGGTCACACAACACCGCTCCTGGTCCAGACGGTGTTCGGTACGATGACAAAGGCGATTTAGCTGACGACGACTTGACAAAACTGGCCAATGAGTTAAATGCCAGTATTCGGAGTGGCCAGATTAAGGAGGAGTGGCTACATAGCTACTTACTACCGCTACCGAAACCAAGCAATGACCATTCTCAGATCAGTGCCTACAGAATCATCACAATGCAGAACACTGCGGGCAAGCTGCTGGAGAAAATAGTTACCTGTAAACCTTGAACAGAAACGTGCATTCCCACCCACACTCGGAGGTTATAGATATAACAGAGAGACATTGCTCAATACGGCAGTATTTGCCTATGACGTCTTCGAAGGCTTCCACAGACGAGAGGAGACATGTGCTGCTGCTATAGATCTGGAGAATGCATACAACAGGGTACCATTTGAATATCTCATGTATATGCTCATCAAACTGGCGGTGCACCCATTCCTCATTAGATGGATCGCCCCGGCACTGTTTCAGAGGAAGGTGATACTCAGATGTGGAAGTTGGTCTTCCGAGCCAACATCCATTTGTCCAGGGCTGCCACAAGGTTCACCCTTGTCACCAGTTCTATTTAATGTGTACACAATAACGATCATGGAACAACAGTTGGATGGGAGGGGAAGAACTATGACTTTTGCTGATGATATTCTGGTATATCGACAGGGAAGAGACAGACGGGGAAATCTCCTCCACAATGCAAGACGAACTCGATCGCATTTCTTCCTGGTGTGGGGTTTCAGGTGCTTTGGTTAATCCTAATAAAGCATCAGTTTCATGGTTTTCCCTTAACAATCATATCGTTAATACGGACACACCGGTAGTACGAATGGGAGCTGATTTGGTGACCAGGGACAAGTTGATGACATACCTCGGAGTTAAGTCTGATCGCAGCCTGTGTTTTCGGGACCACGTCGACCATGTGATAACAAAATCCTGCAAAGGATTAGCCGCCTTGAAGGTCTTGACAGCTGCCAACATCGAGCAGAGGCTACTTACTCTTCTGTTCCAGGGATTAGTCATCGCACCAATCGAGTATGCCCTGGCAATTCTTACTGTCAGTACGACTCAAATTGATAGGCTGGAGAAAATACAAAATGAAGCCATGCGTATTATCCTGGGATGTACAAGGGACACTCCTCGTGTAGCAATGAGGTATCTTCTTGACTTTCCAACCATGGATGACAGAATCAAGATCTGGAGAGCACGAGCATACCTGAAGATTAGTACAGATACAGAGCATCCATTGCGCTACGTGCTCAACACAGGGAAAGGTGCCAGGCTAAAAAGAGGTAAATCATGGGTGAGCCGAGCAGAAGATGTCATCAAACAGGTCTGTAGGCTTACCAATACCAGCGTTGGTGAGGAGTGGATACCGGTGCCTACGTCGTTCAAGGGGACTTTCTCGTGCATTGTCACACTCGACAGGAAAAGTAGGGAACAGAACCCGGTCGTGGTTAATACTGAGGTCAACGGTCTCATCTGCGATAACACCGATGAGAAAGATGCAGGCATCTATACAGACGGATCAATAAGACGACACCAAAGAAGTGCATGGGCATATACAGCACATACAGGGTTTAACAACTCTTGGTATGTCTGGTGTGTGTCTACTACTATTAGTTTGACTTGGTGGATAAAACTTCTTCTCTTAAGTCGTCCCAATGCAAGATTTTGGAATCTGTTCTTTCATTGTATGTCTCGGCATGCATGACATTGTTTCTGCCTGTATCAGCACCTTTGTATCCCTCCATTCGATCAGTGCTGGTATCCTCCACTTCCAATATTGGTGTTGATTTCATTGCTTCTGTGATGACCCTAAGTGCTTGGTTTTGTACTTTATCCATCTCTTGCAGTGTGGTGTTTGATGATGAGAACCTTGCTGATGATCCATTTCTAAATGTGGGCGCATACTCTGTTGGTAAACTTTACTGAGTATTTTCCCACTCGCACCCCATATGGTTCCACACAGCTTTCTTAGAATAGCTAACTTCCTCCTAGCGTTTAGGGGTGTCTTATTTATTTGCTGTTCCAAGATAGTTTGAACGCCCTGGCGCAGTGGGTTTCTTACTTTTAAGACCATCCAGTTGCACTCTGGTACTCTTGTTATGCAGGTATGTTCTCACCCATTTGTACTTCCTGCCATTTACTCCGTATTTTCTCAGTTTCTTCAAGAGCCGTTCCTTCCATACCTTTGAAACAGGGTATAGCAGTGATAAGTTTGAAACAGGGTATAGCAGTGATAAATTTGAAACAGGGTATAGCAGTGATAAGTTTGAAACAGGGTATAGCAGTGATAAGTTTGAAACAGGGCATAGCAGTGATAAGTTTGAAACAGGGCATAGCAGTAATAAGTTTGAAACAGGGTATAGCAGTGATAAGTTTGAAACAGGGTATAGCAGCGAGAAGTTAAGTGAGTTAGAGGGGAGCTAAGTGGTAAACAAAGGGGGAGATAAAGAGGGGTGAGCGATAGGTGTTAAGGTGTGCGTGAAATAGGTGAACGAAGCAAAAGGGCACGAGAAATAGAAGGAAGGCAGGAGAAATAGGAAACAAAGGATAGGTTGAGAAACAAAGGGGGAGAACAAATCAGTAGCAACCGGGCAGTTGTTCGATGCGGACGTCTGTAGAAATACAGTCGGTACCGTGAACTAGAGAGGTTAGTTAGAAAGTTAGTAGTTAAGTTAGTTGGAGGGCGACAGCCACTCAAGTTAGTTGTGTGAATTTCCTGGAGACGTGACAGTTAGATGTGATTAGTTGTGATACTAGGTTAAGCTAGGCACAGTAGAGCTGTACTATGAATGGCAGATAAATGTTCATGTTACAAATATTTGCAAGGACTTGATTGTGAATCAGGTGGGTACAGCATTATGAGATTTAGGAGATCATGTGTGGTCGCCTACGTGTGAAGACTTAGTATAAGTATTGCCAAAGAGAGACATTTAGCAGAGCTTTGATAGCTCACACCATGTGTAGAGACGTTATTCCGATCCTGTGTGATCGCCTGCATCGGAAGACTTAATATAAGTCGTTCCACAGAGACATTAGCAGAGCTTGGAGAGCTCACCACATGTGTAGAGACAGTATTCAGATCCTGTGTGATCACCTACATCGGAAGACTTAAAATAAGTCGTTCCACAGAGACATTAGCAGAGCTTGGAGAGCTCACCACATGTGTAGAGACAGTATTCAGATCCTGTGGGATCGTACACAGACGGAGACTTAGTGTAAGTCTGGATAGACATTCATAGAGCTATTATAGTGGAAACTAGTACAAAGCAAGTAGGCCAGCAAGTTGTGTGGTGCTGACATGAAACTGTGTGTCGGCTGAATCTGACATAGGTGCGAGATGAAGACAACACTGCCTTCAGCTTTGAGGTTAAAGGAGCAAGGCAGGAGATAAATATGTGAGTTCTTATGCTATGTATTTGTAAATGGTGATGGATGAGCTGGAAATGTTTCATATGACAATTAAACTGTTCTATGTACAACTCTTAGGTGTTGAGAGTGAATTGCAGAATGTTAGCTGTCTGGATAGCCCTAGCGATGAACGAATGCAGGGGTCGCGGTGCAATAAAGATATCACAACGTGAAGTCAATGAAGAATCGATCACGTGCAAGCGAGAGAGACAGTGCAAGGAATTTGGCTATCAATCCTTCATGAAGGCCAACTGGTGAGGGCTCGGCCATTGCGAGCTTTCACATAAGCGGATGAGTGCTGAATAAGGGCACTCCGGCCATCAATAAAATCAGCACACGCTGGGGAACAACTGAGCCGGCTCAAAGAGCAGTAACAAGGCGGCAAGGCTGTCTTTGGTCTGGTGGGAGACTAACATGTCGTTGGTCCTCTACCTGTCACTCATCAGCAAGTCAGAAAATCGACGGGAGGCTGGCCAACCCAGGCATGGCTGGGCTCAGTGAGTGAGTCCGGGCCAACGTGGCAGAGGCGGTGCTTCAACAGACGGGTTGTCAAGTTCATACCCAGTTGTCACAGCAAGTGGTCTGTGGCGTAATGCAAGAATGAAGGACAACGACAAAAAAAGGAAAAGAAATTACACCTTATCAAATGTTTTATTTTAGGTCTATCCATGCTGCTAGTATCAGTTTCTTTTCTTGGAACGCATCATCAATTTCCTGGGAAAGATAAGTTGCCTGATCTTCGGTAGAGTAACACTGTCTCAAACCTGCTTACTGTAGCACAAGGAGGTTTTCACTTTCCAGTTACCACTGCAGTATATATATATCTGCGATCAAGACTCAATCAGAGTAGAATTCCAGACTCTCTCATGAAGTCAGCTGTCTGTTTAAGAGAATCGATTGTCCCATATAGTTTTTCTTCCAGGGAGTTGGGCGTGGACCACATTGCTCTTCTCAGGTCTGTGTACTGGGGTTAATCCTGTAGAACATGTTTTGTAGTCATATTGTCAAGTGTACAGTGACATAGACTGGTTGTACCTATTTTGAATTTGGTGAACATGTGATTTCTCATTCTATTGTGGCCAGTGCGTAGACGAAGTATGATGACTTGATCCCTCCTTGATAGTTGGTGGTATCCGTCACTCTCGTTATGCTTTGGGTGTTCTCGTTTCCATTTTTCATGGAACTGACCCTTGAGGATGGATTTGGCTTCATCATAACTTAGCGGATGGTTCTCTTGTGGTAATCTCCCTCCCTTTTCAGCTAATTTGTCTGCTCGTTCGTTCCCGTGTATATTACAGTGTGATGGTATCCATTGAATGACTACCCTCTGGAAGTTATTGCATAGTTGGTACAGAGTTGTTCTCAAGTCATCTAGTTCATTGTTCTTGGGGCTTTTTAGAGCTGATAGTACTGACAGTGCATCAGTCAGAATCACTAATTTATTGTGCTTGTTATTTTTGTGTTGAGTAGCCAGTGTTGCAGCATCTCTGATGGCCTCAGTTTTTGCTTTAAAGTTGTTTGAGAATTTTCCAATAGCTATTGACTTGGTGATCTCGTTCTGATTATTCAGCGTCAAGAACACACATCCCCCTCCATTTCTGGTGACATTTGTAGCAGAGCCATCTGTGTATATGTGGAACCAAGAGTCATGTGGGTAGGTATCATGTATGTGTTTTTCTGCTACGTGTTTTCTTTCTGTGTCTGATTGGGTGCTTTTTTTTCATGATTCCTGTTATATTTTCCATAAGCTCTAATATTTTATGTTTTCCACGAGGAGACATATCAGATGGGCCCAATGGTTTCGATATTGTTTGGGAAAGTACTGGGTCTCCAGTAGTTAGTTCATTGGCAATTGCAGCGAAGTTGCTCCTCTTTAGTCGAACAATTCCGGAACCAGTTATTCTTTGGTGCATGGGGTGGCTAAGGAGCCGTCTATATTTCTCCGCTTGTTGCAATACTTTAGTGACCCGTCTGTCATCTAAGGGTTGTAAACCTGTTACTGTTTCTAGAGTCTTGATAGGTGTAGATTTCATAACACCAGTGATGATACGGGCAGCTTAGTTCTGTGAATTTTGCCAAGGTGTGATTTGGAAGCCATAGCCCAGGCTGTGACTCCATACTCTAGAACTGGTCTGAATCTTCCTACGTATAGTATTTTCAAAATATTGCTGTCTGCCCCCCAGTCCTTTCCTGCCAATTTCTTCAAAATATTTGTTCGTTTTCTGGCTTTTTTCCTTGCTCTGTCTATCTGATTTTTCCAAGTCATTCTGCGATTTATGGTGACGCCAAGATATGTTGGGTTTTGATCAATAGGGAGTGTATGGTCTTTTATCTTCAAGTTTGCAGAGAGTGTGTTTCTTGATAGGCTGAAAATTGTATATGTAGTTTTTTTCGTTGATTGGTAAGAACCAGGAGTTCGTCCATTTTTAAGTTCACCTAGGGCATCTTGCACCCTGGGTCCAGCCACCGACATACTTTCCTCGCGAGCCCATAATGCCAGATCATCTGCGTATATTGCTGAGTGTATTCTTGGTGAAATGTCCATTACGATGTCATTTATGAAAATTAAAAATAGTGTTGGGGACAAGACTCCGCCTTGTGGGACACCTTGTTCGATAGAGACCTTCTTACTTAGTTGACCTTGAACTTGTACTCTGGCCGTTCTATCCTGAAGGTATTGAGAGACCCAATTGAATAAACGACCCTGGATGCCAAGTCTAAAAAGCTTGTTCTTTAAACCCTCTCGCCAAACCCTATCAAAAGCCTTCTCCACCCACACTGCCAATGTGTGTTTCTTTTCTTGTAGAGCATCCTCTATTTCCTGTGCAATGTAGGTGACCAGGTCTTCAGTTGATCTGTGCTGAAGGAAGCCACTTTGTTGTGGTACGATTTGTTGTTTTGTCTCCAAATGCCACATAAGTCTTCTGTTAACCAGCCTTTCCATGAGTTTACTCAGGCAGCTCAGTTAGCTAATTGGTATTTAGCTACTTGGGTCTACTGGGTCTTTTCCACGCTTGAGGATGGGCACCATAATAGCTTCTTTCCAGTTTGCCGGCACAGATTGACTTCTCTTCCAGCTTGCATTTATTATCCTTAGAATCTGGCATTGGCTTTCTGTCCCAGATTTAGGAGCATTTCGTTGGAGATTCCATCACCAGGGGAACTTTTGAGCTTCAATCCTTTGAGGGCAACAACTAATTCAGTTGGGGTAAAGATGGTCGTCTGATGCTCTTCTGGTGCTAAAGGCATGTGTTTTGCATCTTGGTTTTCCCGTCTTGCAGCTTTCTGTCTATTGGGATGTTTATTCTACTAATGTTTTTGTAAGTCTCTATCAGTAGATTTTCTGCCCTTTGCCTGTGAGGATGTTCTGATTGTGTGCTAATGATATTGGAGGTCGGCAGTTGTTTTCGTCGCTCAGAGCTTTCGCAAGTTTCCATAGTTTATGACCATTTTTGTCTAGATTAAGGCTCTCTGTTTTGTCTATCCAGCTCTGTCTTGCTGATATTATGACCTCGCGTCTGTATTTGCCGAGGCTGCTTTGTAGGCAATGTTGCTCTCTGTGCTGTGTGATGTTTCAGCTAGTTTTCTGGTAGAGTCCAGTTCCTCTTCTAGTCTTTGTATTTCTTTGCTCCAGTATAGCTTGTAGTTTCTTCTTGCTCCTCTAGGAATGGATTCTTTAGCAGCTCTCATGATTCAATTTGTTAACCGCTCTATCATATTATTGACCTTCTTTTCGTGGGTGTTGATAGGCGCAGTATATGTATCAGTGAGCCTTGCAAACTTTGCCCAATCTGCTCTCCTATAGTTCAAGCGGGGAAGAGGTATTTGCAACTCCTGTTTGTGAACAAGAGCCACTGAAAGTTTGACTGGTCTATGGTCACTATCTCCAAATTGGTTCAGCACTTTTCTGGTTATTTTGTTAGGTATGTCTCCAGTTGGAAATGCTAGGCCGAGACTGTTTTCCATCTTCTTGAGTAGAAGGTTGGGGGGGGGGGGGGGGGGGGGGGTGTTCCTCCCTAGAGTTTATGAGGAATAGGTTGTTGTCTATTTCCCATTCTTCCACTTCTTCACCTCGAACATTGGACTCCTTATATCCCCATCTTTCAGAGTGGCTGTTAAAGTCTCCTACTACCCGACACTTTGATGGTGTTATTTCCATTGACTCCAGCTTCAGTAATTTGTCATTTGGACAGTATATATTAAATATCCTTATATAGGGTGTCTCTTTAATGACTGTGCATTTTTGTTGTTGAAATAATTACGCACCTAAAATTTACCTATGTATGACGTAATAGTTCAAGCACCATTTACGTGTTCATTTAAACATCACTGCTACATGATAGATCTGGCTTACAATGGTGTAAACGATTGAAGAAAGAGTATTTATAGTGGAGCATGTGTTCCGTAACGGCGGCAAGTATTCGAATAGGGTTGTTGAACAATTTGTGAATAGATTTCCTGATACACCAGTGCCTCATCGAAATACTGTGAGTAATTTAATAATCAAATTTCAAAACACCGGTAGTGTACATGATGTTAGCCGTCATGGTAGACCATCTGTTCTTGAAGTAACACCTCTCAACATCCAGGACAGCATTCTAATGAGTCCTGGCAAATCAATAAGAAAGCTGGCTCAACAAGTACACAAATCAAGCAGTACTGTTCTTAGAGTTCTGACCAAAAAAAATTAAAGCTACATCCGTACAAATTTTCCGTCGTTCCTCAATTAAAAGAATTAGATCACCAATCCAGAATTAATTATTGTATGTGGTTTGAGAATTTTTTAGCCCAAGAAGGTGAGGAAATCCTTGATTTCACTTTCTTCACAGATGAAGCATGGTTCCATTTGTCCGGGTACGTGAATAGGCAGAATGATCGTCTTTGGAGTGATGAAAATCCACATGCATTGCACCCAGTGCCTCTCCACGATCAGAAAGTAGGAGTGTGGTGTGCAATGAGTCGTCAGCGGATAATCGGCCCAATTTTCTTCTATGACACAATAAATTCAGAAAGATACAGGATTAACATACTGGAGCGATTCGTAACCCAACTTTCTGAGCCAGAAATTGAAAAAGCTTGGTTTCAACAAGATGGCGCAACTGCTCACACTGCTGTAAAATCACTGGAATTTTTATATGAAATTTTGCTAATCGTATAATCTCTCGCGGAATTTGGCCTGCACGGTCTCCTGATCTTACTACCATGGACTACTATCTCTGGGGTGAACTGAAAGGAAAAGTGTACGAAAACAATCCCCACACACTCGCTGAGCTGCAGGTTTCAATCGCCAACAACATTAATAATGTTACACAGCCCATACTGCGTAAGGTTTTTGACAATATGAAAAAACGTATCAATATTTGCCAACTAAAACGTGGTGGATATTTCGAATACCTTTTGTGAATAGTGATGTTATATGTTTAACTTTACCGAAAAAGGAACAAGCTACAGCAGTACATGATGCGTGATTTACATAAATAAATTGGAACAACTAGATTTTCAAATAATGCACAGTCATTAAAGAAACACCCACCGATCTGGAAGACCTTCAATTTCACAAGACCAAATTATGGAACTCCAAGACAGAATTACAATGAGTCCAAATGCATCTTTAAACCACTTGTCTCAACAGGTGCAAATATCTAAGAGTTCTGTTCACAAGGTTTCAAGAAGTGAACTACACTATCGTCCATACAAATTAACTGAAGTGTCTCAACTCCAAGAAAGAGATTATGAATCCCGTTTAAACTACTGCATGTGGTTTCAGAATTTTATTTATGAACATGGCGCTGCCATCCTTGACGTCACTTTTTTCACTGATGAGGCCTGGTTTCATTTATCCGGTTATGTGAACAGTCAGAACAATCGGCTGTGGAGCAGTGAAAACCCCATGAATTTCATCAAGTGCCGCTTTACGATCAAAAAGTCGGAGTGTGGTGCGCTATAAGTCGTATGCGGATAATAGGACCTATATTTTTTAATGAAACAATAAATGCAGAACATTACCGCACTTTAATTCTGGAACCGTTCATAGCACACCATACAGAACGGGAAATTAAGGAATCCTGGTTTCAGCAGGATGGGGCAACAGCACACACAGCCACAACAACACTCAATTATTTAGAAAGCATATTTGCAAATTGCATTATTTCACGTGGAATCTGGCCTGCTCGTTCACCAGATCTAACACCCCCAGATTATTATCTGTGGGGGGCATGAAGGGGAAAGTTTATGAAAATAATCCGCAGACAATTAATGACCTAAAGACTGAAATATTAGACAAGATTAAACAAATATCACCAGACATTATTCTGAATGTTTTCGCAAATATGGAAAGACGAATCACGACATGTCTTGAGATCCGTGGTGGACATTTTCAACATATGCTTTAGGCACTTTATTGGGTTAATACCAACATTACCCATTATAAACTCGCCGATAGCAGTCAAGTATATTTGAATATTTTACAATTTGTGTGACGCATTAGTTAACCGCATTTCTGGTGACGTTTTTCTTCCGAGAGTAGAAATTCACTGCACTGCGACTTTAGAAACACCCTATAGTATGTACTATTAGCGGAGTTAATGTATAGGTCTGTACCAATGATCTCTGCCTCTCGGTTTGTGACTACATCTATCAGTTTTTCTGGGATGAAATTTTTAATAAGTATAAGAATTCCACCCTTGTGACCTTCCTTGTCTTTGTCTAAATGTTTGGTAGCCTCTGGTCATAAATCTGTGCTGATGATTAAGATGAGTTTCCTGGATGCAGGCAACGTCTATCTCCTCAGCCAGTCTGATTTTTAGAGCCTGTTTTTTTTTGTGGTATATGCCGTCCGCATTCCAGTGTATTACATTCAGCTGTTTCTTGAATCCTTTTCGGTCAGCTGTAGTTTCTATTATAATTAGAGTCGGTTAGATCCAGTCTGATTGATTACTTGTTAAAACGTTGCCTTGTATTCTGCGCCAGTGGTTCAGTGCATCCGATTTCAGCCAGCATTTTATTCAGGTTTGCTTTCCTTAGCCTTATAGTTGTTGATTAGACCATCACCATCACACAGCAGACTATAAGACCCTCCTAGCTATCACGAACTTCCTGAAGTCTCACCGATGCTGACAAGCCATGTACGAAACCCCACTCCGTCTTTCATTGATTAGAGTACGACCGTCCTAGGGCTATGCGACTAACTTGATGACGTAGCTCACACAATATCTCAGTTACTATAGCAAAAGCAGCCAACAGCACACGAAAAGCTGATGCACAATCTCCAAAGTGAAAACTGCTACTGGCTAGACTGAATAGAGCTTAGCAAGGAGTTGTACAATGCAAGAACTTGGCGTCATACAATTACATCGACGGTTTTGGAACACTACACGATGTGTTGACGTAATTCGCATATATCGCTAGGCAGGAGAAGGTCATATTCACAAACCTTTGACTTGACAATGAAGAACAATGAAGTGAGTACAACCTGCTATCATCGGCGAACTTTGCTAACTGGATTAGTTGCTTCCGGTGATCCAGCAAATATTGTAGATATGCAGTAGTTTTGCTTTAGCTGCAGTTCTCAATCATTTCATTGGACACTCCATCACTGCCTGGTGATTTTTCATTTTTAATTTGGATATTGCCAGCTCTAGTTCTGTTTGAGTAATGGGTATTTTCATTACTTCATGTATGGTCCCTTCTTGTTTTGCATTTTGTTGCTTTATGCGGGTCTCTTGTTTCTCTGGCTAATTTCAATATTATTGTCTTCTGCAAAGTGATTAGCTGCCTGCGTACCTGTTAGCATATTTCCATGCTGCTTCAATCTAATTTAGGTGTCCCTTTCTGTACTGTTACTATTAAGCTGTTTTGCAAGCTTCCACCCTTTTCTTGTAGAATAACACTAACGCCTCTTTCACTATTGCTTCCCGAGTAAAATATCTTGAGATGTTTTAAGTTTCTACTTTTAGACAGCCAACCATCTTATCTCTACCAATACATTCTTTGTACTGCATTTTCCAATCCATAATTTTTGTGATTGTTCTGACATTCCAAAGGATGTTAGATTTCGTTGTGCCTACAGTATCTTGTGATTGTTCTGACATTCCAAAGGATGTTAGATTTCGTTGTGCCTACAGTATCTTGTTGTGATTGTTCTGACATTCCAAAGGATGTTAGATTTCGTTGTGCCTACAGTATCTTGTTGATCTTCCATTTATTCTCATGGGAAATCTAACGGTGATCTTCACCTTGTCTGCTATAAGGTTTGTTAGTTGTTTACACCGTGCTAGTGAACTTTCAATCTATGCCTAGATCTATGCTGCAAGGGACAAGTGTTCCTTTTCCTCAACCAAGACTATCAAGTCACATATCTCCACGCGTGGCTACTAGGGTCCCCACGGTGAGAGTAGACAATATAGTCAGTTACCTCCCATGCTTGTCGTATTTTGGGAAATGTGTGATAAGTAATGTAGTGGATATGGGGAATTCTTGACTGCGATGAAACTGTTTCCATGGATATAATAGTCACACCTATCTGCATTTTTTTGTTTGAGGCATACCAGCTCCAATTTTAGATTCCCCAGATCAAAGGAGACGAGATACTAGTCATTCTGCTTACCTGTATATAACAGTATTATGATCGCCATTGCCAGTCCCCATGTGACACAAACGAAGCATACTAAAAGAGGCAGATGTTAAAAAAACGACGAGGCAGACCAACTACTGTACAGCTCTCATGAACGTGGAGGGTCTTGGAACATATCCAATGCTGATATTCATCATCACCATCGAGTGCCTTCTCCACAACAAAGGTTGGCTATCATGGATCGCCATTCTACTCTGCTTATTGCTTTGATGGTGCATGCTATCATAGATTGACTTGTCCATCTTTTGATGTTACTCGTCCATGTTAGTCTTGGTCTGCCTCTTTTACCTTGTATTTTTCCTTCCAATATTACTTTAGTAGGCTGTTGTGTCTTTTAACATGCCCCACAAATTTCATTTGTCTTGTCTTAATTGTATTTAGTAGTTTTCTTTTTTATTATCAGTTGTTTTAAAACTTCATCTTTTGTTTTCTTTTCATCCAATTCTACCTATTCTTCTATAAATCCACATTTCAAAGGCTTCAATTTTCTGTTCTGTTTCTTGTCTAATGCCCATGTTTCTGCACAATACAGGAATACTGAGAAGATGTAACATTTTGCCATTCTTAGTTTCAGCCCTGCTATTTGTTTTGTTGTTAGTATATTTTTCATGGCATTAAAATTACTTTTTGCCATACCTATTCTTTTGTTTATTTCAATTTCACATTTTCCATCATTGGTTATAGTATGTCTCAGGTAGTTGTAACTCTGGACTGTCTCCAGATGTATTCCCTCAACTGTGATATTTAATTGTAGGTCTTGAGAATTTTTTTTGTTTATGATCATAGTTTTAGTCTTTTTGATATTCATATCTAGTCCATATTTTTTGCTTGTTATGTTTATCACATTAAGCAATTGTTGTCGGTCTTTAGGATTTTCTGCTAGTAGAACAGTATCATCAGCATATCTTAGGTTATTGATTATCTTCCCATTAATGTTTAGGCCTGGTATCTCTGAGATGTTTTTAAAGATTTGCTCAGTGTATAGATTGAACAAGCTTGGTGATACGATGCATCCTTGTCTTACTCCTCTTTTTATGTCCATGGGTGTAGAGTTCTTTATATTTTTTATTATTGCTGTTTGCGCCCAGTACAAATTATATATTAGTCGTATGTCTGTGTCTAGATTTATATCCTGTAGGCAGTCTATAGGTTGGTTATGGTGTATTCTGTCGAAAGCTTTGGAGTAGTCTGTGAAGCAGGTATATTATATGGTTTGTTTACTTCTCAATCAATGTTCTCATGCTAAATATGGCTTCTTTTGTGCCACTGTTTTTCCTTAATCCAGATTGTTGCTCATCTAATTCAGTATTGATTTTATTCTGAATCCTTCCATGTTTATCTTTATTAAATTTTTTCTTACGTGGCTTATTAGGCTTATTGTTCTGAAATCACTGCATTCAACTGCACCATTTTTTTTAGGCAATGCAATGAAAGTTGATGTTTTTAGTTCGTTTGTTATGTATCCTGTATGGTATATGTCATTGCATATGTCTGTGATCACTTAGATGCCAAAATCCTCTAAGAGACTATCATCTCTATCTGTATGTTGTCAGGTCCTGCTGCCTTTCCCTTTTTCATTGTTTTTATACCTTTTTCTACTACAGATTTCGGAGTTGTATATACATTTTATGTCAGGCTTTTTGTCCCTTTCGTCATGAAATAATTCTGTAATATATTCTTGCCATCTATCTATTATCTTTTTTGTCTGTTAGCATTCTTCCCTCTTTGTTTGCAATACATGCTGATATTGCTGCTCGCTATTTTCAACATTTTAAAGTTCATAGCATTCTTCTGATAATCCACATCTCTGCTGTCTCCGATGTTGCCTTGTCTTCCTTGACTCCCATGTAAAACATGTTTTATAACACTGACAATGATCTGTTACTCGTTTTTCATTGGATGGAATTGTCTTTGTTCTATTCCTGATATTAATGATCCAAGGCATTTGAAACTGCACTTGTATCAGATTTTTTTTCTTCATATTTACTCTACTTGTGTGCTTGTTTTCTTTAATATTATCATAGTTTCTGCCTTATTGTTCACTTTGTCACAATTTCATCCAACAGCCTTTTTATTTAAAGATCTTGGTACCTTGCTATCCAGAATCAATTATTGGGTTTTCCATACTACGTCATCACAAAAGCTCGCTTTTTTCCCCAGGTGGAATTCACTTTTGCTGTCTCATTCAACAGGTTTAGTCAGCAGGCACTCATAGGGCTTCCTTGTGGATTACCAGGTGAGAAATGGTGATCAATCTTGTAAAAGGTTCTCTGCACTCCTTCCTAGTCATGTGGAGGAAATAGTATTAGTCACCATATTCTTCTGGAGATGACATAATTTGAGTGATGTGTCACGCACAACCCAGAGCTTCCATCTTGGGAAAAAAAACACTTCTGGTAACTGAACCCATGATCCTTCTAATTAGAAAGAGGCACACTAATCTAACCACTCAGTACTACTCAATGAGTGCTGTCTCCATATGAAGGTTGGCTACTATTGAGCACCATAGCATTCGTATCTTTATGGTGCATGTTATTGTCATCAGTCCACTTTAGTCTTTTTCTACCTCACACCCAAGATGACTTTTTTAGAAGAGTATCATGGTTCTTCACATGTTCAACAATTGCAGTTTTAAAAAAATTCCTACTTTTGTTTAATATAGAAAATTGAGGTATGACGAGATAGAGGGAAGCATAGAGAAAAGATACCAGACAGCTTAAGAGAATGATTTGGCAGAAGGTCAACAGAAATGATAACTGTCTGTTGATATAGAAAGTTGAGGAGAATCATGATCACCCATGCCAGTAGGCATGATACTCGATAATGATGACATATTACCACAAAACACATGTCTGAAAAATACAGAATGATTCCAGATAGAATAAGTACTTCATGACTTTAAACAAGAGACTTAGCAGATATCTATATGAATGAGGCGACATTGCTGAAACCATCATAATTGAAAACAAATGAGTAACATGAAGCTCAGTAACACGCCTTGACAATCCAAAAAAACTGACATTTAAACATTACATAAACAAACATGTAAATAAAAATGGACACAAAGCAAGTGTTTACAAAACAAGTTACACAAACTTTTAATAGTCTCTCTCTAAGCAGGACAAAGAACATGGTACAGTAATTACACTCAACCACTCTGGATCACAGTCCTCATCAAAACAATCTAAAAGTTATCTCTGTGTCACAACAAATAAATATTTTCTGCACCTGCTCTTCAACCAAAAAAAATATAAATAAAAAAAAACTAAGTTTTCTGTCCTTTGCTTCAAAGTAGGTTCATGTTGACATTCATTCAGCAATACGAGTTTGGTCTGTAAACTATTATAGTATCAGTATAAATTATAAAAATTACTTTATACTGTGTCTAAACGGAGGGAAAAGATAACACTGAGCATATATACGAACCACTATCAAAGTAATGTGCAAAATATACAGCTAAGCTTTAGGCTGAAGAAAAAAAATATTTCCAATATATTCCATCAAAAATTTAGTTTCATTCCTAACATTTTATAACAATTCATTGACGTGATGACATTGGTGAACATCATGCATGTCCTTACTAATACAGCTACTGCAAGTCTAATCTAAGTGGTGCCACTACTTTCCAACACGCCAACTGATGTACAGCTCCTTGAACTTGTCAAAGCCTGCCAGGACACCAGCACCAGCTACTCCTCTCAAGATGTTGGCTCCAGCTCCTTTCATCATGGACATAAAGCCTTCATTCTTGATGATCTTGACAGCACAGTCGATGGATCCCTTGTATTTCACAGCCTGGCCTGATGTCATCATCATGCGACGACGGATGGTGTCAATGGGGTAGGACAACAGCCCAGATGATACTGTGACAGTGTAGCCTAGAGCAAATGATAGAAGTACACTGGCATCATCTGATAAAAGAATTGGTTTCAAGCTGTCATAGAGACCAAAATAGAAACCCCTGTAGACAACAATGCCCACACAAGAGATCACAAAACCTCTGTACAAGCCTACAATTCCATCAGACTTCAAGGTCTTGGAATAGACATCAATCAAACCATTGAACTGACGTTCACCGCCACCCTTACCAGCTGCCTTGGCATCATTAGCCAAACGGGTTCTGGCATAGTCGAGAGAATAGACAAAGCACAGGGACAGGGCACCAGCAGCCCCCCCTGAGAATATATTCTTGGTAAACTTCAGTGAATAACTTTCATTAGGTGCTGATTTAAATGCAGCTTTGATTGTGTCCTTGAAGCAAAGTTAAGCGCCTGAGTAGGAAAATATCTCAAGCAATTGGCCAAGTTACCTCTCCAGAAGGGAAAAAATCCCTCTGTTCTGAAGGTGCGGACTGTGCAATCAATAACACCCTTGTATGGCTCTGATAATCGACCAGCTTTGATCATTTCATCTTGGTTCTGAACAAGCAACTTGATTCTTTCAATAGGAGCAGCTGCAGTTTTTGAAATGACAGCTGCAGCACCAGATAGAGCAAAGTTTTCTGCAAACCCCAACTTCACTTTTTGACCTGACATCTGCAATGAAAAAAAAAAGGATTTTTGAAGGCTGATTGGTCTGAAGCTTTAAAAATTATCGTGGTTTAATACAAATTGTCATAAATAGACCCAAAAAATACTAGAACAAATAACAGAAAAAAAAGTACACAGACACTGCATTAACAGCTTAATTAAACATTGAGAAATTACTGAAAGGTCATCCAATATATTAAGCGCAAAAAAAAAAAAAAATATTCATTCTGATGTTTAAAATAAAAATAATATGAAAAGAGGGAGGGTGGATCAATAATGTAACGTTGTTACTTTGTTCTGTTCTCAGATGGACACAGAACTGGAGTCATCAGTTGCTGGACACAGACTTGCTGAAGAGGGGATAAGCTCATATGGACACACTGTGTGCAATGATGATGACCTTAAATTACTCAAACTTTTAGTCTTATATTATAACCTAATTCTTATTCTGTAAGCGATTATTTCAAATTACTATTTTAATAAAAATAAACCACCCATTTTTTTTCACCCCAGAGTCTTCTCTATAAAAATAAAATGTATCTATTTGAAACAGATTTTGTTTCCAAATCTTCATGATTGTCAATGTCATATAATGTCATGACTTTCAAGTCTTTCTCATCCAGTTCCAGTGTTGTAGTTTTCATAATTTCACCTAGCCTCAATCTCACTGATCTCTAGTGAGTTTCTCGTAATTATAGAAACAAGGCAATCTCAAACAATATTTAATACTGCAATGCTTGTTTGAGTAAAGTAAAAGTCCTAGTATGTATACTAAGTATAGAGCTGCGGTGTCCCCTTTCACTTTATTTTGGATATTAGAAGACCTCTGGGTTTAGTAAACTAAAACTAACCCTTGTTAAAAAACAGAATTAAATCTGGACAAAAACTAGAAGCAGCTGATACATTCAAATATATGTGGTCAATCAGGGGAGATCCGAGATGATTCGTTTAGCGGAAATGACGCTAAACTAGGACTACCCTTGTTAAAAATAAAAACTAAAGAAAGATGACCTGCAGCGCAGCCATCTTATTTGACTTAATAATTTATTCTATTAAAACAATTTTCTACTTGACACTACAAAAACTAAATTTAAAAATGTCCTGCAAATGGATATATCATCCAAACAATGATTATTAATTACCGTATGTTATTATTCATCATGCATCATTTCTGTTTCATTAGCATATTAGTCATTAGACATGACTTTACTTTAATTTAATAATACTTTAATTTTTAATTCCACGTATTTTCAACAAAAATCAACGTATTTTCATTTTATAATTTTTCAGAACTTGCCCCGATTTTTAAAAAAAAATATTGAAACAATGCAGCTTTATTAAAATTATTTAAATTTTTAAATAGACTGGTTTAAGTTTCTATTCCTATAATATTAATAATAGTTAAAACTTTGGTTGCGACCTCAGCGATCATGCATGAATGATGCCAGGACAGTAGTTTCAAACTTCTTTAGACTTGGTCTTCCATTTGTGTTTAAAATAATTTTAGCATCATCAATATTTATTTTATCTGTCATCATATAACTGGTGCACTTAATACTATTAAATAAATGTGTTTAGCTGTATATTGTAACATAAAATGTATCCAGAAATAATATTTTAGAAGTTTGACCTAAATGAACTTGAGACTTCCGTCATTTTTCTCTCTTCGACGGTAAGGAACATTAGTGGGAGTTGCGCATATTGAAGAGGGCAGAATTAATATTTAATAGAATAAGTGTAGTAAATAATTGTGCAAATAGTTTACTAACACTAATTATATTTAATAATTACCTTTGCGTTTCCTAAATTTCCTGTTGTTACAAAAAATGCGGTCGACTTCAGAGCCTGGGTTCAGCTGTACACCACGTTGTTAGGGTGGCAGAGAATGTAAGAGGCGAAAGCGAGGCTGGTCACCCTTAAAGCGGATTGGTAGAGTAAAGTCATGTGACTTGAATCCAAATGATCATTGGTCATTGATGAAGGTCGATTCGGTCGGTGCCTTGTTCCGGTCGTCACGAGAAAGGCGAGCTAACTGTAGAGTTACACAATTATTTCTGTACAAAATGTTACACAATGTAAATGTTAACACTGTTAAATGAGTATGGTTATTTTCTTTTATCAGAAAGAGTATTGAAGTCATATATTTTAATTATGACGTAGAACTTCCTTCCCCCACCAATTTCAAATCGACTTATAATATATAGAAATAAAGATTGTCAGTGCAAGTCGGTCGGTCATGTTGATGCCCTCTTATTCATCCAATGTGACTTTGCTTCTAACTAGGGCAACCAAGATTTTAACACGTTCACCTTTGCTTTTACGCATTAGCATTGATCTTGCACATGAGTGGGTGACGGTCAAAGAACCATATACTTCATTGATAATATATATATATATATATATATATATATATATATACACACACAGAGTTGAGGACACAGTTTGCACTTCTGTCTCATTAGCCCGATCCTATGCTGTTACTACTTTCTAGTATTCCGTTTATCCATTTTTTTTAGAATACCCTCTCGGATACAAATCACAGCTGGGGGAGGGGGGACCAAGATACCCATCCAACAATTGAACTGAGTTCGCTCAGCAACCCACATGTGACTATGCGCCAGGAACAGGGAGCAAAAGAAATGACATTACTCTACCCCCCAGCGGTGCTTCTGGAGAAGACTATACAGGTCAAGTGAGTAGGGATCAGAGAGGAAAGGCAACCCGGTAATCAAAATACCGTGCTGACGTTGGATGTATTGGGCCGAAACGCGCAAATAAATCACAAGGCATCTACACCAACTTAACGCCTTTTTAAGAATGGATGAACGAAGAGAATTATCCTTTAGTAGTCATCAGGTGAACACCAGAAAGAAATAACAAAAACAAACATCATAAAAATTGATTATTTTGACACATATTGATCTTACAAATTAACTTTTTAAATACAAATGTATGAAATAATTTCTTCAGCATTATGGGAGAACCAAAAGCAAATTATACGTGTGAAATGAACAAACGAACAAGACAATTAAATTATCTGTGATAATCAGTTATTAGTGCTAGTATTATTATTTTAGAAAACGTGAAATTGAATTGATAAAATGATACTCGTTCAAGCTGCATTAAAATTGACTGCTAGTGACAGTTTTAGTCCCCAGACCAACGTTTGACAATGCGTGATCTTATTATCTATTTAGTACGATGGTGTTTACTTGTGTGTGTGTGTGCACATATTCTTGTCAAGTTTTAAATTACATATGACGCCGGAGAGCGCGATTAAAGACAGAACGCGGGTCAACGAATCACAGCTAATGGTTTATGAGAGAATATGTGAACCAGAGTGGATCAAGCTCATACTCTTCCCAGTTCGTTCGTTCATTCGCTTTGACCTCTGACGAAGTCCCACCCACTCAATTTTGTGGACTGAATTTTGCGTGTAAAGTCTGTTTTATCCCATTACAGGATGCCCCTCGCCATGCAGGCAGATTTACTCCGACTTCAGAGGTACTAATTTTTAGGGAATTAGTAAAACCCAGGTGTCCTCGCCAGGGTACGAACCCCGGCTGTTGCCGTGGTAAGCCAACCGCCTATCGATTGCGCTAACCGGACACCCCACTCTTCCCAGTGATAGCCCACCAAGCAGAAGAACTGGTCTGATCAAACGAGTGAGCATCGTAACCTCATACAAATAAATAAATAGTGCCGAAGTTGGATTGTTGGGCATATCGTAACTGTCTGTAAACTACAACCATGACCAACTTTAGAGAAGGCCTGCGCGCAAACCGACCAGCGTCATCATTCAAGTTTCACCTTCGTGAGCTATATATTGATGCTGACAGAATACTACCCAGTGACCACACCACGGTGCAACTAAAGTAAAGTAAAAGTTCCATCCGCGTCTTGCTAGGCGAATAGGGAATATGGTGTTAGTAACTATATTTTTCTATGACCACGGCACGTTTTGGGGTAATGTGGTTGGTATCATGCCAGGCCGCCTTTACTCCCCCCCCCCCCCAAAAAAAAAAAAAAAAAAAAAAAAATCTGGTACCAAAATTTAGAGGCTGGTTAAACCCCGGAGTCTTGTCTGATAAAAAATTCCGTCACTTTTGGGGATCGAACCTTCTGATCAGGGAGCGAGCACACTAACCACCGTGCAGTTACTCCCAGTTAAAGCCCTTGTTAGAGTGAGCGACGATGAAGCCTAATTGAAGAGAGCAGAAGAAACGAGTGACTTTTCACTTGAAAGTCGTTTTATTCCATGACCCACAGACGTCAATGAAAGAGGTGGAATGGTGGTAGGATGGCATCATCTAGTGTAGACAGTCAGCTTTCGGTGCTAACTAGTCTTGTCATTTCAATGAAACGAAACTGCAACGTATTCATCCCTCCCTACACTCTGTTTATTATGTACATGAAATCTGTTTCACTGCAGTCTGGGCATTACCATATCCGCTCCAGCAGTACGCAGACTGATTGTTCTTGTGTTGATCACAGATATATCTGCTTTTCCCACTAAGCACTCTGGATCGACCAGATCAATTTTCCAACTTTAGATTCATCAGTCTCTCAATATATGCATCATTGTCCCACACACTCAATATCTACATTATGGGCCACACGCTGCCATAAAACACCCGTACAGTTATGGCTTATCTTAATGGATTCCACCAGGTGATAAGGTTCGCTGCCTATGGTGGAGAGGTTAGAACTTTGTGGTAGGAATGTTGGGTAGAGGTCATTGCGTCGTGCTTCCTTCTCTGTGTCGATTTTCACATATCTGTCAATGATTAGGTTATATGCACTAAAATGTCAACAAAACAACAAATTATAAATAAAATGGGTCTCTTACTGCCACCATTGGTACTAATGTTAAACATTGCCTTAGTCTCAGAACACAAGATTGAAACATGTGAAATTGAGTGCTCGAGAAAAACCATTAATATCATCACAGAGGACGATAAGTTATAACATCAGAGAAGACGATAAATGATAGCATCAGGGAAGACGATAAATAATAGTATCTGAGAAGACGATAAATGATAGCATCAGAGAAGATGATAAGTTATAGCATCA
The DNA here is from genome assembly GCA_032433765.1 of Megaustenia siamemsis. NCBI lineage: Eukaryota > Metazoa > Mollusca > Gastropoda > Stylommatophora > Ariophantidae > Megaustenia > Megaustenia siamemsis. The sequence goes on along the minus strand of JAVIAB010000139.1, from coordinate 18,362,220 downwards.
GAGAAGACGATAATTTATAGCATCTGAGAAGACGATAAATGATAGCATCAGAGAAGATGATAAGTTATAGCATCAGAGAAGACGATAATTTATAGCATCAGAGAAGACGCTAATTTATAGCATCAGAGAAGACGATGAATGATAGCATCAGAGAAGACGATAAATGATAGCATCAAAGAAGACGATAAATGATAGCATCAGAGAAGACGATAATTTATAGCACCAGAGAAGGCGATAATTTATAGCATCAGAGAAGACGATAATTTATAGCATCAGAGAAGACGATAATTTAGGGTGTCCGGTTAGCGCAATCGATAGGCGGTTGGCTTACCACGGCAACAGCCGGGGTTCGTACCCTGGCGAGGACACCTGGGTTTTACTAATTCCCTAAAAATTAGTACCTCTGAAGTCGGAGTAAATCTGCCTGCATGGCGAGGGCATCCTGTAATGGATAAAACAGACTTTACACGCAAAATTCAGTCCCACAAAATTGAGTGGGTGGGACTTCGTCAGAGGTCAAAGCTGACGAAAGCGAACGAACGAACGACGATAATTTATAGCATCAGAGAAGACGATAATTTATAGCATCAGAGAAGACGATAATTTATAGCATCAGAGATGACGATAATTTATAGCATCAGAGAAGACGATAATTTATAGCATCAGAGAAGATGATACATGATAGCATCATAGAAGACGATAAATTATAGCATCATAGAAGACGATAATTTATATCATCAGAGAAGACGATAATTTATATCATCAGAGAAGACGATAAATTATTGCATCATAGAAGACGATAATTTATATCATCAGAGAAGACGATAATTTATATCATCATAGAAGACGATAAATTATAGCATCATAGAAGACGATAAATTATAGCATCATAGAAGACGATAATTTATATCATCAGAGAAATTGTTTGAACTACAGGAAAAATTAAAAAATAAAAAAAGGTATGTAAGAAGCTTTACGTGACAAGTGGACGACACAGACTAAACAACGTTTCGGCTCAATAGGCCTTCATCAGGAACAAACAATAAAAACACACACACACAAATTAATAACGAAACAACCAAAACAAAAACAATCGAAATGTACTAAGATATAAATACTAAAGTAAACACTAAGGACGAAATACAAACATTAAGTAGCAGCTGTATTGTACTAGTAAAGGGTTAAGGCATAAAAATGCGAAGCTGCAGTAAAGCTGAATATGAGGAAAAATTAAAAAATAAAAAAAGGTATGTAAGAAGCTTTACGTGACAAGTGGACGACACAGACTAAACAACGTTTCGGCTCAATAGGCCTTCATCAGGAACAAACAATAAAAAAACACACACACACAATTAATAACGAAACAACCAAAACAAAAACAATCGAAATGTACTAAGATATAAATACTAAAGTAAACACTAAGGACGAAATACAAACATTAAGTAGCAGCTGTATTGTACTAGTAAAGGGTTAAGGCATAAAAATGCGAAGCTGCAGTAAAGCTGAATATGAGGAAAAATTAAAAAATAAAAAAGGTATGTAAGAAGCTTTACGTGACAAGTGGACGACACAGACTAAACAACGTTTCGGCTCAATAGGCCTTCATCAGGAACAAACAATAAAAACACACACACACAAATTAATAACGAAACAACCAAACAAAAACAATCGAAATGTACTAAGATATAAATATAGTAAAAACTAACATTAATTTATCGTGTGAAAGCTTCAGTGAAAAACTTGCTTCAAATCATGAGATCTTGAGAAAGATACACTCAAAAAACAAGTACCATGCCGAGGCAACAACCTCTTCAGTAGAAATAAGGTACTGTAAACATTACTTTAATATTGCAATTGATATCTATATGTTGTTTAATTTTTTTTTATTTTAAACTTTTTTTGTTATTGAGAAACAAATTTAAAGTTATCTTTTTTTTGCATCTACAAAATTTCTTATTTATTTCTTATTATTATTTCACTAAACAAGTGTCGTCCACTTGTCACGTAAAGCTTCTTACATACCTTTTTTTATTTTTTAATTTTTCCTCATATTCAGCTTTACTGCAGCTTCGCATTTTTATGCCTTAACCCTTTACTAGTACAATACAGCTGCTACTTAATGTTTGTATTTCGTCCTTAGTGTTTACTTTAGTATTTATATCTTAGTACATTTCGATTGTTTTTGTTTTGGTTGTTTCGTTATTAATTTGTGTGTGTGTGTTTTTATTGTTTGTTCCTGATGAAGGCCTATTGAGCCGAAACGTTGTTTAGTCTGTGTCGTCCACTTGTCACGTAAAGCTTCTTACATACCTTTTTTTATTTTTTAATTTTTCCTCATATTCAGCTATACTGCAGCTTCGCATTTTTATGCCTTAACCCTTTACTAGTACAATACAGCTGCTACTTAATGTTTGTATTTCGTCCTTAGTGTTTACTTTAGTATTTATATCTTAGTACATTTCGATTGTTTTTGTTTTGGTTGTTTCGTTATTAATTTGTGTGTGTGTGTGTTTTTATTGTTTGTTCCTGATGAAGGCCTATTGAGCCGAAACGTTGTTTAGTCTGTGTCGTCCACTTGTCACGTAAAGCTTCTTACATACCTTTTTTTTATTTTTTAATTTTTCCTCATATTCAGCTTTACTGCAGCTTCGCATTTTTATGCCTTAACCCTTTACTAGTACAATACAGCTGCTACTTAATGTTTGTATTTCGTCCTTAGTGTTTACTTTAGTATTTATATCTTAGTACATTTCGATTGTTTTTGTTTTGGTTGTTTCGTTATTAATTTGTGTGTGTGTGTTTTTATTGTTTGTTCCTGATGAAGGCCTATTGAGCCGAAACGTTGTTTAGTCTGTGTCGTCCACTTGTCACGTAAAGCTTCTTACATACCTTTTTTTATTTTTTAATTTTTCCTCATATTCAGCTTTACTGCAGCTTCGCATTTTTATGCCTTAACCCTTTACTAGTACAATACAGCTGCTACTTAATGTTTGTATTTCGTCCTTAGTGTTTACTTTAGTATTTATATCTTAGTACATTTCGATTGTTTTTGTTTTGGTTGTTTCGTTATTAATTTGTGTGTGTGTGTGTTTTTATTGTTTGTTCCTGATGAAGGCCTATTGAGCCGAAACGTTGTTTAGTCTGTGTCGTCCACTTGTCACGTAAAGCTTCTTACATACCTTTTTTATTTTTTAATTTTTCCTCATATTCAGCTTTACTGCAGCTTCGCATTTTTATGCCTTAACCCTTTACTAGTACAATACAGCTGCTACTTAATGTTTGTATTTCGTCCTTAGTGTTTACTTTAGTATTTATATCTTAGTACATTTCGATTGTTTTTGTTTTGGTTGTTTCGTTATTAATTTGTGTGTGTGTGTTTTTATTGTTTGTTCCTGATGAAGGCCTATTGAGCCGAAACGTTGTTTAGTCTGTGTCGTCCACTTGTCACGTAAAGCTTCTTACATACCTTTTTTTATTTTTTAATTTTTCCTCATATTCAGCTTTACTGCAGCTTCGCATTTTTATGCCTTAACCCTTTACTAGTACAATACAGCTGCTACTTAATGTTTGTATTTCGTCCTTAGTGTTTACTTTAGTATTTATATCTTAGTACATTTCGATTGTTTTTGTTTTGGTTGTTTCGTTATTAATTTGTGTGTGTGTGTTTTTATTGTTTGTTCCTGATGAAGGCCTATTGAGCCGAAACGTTGTTTAGTCTGTGTCGTCCACTTGTCACGTAAAGCTTCTTACATACCTTTTTTTATTTTTTAATTTTTCCTCATATTCAGCTTTACTGCAGCTTCGCATTTTTATGCCTTAACCCTTTACTAGTACAATACAGCTGCTACTTAATGTTTGTATTTCGTCCTTAGTGTTTACTTTAGTATTTATATCTTAGTACATTTCGATTGTTTTTGTTTTGGTTGTTTCGTTATTAATTTGTGTGTGTGTGTTTTTATTGTTTGTTCCTGATGAAGGCCTATTGAGCCGAAACGTTGTTTAGTCTGTGTCGTCCACTTGTCACGTAAAGCTTCTTACATACCTTTTTTTATTTTTTAATTTTTCCTCATATTCAGCTTTACTGCAGCTTCGCATTTTTATGCCTTAACCCTTTACTAGTACAATACAGCTGCTACTTAATGTTTGTATTTCGTCCTTAGTGTTTACTTTAGTATTTATATCTTAGTACATTTCGATTGTTTTTGTTTTGGTTGTTTCGTTATTAATTTGTGTGTGTGTGTTTTTATTGTTTGTTCCTGATGAAGGCCTATTGAGCCGAAACGTTGTTTAGTCTGTGTCGTCCACTTGTCACGTAAAGCTTCTTACATACCTTTTTTTATTTTTTAATTTTTCCTCATATTCAGCTTTACTGCAGCTTCGCATTTTTATGCCTTAACCCTTTACTAGTACAATACAGTTGCTACTTAATGTTTGTATTTCGTCCTTAGTGTTTACTTTAGTATTTATATCTTAGTACATTTCGATTGTTTTTGTTTTGGTTGTTTCGTTATTAATTTGTGTGTGTGTGTTTTTATTGTTTGTTCCTGATGAAGGCCTATTGAGCCGAAACGTTGTTTAGTCTGTGTCGTCCACTTGTCACGTAAAGCTTCTTACATACCTTTTTTTATTTTTTAATTTTTCCTCATATTCAGCTTTACTGCAGCTTCGCATTTTTATGCCTTAACCCTTTACTAGTACAATACAGCTGCTACTTAATGTTTGTATTTCGTCCTTAGTGTTTACTTTAGTATTTATATCTTAGTACATTTCGATTGTTTTTGTTTTGGTTGTTTCGTTATTAATGTGTGTGTGTGTGTTTTTATTGTTTGTTCCTGATGAAGGCCTATTGAGCCGAAACGTTGTTTAGTCTGTGTCGTCCACTTGTCACGTAAAGCTTCTTACATACCTTTTTTTATTTTTTAATTTTTCCTCATATTCAGCTTTACTGCAGCTTCGCATTTTTATGCCTTAACCCTTTACTAGTACAATACAGCTGCTACTTAATGTTTGTATTTCGTCCTTAGTGTTTACTTTAGTATTTATATCTTAGTACATTTCGATTGTTTTTGTTTTGGTTGTTTCGTTATTAATTTGTGTGTGTGTGTTTTTATTGTTTGTTCCTGATGAAGGCCTATTGAGCCGAAACGTTGTTTAGTCTGTGTCGTCCACTTGTCACGTAAAGCTTCTTACATACCTTTTTTTATTTTTTAATTTTTCCTCATATTCAGCTTTACTGCAGCTTCGCATTTTTATGCCTTAACCTGTTTGAACTACACCCTGCTTGCATGAATGTATTGAAAAGGAGAAAGAAAATAAAGCGATACGGCCGCCTCATAAAAATTGAGACTTATCAGATACCATAATCATGTGACAATATTAGATAAATGACTTTGTGGATCGAGGAAGTCCAAGAAACGGGTAGACAATGTTACAGTAACTTACAACGGCGTGGGCTAACAAACTGAAAGTTCTATACACTTGGTCCAGAATAGAAAAATGCAGCACCCCACTCCGTCTCATTGCATATGTTGATAAATAAGTAGGCCTAAGGAAATAAGTACATGTAATTGAATAGTTGAGATAGGGGAGATAAGACAGCGAGAAGGTAAAACTTGTTTGTATAGCAAATTAAAGGGAGCTAACGGAGATGATCTCTGATGTTTCTCTTTTGTTCCTTTCGTGTTTCCACAGGTCATCGCTGCTTCCAGTTTGTGTTGTCACCATGACATCTATGTGGTCTGTATCAGCACTTAATGTTTGATTAGGTTAGGTTATCTTAGGTAAGGTGACCATACGTCCCGATTTTTTACTGTTTTTTCAACCTTTGTTCCGGATTTGTTACTGTCCCGAATTTGTCCCGATTTTGGCTGATTTTTTTTAGCTTTTGTCCCGGATTTGTTAAAATACATTAGGTACACACATGTTTACCAATTTACCAATATGGTAAACGTCTCTTCGACTTACAAATATACATTATTCCGTTGCTGTGTAGAAAATGTTTAAAAAGTTGAACTGGCTGTTCATTTGGCAAAACACTATATTATATAACAGTAAAATGCGCTCCAAGTTTTAAATCTTGTATACTGAAACTGAAACTCAACAAGTAGCATCATTGCATCAACAACATTTCATATTCATGTACATGTATATTCATTGTGTTACTTTCGTTTACCGACGAACTAATTCTTTTTATTGTGTTGTTTAATGATTGAGGTTATTGTATTCATTATATTTTTATTTACATTGTGTTATTATTCAGTTACTTGACATTTTAATGTTTAAGAACTTATGCTATACATATGGTATAGTCATAGACAATTATTATTGAAACTATAGTTAGTTTGTCAACTTTGTAATTGTTGCAATAGATGGCATCAAAACGTAAATGCAGTTTCAATCCAGATTTACATAAGGAATAACCCTTTCTAAAAAAGTCTACATCAGACTTCACTGTAAGATGCAGTATATGTTAGGGTGACCATTTTTTTCCCCATTGTTTTCGGGGACATTTGTCATATTTTTTACATTTCAGAGGATTTTTTTGCTTATTTCTGAGACTATCCCACAAAATCGGGGACGAACGATAATATATATATATATATATATATATATATATATATATATATATATATATATATATATATATATATATATATATATATACATGTATATATATGTGTGTGTGTGTGTGTACATATATACATTATTTATATATATTTATAATATGTGTGGGTTGGTGTGTGACTGTGTGTGCGCAAGAAATTTTGTAGATGCAAAAAAAGATAACTTTAAATTTCATAATAACTGTGTTTATTTGCTGTTTGATTTTATTTTTGTTAATATTCAAGGTACTTATGCGATACACGCACTTAATGAAATTACAATAGCTACTTTTGTTTCTCAATAACAAAAAAAAGTTTAAAATAAAAAAAATTAAACAACATATAGATATCAATTGCAATATTAAAGTAATGTTTACAGTACCTTATTTCTACTGAAGAGGTTGTTGCCTCAGCGTGGTACTTGTTTTTTGAGTGTATCTTTCTCAAGATCTCATGATTTGAAGCAAGTTTTTCACTGAAGCTTTCACACGATAAATTAATGTTAGTTTTTACTGTTAACATGGCTTGCACCGTTGCTCACATTAATCCGTGATTTCTCTTCGGACCAGACGTAGTTCATTTGAGAAAATAGTCTTTCTACGGATGCATTGCTGCTAGGTAGGCACATAAAAAGTTCAAGAATTCTCTTCATATTAGCATGTGGTACATTATTTTCTTTCAAGTACCTGCGTACTTCATTCCATTTTCTACATGGGGGCTTGTTACTGACCCACTCACATTCTTTTTGCAACAGATGGCCTCGCAAATAAGTAAATTCATCACGATTGACGTTTACAACTTCATGACACTTTGAAGATATCTGTTCTACTGCATTATCAAAATGTTTCCTTTCAGGCACATTATCCAAGAGAAGGCAGCTCAGTTGTGACAAGTCCTCATTGTGCTTGTTCCAAGACTGCAAGTAATGTACAGCAGTATTATAGAATTCTTTACTTATTTGGAAATAGCTTTCCATTTGGATGTCACCACTTTCAACTAAATCAGTTAGCAAACTCTTTACCATGTGCGGGATGAAATTTTCATCGCGTCGAGTTTCTAATTTTATAATGAGATTGTTCACAGCTAGTGCTGATTCTGTTGCACTCTTGTCGTCGCCTTCATCGCCGTAATTGTTTCATGGAAGAGTGATGCGTGAGAATGAGCAAAGCTGAGCCAAAGCTCTGATTCACTGTTTTCAAAGAATTGTTTCAATAATTTAGGACAGTGTGTTTCTGACAAGAAGAAAGATCTCAGTGATTGATACAGTTTCAATATTCTTTCCAAGGCTGGAAGTAATGACAACCACCTTATATTCGAATAGCCTAATAATTGCTTAAACTCCTGTCCAGCAAATTCACAGAAGTCTTTTAGGCGTTCTACACGAACCGTGTAAATGTGAAAGTATCCAAATATTTTTGTTACAATCACTTCCATATCCATAGGCATGGAATCAAACGCTGTTTTTGCACAGTTGGGAATTATGTGTGCGTTGCAACCAAGACCCATTATGTGTCTGTTTAACTTGGACGTTATTTTAGTTATGACATTATCTCTCCCTTTCCTCAACAAGCCTCCAAAGTTTGTATTTGTATTGTCTGCTGAGAGTCCAACAATCTTTTTGTTTAAGTCAAAATTATCAATTGCTTTCAATAATTGTTCAGATATTATGTCGGACGTTTCTCCTGGGATATCTATGAAAGCAATCAGTTTGGTCTTTACTGGAGTTTCCAGCTCATAAGCCTGAAAATAACGAACTAAAATAGGAAGTAGCTTAACATGTTTATGACTAGATGTATCGCAAGACAATGTTACGAAGCTGACATATTTGAGGTAATTTTTTAGTTCATCAGTAGCCCAAGGAGCAAAAACATTGGTAATTATGGATTCACACTTTGTTCTTGCACAGGAACATTGTTTCGTTGAAAATTTCTTTTGTGGAATTGTTGTACAATCCATACTGGGGAAACTATGATTATGAAGTACAGTATGATATGCGAAGGTTCCTTCATGAACAGCTAGAGTGTATTCATCTTTTGAGGGTTCTGTTTTACAAAAAATAATTTGTCACACACCCAGACTGAGACTTACAAAGCAGCGCACCCTTATGCCTTTTTTGCTTGTAGATGATCGGTTATTGATGTCCTTCCACCATTTGCTATAGAAAAATTTGAACTACATATATCACATTTCACTAGCGTCCCATCCTCTAAAATTGCTTGTATAATAAATGGAATTTCAGCTTTCAGCGAATCACTAAAATGACACCTACGTTTTTTGGAAAGCATTGTTTTTATGCAACAGACGTCCACTGATCACAAATAGAAAACACGACTGCACTGTACTGTCATTACACTCGGACTGATTTGAAAATTGGCCGGGAAAGATACTTTGGCGGGAGATGTCCGGAAAGGCAGGGGTGGGGAGAGAGAAAGAGAGAGTGTCTGCTTTTTAAAAAATTAAACCCATCCCAATAGAAGTCAGTGGATGGAATAGAAGTGACGTAGCACCGCGCTTCAAGAGTTCAAAGAGCTATCTCCGACACAACGCGTCCAAGTCTTCTCTTTTATCTTCTTGCTAATACCGCTGAGTCTGGGATAAAGAAACACAACTCAATAACGTCATGAGTCCTAGTGATTATTTTAAAAGAGGGCCGATTCCGTGTATGAACATTTATTTATTCACTGAAATCGGGGACAGATTTCTTTCGGGGACAACTTCTACACTTCGGAGACTGTCCCCCTAGTATGGTCACCCTAGTATATGTGGCTCTGGTTTTCGATTAACCATAGTGGACGTGGTGATATTAAGTCACATAAATAGTGCGAAACATAAGAGAGCCGTCGTTACAGCTCCATCAAGCTCGTTGTTAACAACATTTTTTATCGAGCTGAACAGATTGGTGACAGAGAAGAACAATTAGCTGCTACAAAAAGTGCATTTACATATCATACATCATCATCATCATCATCATCATCATCATCATCATCATCATCATCATCATCATCATCGAGTGCCTTCTCCGCAACGAAGGTTGGCTACCATGGATCGCCATTCTACTCTGTTTCTTGCTTTGATGGTGCATGCTATCATAGATTGACTTGTCCATCTTTTGATGTTACTCGTCCATGTTAGTCTTGGTCTGCCTCTTTTACCTTGTATTTTCCCTTCCAATATTACTTTTAGTAGGCTGTTGTGTCTTTTAACATGCCCCACAAATTTCATTTGTCTTGTCTTAATTGTATTTAGTAGTTTTCTTTTTATTATCAGTTGTTTTAAAACTTCATCGTTTGTTTTCTTTTCTTTTCATCCAATTCTACCTATTCTTCTATAAATCCACATTTCAAAGGCTTCAATTTTCTGTTCTGTTTTCTTGTCTAATGCCCATGTTTCTGCACCATACAGGAATACTGAGACTATGTAACATTTTGCCATTCTTAGTTTCAGCCCTGCTGATATTTGTTTTGTTGTTAGTATATTTTTCATGGCATTAAATTTACTTTTTGCCATACCTATTCTTTTGTTTATTTCAATTTTACATTTTCCATCATTGGTTATAGTATGTCCCAGGTAGTGGTAGCTCTGGACTGTCTCCAGATGTATTCCCTCAACTGTGATATTTAATTGTAGGTCTTGAGAATTTTTTTTGTTTATGATCATAGTTTTAGTCTTTTTGATATTCATATCTAGTCCACATTTTTTGCTTGTTATGTTTATCACATTAAGCAATTATTGTAGGTCTTTAGTAGGATTTTCTGCTAGTAGAATAGTATCATCAGCATATCTTAGGTTATTGATTATCTTTCCATTAATGTTTAGGCCTGGCATCTCTGAGATGTTTTTAAAGATTTGCTAAGTGTATAGATTGAACAAGCTTGGTGATAGGATGCATCCTTGTCTTACTCCTCTTTTTATATCAATGGGTGTAGAGTTCTCTTTATTATATTTTATTATTGCTGTTTGCTCCCAGTACAAATTACATATTAGTCGTATGTCTGTGTCGTCTAGATTTATATCCTTTAGGCAGTCTATATGTTGGTAATGGTTTATTCAATCGAAAGCTTTGGTGTAGTCTATAAAGCAGGCATATATTGGTTTGTTTACTTCTATGTACTTTTCAATCAATGTTCTCATGCTAAATATGGCTTCTTTTGTGCCACTGTTTTTCCTGAATCCAAATTGTTGCTCATCTAATTCAGTATTGATTTTATTCTGAATCCTTCCCTGTATAACTGTTAGTAAAATTTTTGTTACCTGGCTCATTAGGCTTATTGTTCTGAAATCACTGCATTCAACTGCACCATTCTGTTTTAGGCAATGCAATGAAAGTTGATATTTTTAGTTCGTTTGGTATGTATCCTGTGTGGTATATGTCATTGCATATGTCTGTGATCACTTCAATGCCAAAATCTTCTAGAGCCTGTATCATCTCTATCTGTATATTGTCAGGTACTGCTCTAATTTTGGGGGCGCTGAAAGAAAAGGAAAGAACAATGTTTTCATAAAGCTGAAAGAAAACCTTGGACATGGTTTGATAGGTGTTGGTTGTGCATGTCATATTTTCCACAACACTGTTCGAGCAGCTGCATATGTATTACCTATTGATGTTGAGATGATTATTGCTAAAATTTATCTGCACTTCAAATCATACACAATTAGAGTTGAAAGTCTCAAGGGGTTTTGCCAGTTTGTGGACACAGACTTCCAGATGATATTTAGGTTATGCACAGACTAGGTGGCTTGCACTGCTGCCTGCTGTTGGAAAGGTTCTTCACATGTTCCTGCCTTTAAAATCCTATTTTCAGTCTCAAGACAGATGCCCAGTCTTTAAACAGAAATTCTTTGAAAACCCCCTGTCTGAAGCATGGCTTATTTTTGTTCACAGTCAGGCATCCTCTTTCCACGAAAAGGGTTAAGGCATAAAAATGCGAAGCTGCAGTAAAGCTGAATGTGAGGAAAAATTAAAGGGATTCCACAGGATGATGTGAACAAGTTGACAGCCAATGTTTCTTCATTCAATTAAACAGTTTTAAGTTATTTGAAAAAATGGGCTGCAAATAATTTTCAAAACCTTGAGGCCTACAGCTGGGTAATGTTGAACAGAACACCAACGTGGGAAGATATTCAGAAATCTTCATCATTAGTGAGTCAAACAGTACCTAGTTGACTTTCCAGAAAATGAAATGTATGATGAATATGTTTACATGAAGCAGTTTGTTACTTCTCATAAAATTAATGAGTGGAGTATTAATAAAACACTACCAGGGCAGCTTTGGATTGAAATGGCTTCCCACTTCAAAAACAGGCATGTGCCAATTTCACATATTCTGAACCTGGCAGAGTTCTTTTTGTGTCTACCGGGAACAAATGCTGCAACGGAATGATTGTTTTCACTGATGAACAGCTTGTGGACAAATGATAAAACACATTTAAGTGTGGACACTTTAAAGGCCATGTTGATCACCAAAGTGAACAATGAGCAAACATGTGTTGAATTTTTTAAGATGCTCCAAACAAAGAAAAATCTTTAAAAAAATCCACTCATCAGAAAAGTACAGCAACTCTGCTTCACCTTCCATTTAAGTGAGTATCACTAATGTTTTTTTTTTTTTTAATCTCCTGATAACGTTTTGTAAGCCTATATTGTTAGGTGTTTGAATTAGTTGTAAAATATATGTATTATTCACTTGAAAAAGACGGAAGAAATTTCATTTTATTGATGAAAATTTAAGTGAAATTAATCCGTCCCGGGTTAGGGTTTCAAAAATATGGTCACCTTATCTTAGGACAATAATCACTGCACACCGGACTAATCCATAGGTGCTCCGATATTCCCATCGAAATAACAAGAATCTCCAAGAACGAACTTTGACCTGTGTTCACGAACTCCGTAACACGGACTGGGGTCCATCAGTGTGGGTCGATTTTTGTTGACAAATGTGCAGCGACCATTCTTGGCCTACTCTTTTCGATTTTAAACTGTCAATAGTTCTTTAACGTGCGCGAGTGCACACGGCACCTCCTGTTTTTTTCAATTATCAGAGAGGGCTAGACATCGAATCTCACTACCAAGAAGGGCTAGACATCGGATCTCACTACAAAGAGAGGGCTAGACATCGGATCTCACTACCAAGAGAGGGCTAGACATCGGATCTCACTACCAAGAGAGGGCTAGACATCGGATCTCACTACCAAGAGAGGGCTAGACATCGGATCTCACTACCAAGAGAGGACTAGACATCGGATCTCACTACCAAGAGAGGACTAGACATCGGATCTCACTACCAAGAGAGGGCTAGACATCGGATCTCACTACCAAGAGAGGGCTAGACATCGGATCTCACTACCAAGAGAGGGCTAGACATCGGATCTCACTACCAAGAGAGGGCTAGACATCGGATCTCACTACCAAGAGAGGGCTAGACATCGGATCTCACTACCAAGAGAGGGCTAGACATCGGATCTCACTACCAAGAAGGGCTAGACATCGGATCTCACTACCAAGAGAGGGCTAGACATCGGATCTCACTACCAAGAGAGGGCCAGACATCGGATCTCACTACCAAGAGAGGGCCAGACATCGGATCTCACTACCAAGAGAGGGCCAGACATCGGATCTCACTACCAAGAGAGGGCTAGACATCGGATCTCACTACCAAGAGAGGGCTAGACATCGGATCTCACTACCAAGACAGGGCCAGACATCGGATCTCACTACCAAGAGAGGCCAGACATCGGATCTCACTACCAAGAGAGGGCCAGACATCGGATCTCACTACCAAGAGAGGGCCAGACATCGGATCTCACTACCAAGAGAGGGCTAGACATCGGATCTCACTACCAAGAGAGGGCTAGACATCGGATCTCACTACCAAGAGAGGGCTAGACATCGGATCTCACTACCAAGAGAGGGCCAGACATCGGATCTCACTACCAAGAGAGGGCCAGACATCGGATCTCACTACCAAGAGAGGGCCAGACATCGGATCTCACTACCAAGAGAGGGCCAGACATCGGATCTCACTACCAAGAGAGGGCTAGACATCGGATCTCACTACCAAGAGAGAGCCAGACATCGGATCTCACTACCAAGAGAGTGCCAGACATCGGATCTCACTACCAAGAGAGGGCCAGACATCGGATCTCACTACCAAGAGAGGGCCAGACATCGGATCTCACTACCAAGAGAGGGCCAGACATCGGATCTCACTACCAAGAGAGGGCCAGACATCGGATCTCACTACCAAGAGAGGACCAGGCATCGGATCTCACTACCAAGAGAGGGCTAGACATCGGATCTCACTACCAAGAGAGGGCTAGACATCGGATCTCACTACCAAGAGAGGGCTAGACATCGGATCTCACTACCAAGAGAGGGCTAGACATCGGATCTCACTACCAAGAGAGGGCTAGACATCGGATCTCACTACCAAGAGAGGGCTAGACATCGGATCTCACTACCAAGAGAGGGCTAGACATCGGATCTCACTACCAAGAGAGGGCTAGACATCGGATCTCACTACCAAGAGAGGGCTAGACATCGGATCTCACTACCAAGAGAGGGCTAGACATCGGATCTCACTACCAAGAGAGGTCTAGACATCGGATCTCACTACCAAGAGAGGGCCAGACATCGGATCTCACTACCAAGAGAGGGCTAGACATCGGATCTCACTACCAAGAGAGGGCTAGACATCGGATCTCACTACCAAGAGAGGGCTAGACATCGGATCTCACTACCAAGAGAGGGCTAGACATCGGATCTCACTACCAAGAGAGGGCTAGACATCGGATCTCACTACCAAGAGAGGGCTAGACATCGGATCTCACTACCAAGACATTAGGGGAAGGTAAAACCACGAATAAACCACAACTTAAATATTCTTTATTTCTGAAAAAAAAAATCCCACCGGTGGAATTAGGCGCAGGCAGGCAGGCTGATAGATAGATATGGTTACTAACACCATATTCCCCAAACGTCTAGCAAGGAGTGGAAGGAATATTTTCTTGCTGCCAAGAGGCCGACGTCGTACATCTCTACCACCCTACTCCAACTTATGTTTTTTTTTTCCGTTCGTCAGTTTTCACCTCTGGCAAGGTCCTTGGAGACTAGGAGCTGAATTTTGCGTGTTAATCCATTTTTCCCTGGCAGCCGTGTGCACAGGGGTCCCTCGCCGTACAGGCAGATAACTCCGTCTTCGGAGGTATTCGTATGTTTTTCGTTGATAATTAATTGACGTTTCAAGCCGAGTCTCTCTGCTGAGACCAGGAGTGGTTACCGCAGAGAGAAATTATAAATAAAATTCCCAAATGGTTCAGCCGGGATTTGAACTCACAACCTTTCTGTCTCAAGGCCGGCGTCTTGCATCGAGACCAACCAGCCCCCCCCCCCCCCAACTTATGTTTGAGACAGTGCATGAATCAGTGATTGTTCTTTTTTTTCTTCGTGTTATGTTATTGTTCCTGTAAGGTGTTGATTGTAGATGCATCTGCTTTTCCCACTAAGCACTCAGAATCGACCAGACCCCGTTCCCACCTTTAGACTCCTTCAGTCTCTCAAGGTAAACATCCTTGTCCCACCCAGGAGACAAATAATATTAAATGAATATTATTATAGAGGGAAACTTCCGAGGCGATAATCAGCGAATCAATTCAGAGGAAGAAGTATGTTTATAGCACTAGGACACAATAACAAATAATCAACAACAACAACAAAACAAAGAACAATATATGGACCGAAACAGAATCGAACCCGTACTCAGTGGCAGAGCACCTTGCCATGAAAAGCCAAACGCTTGGGAACACTGCCACTCAGCTAACTAAAAAATATTAGTTATCGTGGACAATGTCTTACGCGCAGGTGTTCTCATTGTGGGTTTTTTTTTCACTTGTTGATTATTTGTTATTTTTTCCGAGTGCTATAAACATACCTCTTCCTCTGAATTGATTCGCTTGTCCCATCCATCCTCTCTCCTCTTAAGGAGTGAAGTACACATTTTATCTTGGAGCTTTGGGCTTGCAATGCAGGTAGGTAGATAGTTGTCAGGAAAACGTAGAAGAAGGACGAATAATGGAACCAATACTGACCATTTCTGATTTACACTGTGAAGCTTTACTGATAGGTAAAAGTGTGTGTTTGTTCCACATGTAGTTGATGTAGTTGTGTATTTTGACTTGATTCAAAATATCTCTAACTTCATTTGTGTATTTACATGTTTTTTTTTTTTTAATGTGCCACGCATATCATTAGGTCTCCTTTTAATATGTCGTCAAACCTGCTTTTACCAACCTTCCAGGCAGCAACGACTGGCTAACTCTGCATGTTTTCACTGCTACAGGCAATGTAACTAGGCCAAACTTTCGCCCATATGCACTATGTGGGAATATAAAACCATTGGACTGGCTCTAAATTATAATTTGATGAAAATGTTGTTGCGTTGTTATATTTAGGAGGGCTTATGAGAAGGCAACAGGGAGGGGAAAAAGGAGGGGGGGGGGCGTTCAGCTGACTAAAATGATCACTGGATAGGAACGTCAATGGCCAATCAAGGATAAAATCGCGGATGAGAAAGAGAGAAAATACTGGATAGCTTGGTGTTAGGGCATGGAAAACAGTCAACAACAGAACTGATACGACGTACGGTAGATTGAAGATTGTGGAAGGACATGATCGTGATGGCCTACGCCAACCGGTATGGCACATGATGATGACGGATAAGATCTGTTAACAGTATGCGCATGACAATACGATAGAGTCACATTGTATTTATTTTCAAGAAGAAAAAAAATCCTCAAACCGCCGTTAACATTATATAACAGGTTGTATGAACAGCTACCGACTCTTGTAGGCAATAACTTTGATAGGCCGGTTAATTCCGGTGAGAGAAACTGATAGTTTTGTCAACAGTTGGTGAAATGACGACCGTCTACCCTCATGTGAAGAGTGAACTCGACAAAAACGCAGAAGAAACAACTTGTTAACGTAATGGCGTCAACCAGCAACGCGCTGTGTAGTATAATGAGCATAACAGAGCACGTAGAATGTCATGGTCATCCACTGCTTCTCATTCAATCTCCAGACGTTGAGACTTATCTTGTCGCTGGATTCAGATGGACTTAGGCGAGAGAACGATTTTAACAACTCCATTTCACTGTAACCTAATTTATCATGCAAGGCGCCCTTTAATCCCTACGTTCATTTAAGCTAAACCATAAACACTGCGACGATGTGGAGCGCCGAGGCAGGAGACATGGTGTACCCTCACAGCCAGAGTCGTAAATCTATATTCAGACCAAAGGGTCGCCTGCCACTGATTTGGTTAACTACGGGGTCATAAGTAGATTGACATACCTTGGGAGCATCCTCTCAGTGTCGCCGTTACATGACGTTTGGCGTCCTGACAGACGGTTGGTAGCAAGCAATCATGATAAGTCAGTAGTTTGGTAAAGCATTAATGTCTCATACTGTGTGCTGGTTTACTGAACATCTCTCGTGGCTGAATTTGCCAATCCTGGACAGACAGATCCATCCACAGAGCGAGCAATGTGTTTTTTGCGGTACCTGGCCTTGTCTCTTTTCTCTTGCGCCTTTTCTCTTCTGAATATGATATCAGCACTGTCTCGAAAGTTGCTGTGTCATTTTTTTTTACGTTTGCTCTCCGTGTGCTACGATCCGCAACCACATTTCCCCAGTTCCTTTCACTTATAGAAAACTCCCTCAAGGAAGCCCTACAAACATCCTTATATCTCAGCACTGGTCTGACCTTTGGTCTCTTTCCGTCCTTAAGTTCGCCATACAATATTTGTGTCACCATTAATGATGAGATAAATATCGCCAAAGCTAGCAGTACATTTAGCAGACTATATACCAATGGTTGGCACTGTAGTGGTACAGTATCAGTTGACAGACTGAGCTACATGTTTGCAGAGCTTACGTACTCTCAGGCACGAGAAACTTGGACCGTATAGATGCCGAGCGAAGAAGTCGAACCACTTTCACACTGCCTGCTTTTAGCAAGTTTATGAACATTAAATGGCAAGACAAAATGACATATACCGCCATTTTGGACAGAGGTGATATCCCGATTCTATAAACTGATCATGGCGACCACTGAACAATCACATCGATAGAATACTGCGGAATCAAACTCAAGCATATCCCGAGTGGTATATAATATTCTATATATTTTATATCTGTGCTGATCTTCAAGTAAATCCGCTATGTGAACATCCACACAAAACAGCAGAACATCGCCTGTTTGACTGTCCAAAGCTCACGGATATCAAAACAACCCCATTTCCCCAAAGACCTGATAAATGGAACACCTTGTACGGAACTACAAGGGAGTTTAGAAATACCAGCAGATATCATTACGTGACTTTGGGCTGTAAGGCGTCAGCTCAAAGGCAACTGGATGATTCATAACAACAACATCAACAACAACGAGCAACCACGCCATCATTGTCTTGCATTGTCCCGGACATGCATCGGGCTTAATAGTCATATTAGCAAACATGATCTTACTCCATATACCCGCGATGTTCCTGAAGACAACTAGCAAATCTTATCAAGTGAAAAGGGATCAAAGTGGGAAGACAAATCGCGTATATATCATTATGGAGTCAGATCTATCAGACCGAAATGGGTAGCTATCGCAGATTGCTGTAGACTTCGACACAATGCAAATTACGTCAGCGGATGAGAAATGGGCGTAATCGTGGAGCGAACCTCGATGAATTTATACAATTTATATTTATTGGTTGAAATATCTGTAGTGGTGATAACAACCATTTCCAAACCACTTAAAACAGAAAACGATACTAATGTATTCTTCATCAAAACCGAACGACACCTTTGGCACAGCAAAGTACGCGCCTGCGTTTATGCAAAGTGGCGAAATATGAAAGGTAGCTATTTTTGAACAGCAGCACGGTGACAATGGAGACGGGTCAGGCTGTAGCACGAGACAAGAAATAACACACTTGACGGATACCATTTTGTGAAGCATTCATGCGCACACACAAACACATCACCAAAATAAAATAATTCACGACGTGGCCTAGCAAAATCTGGGGTCACGAGTTACGTGATAAGAGATGTTGATATTAACTATTTGTAGTGTAGGTATGTCATTTTTAGGGTATATGATATTAGTATGACGTTAATTAACTAGAAAAAGATTATAATAAATTGGGGCAAAAGCAAACAAGCCACAGACAATCACTAGCAAATTGCGTGGAATCCGGATGCGAGGCTCCTGTTAGAGACAGGAAGCTACCAGCGATTCACTGCTGATGGCTTGCGTCAGGATCAGTAGGCCAGAACCATCCCGAGTGGTATATAATATTGTCGATCTCTTCGCCGTGCCTATAGTAACAGGTTAACAAGTCTAGTTTGGTAAAGCGAGTAGCCAAATTCGTCAGCAGCTTCCAGCTTCGCTGCTGTCAGGCGCCTTAACTCCGACTAACTGTATGATAATGTCTGTCGGATGCTTCCACTGGCACGAGCGGTTGAGCAATTATGGATTTAAATTCGTCTGCAGTGATACTGGGACCTTCAATAACCATAAACATTTGTGTGTGTGAGCAGCTGTATCATGGACAATTAGTTATGGATACTTTGTGCTCAGGGTGGCCGCGAGGTCCACTTTTTTCTTAGACTGCAATCATAGACTTGTTTTAAT
This sequence comes from Megaustenia siamemsis, assembly GCA_032433765.1. Taxonomy (NCBI): domain Eukaryota; kingdom Metazoa; phylum Mollusca; class Gastropoda; order Stylommatophora; family Ariophantidae; genus Megaustenia; species Megaustenia siamemsis. Next base: position 18,342,938 of record JAVIAB010000139.1, on the reverse strand, counting down.
CGTGACCATTTTCTTAGACATTGTACGCTTCTTTCAACATATATAGGCAGAGGAGTGAAAGAAAATGGTCACGATTAAAACAAGTCTATGATTGCAATCTAAGAAAAAAGTGGACCTCGCGGCCACCCTGAGCACAAAGTATCCATAACTAATTTTCCATGATACAGCTGCTCACACGCACTAATGTTTATGGTTATTGAAGGTCCCAGTATCAGTGCAGACGAATTTAAATCCATAATTGCTCAACCGCTCGTGCCAGTGGAAGCATCCGAATTAATATCTCATCTCCTGAACAAAGAAAGGTAACTTCAGTCCCCATCATAGCAGTCTCAGCACACGCTAAAAGACATAAGGCGAAACCGCACAGAAAGTGAACTTAGCCCGTCATACGATATCAACATAAGCAATCGGAATATCGAAACACGATTAAAACGGATGAAACGCACATCTCACGATGTGCACAGAGCACTCAGTAGGTTCTGCAGCAAGCCAGACTTGGAATATGAGGAAACTGCAACTAGGAACACTTTTCAGACACAGCCAATAATGGTTCCTGCCGCCTATCCGCCATATTAACCGGAAGTTCACGTCCACCTGAAAATGTTGATCGTCCTTTTAAAAAAAAATGTATAGCGCTTGATGATGTTAGCACATCACACACACTAACAAGTGGATTTACCACTCACAGATGATAGTTTCAGTAGCTCGTTGGTTTACCCCAGTCTATCTAGTCTCAAGTGTCCTGTCCTACTCTGTCTGTACTGGAATTGATGTAGTCTTCCTGTTGCAGGCTCATGAACTACAAGCACGTACTGCGCTGACATTAGCCTGTCTACTTTGTTCACAGCAAATGTTTCAACTATAGATGCCGCTGAAGATTGGTATACACTAGATCACAAAGTCCCCCATAATGTCAAATAAATGTATGGGTTTTTTCCCCCAGCCGGTTTGGTAAAGGTTAATGATTTTAACGATCCCTGATAAATAATTTCATGTGCATTTGAGGGCGAGGATTGTTGGACTCGTATTTTATGACTTAGAAACTATTGCAGTTGTTATTACCAGTTGGTTGTGGAGTCAAATGTTTATGTAATAAAATAACGCTTGTTTCCAATTATCGATACTCCATGGATGCCAACCGCGCTGAAAAAGTACTTACCACTCACTTCACTTCCCCATGATGCCCCACCAAGGGCAGGGACGTCATCCTTTTGATCCCGAATAAATGAACCTTCAGCTGTATCCCAAAGTTTCTCATCAAAGCCACCAATACCCGCAGACAATGAACATATAACAAAAATAATATAGCTGTGAGAAAAGTTAGAAATTTCATTTTTTTTTAAAGTGACTTTAGAGAAGATAGAAGACACTCGATCAATAATGTGAATAGTTCTCTTGACATATGGAAACACACTAGAGTTTCAGTGGCCTGTTACGTGGTATATCACGATTTTCTCGTTTTATGGGGTTGGTGGATAGTTTTCTGGTAAACTTCATAAAAAAATATAAAAAAACCAGAGTAGGGGTATACATAGTTGGTACTGTGGGACAATGATACAGGCTGTCTGTACTGAGGGGGTTAGAGATATAAATTCTTGGTACTGTGAGATAGAGATGTAAATTGTCGACACTGTGAGGTACAGATATAATTGTTGACACTGTGAGGTACAGATATAATTGTTGATACTGTGAGGTACAGATATAATTGTTGATACTGTGAGGTACAGATATAATTGTTGATACTGTGAGGTACAGATATAATTGTTGATACTGTGAGGTACAGATATAATTGTTGATACTGTGAGGTACAGATATAATTGTTGATACTGTGAGGTAGAGATATAATTGTTGATACTGTGAGGTAGAGATATAATTGTTGATACTGAGAGATAGAGATGTAAATTGTTGATACTGTGAGGTAGAAATCTTAAAATCTGAGGTGGAAAAAGCTATAAGAACAATGAAAAATAGAAAAGCAGCAGGATCTGACAGCATACTGATAGAGATGATACAGGCTCTAGAAGATTTTGGCATTGAAGTGATTACAGACATATGCAATGACATATACCACACAGGATACATACCAAACGAACTAAAAACATCAACTTTCATTGCTTTCCTAAAAAGAATGGTGCAGTTGAATGCAGTGACTTTATAACAATAAACCTAATGAGCCATGTTACAAAAATCTTGCTAAAAGTTATACAAGGAAGGATTCAGAATAAAATCAATACTGATTTAGATGAGCAGCAATTTGGATTTAGGAAAAATAGCGGGACAAAAGAAGCCATATTCTGCATGAGAACATTAATCGAAAAATACACAGAAGTAAACAAACCAATATATGCCTGCTTCATAGACTACACCAAGCTTTTGATAGAGTACACCACAAACAACTTAAAGAATGCCTAAAAGAGATACATCTAGATGACATGGGCATACGACTAATATGTAATCTATACTGGGAGCAAACAGCAATAATAAAATATAACAAAGAGAACTCGACACCCATTGATATAAAAAGAGGAGTAAGACAGGGATGCATCCTATCACCAAGCTTGTTCAATCTATACACTGAGCAAATCTTTAAAAACATCATAGAGATGCCAGGCCTACAAATTAATGGAAAGATGATCAATAACCTAAGATATGCTGATGATACTGTACTACTAGCAGAAAATCCTAAAGATATACAACAATTACTTAATGAAATAAACATGACAAGCAAAAAAATATGGACTAGATATGAATATCAAAAAGACTAAAACTATGATCATAAACAAAGAAAATACTCAAAACCCACAAATGGATATAAAAATTGATGAAATAGACCTGGAGACAGTTCAGAACTACAACTACCTTGGACATACTATAACCAGTGATGGAAAATGTACAACAGAAATAAACAAAAGAATAGGAATGGCAAAAAGTAATTTTAATGTCATGAAAAACATACTAACATCAAAACAAATAACACCAGGGCTAAAACTAAGAATAGCAAAATGTTACACCTTCTCAATATTCCTATATGGTGCAGAGACATGGACATTAGACATGAAAACAGAACAAAGAATTGAAGCCTTTGAAATGTGGATATATAGAAGAATAGGTAGAATTGGATGGAAGGAAAATAAAACAAATGACAAAGTCTTAAAACAACTAAAAAGGAAAAGAGAAACTAAGCACAATTCAAACAAGACAAATACAATTTTTGGGACATGTTAAAAGACACAACAGCCTACTAAAAGTAATCCTGGAGCGGAAAATCCAAGGTAAAAGAGGCAGAGGCAGACCAAGACTAACATAGACGAGAAACATCAAAAGATGGACAAATCAGCCTATGACAACCTGCACCATCAAAGCAAGAGACAGAGCAGAATGGCGCTCCATGGTAGCCAACCTTCGGTGCGGAGACGGCACTCGAAGATAATGAGATATGTAAATTGTTGGTACTGTGAGATAGAGATGTAATTTGTTGATACTGTGAGGTAGAGATGTAAATTGTTGATACTGTGAGGTAGAGATGTAAATTGTTGATACTGTGAGGTAGAGATGTAAATTGTTGATACTGTGAGGTAGAGATATAAATTGTTGACACTGTGAGGTAGAGATATAAATTGTTGATACTGTTGTAGAGATATAAATTGTTGATACTGTGAGGTACAGATATAAATTGTTGATTCTGTGAGGTAGAGATGTAAATTGTTGATTCTGTGAGGTACAGATATAAATTGTTGATACTGTGAGGTACAGATATAAATTGTTGATACTGTGAGGTACAGATATAAATTGTTGATACTGTGAGGTACAGATATAAATTGTTGATACTGTGAGGTACAGATATAAATTGTTGATACTGTAAGGTGCAGATATAAATTGTTGATACTGTGAGGTACAGATATAAATTGTTGATTCTGTGAGGTAGAGATGTAAATTGTTGATTCTGTGAGGTACAGATATAAATTGTTGATACTGTGAGGTACAGATATAAATTGTTGATACTGTGAGGTAGAGATGTAAATTGTTGATTCTGTGAGGTACAGATATAAATTGTTGATACTGTGAGGTACAGATATAAATTGTTGATACTGTGAGGTACAGATATAAATTGTTGATACTGTGAGGTAGAGATGTGAATTGTTGATTCTGTGAGGTAGAGATGTAAATTGTTGATTCTGTGAGGTAGAGATGTAAATTGTTGATTCTGTGAGGTAGAGATGTAAATTGTTGATACTGTGAGGTACAGATATAAATTGTTGATTCTGTGAGGTACATATATAAATTGTTGATTCTGTGAGGTACGGATATAAATTGTTGATTCTGTGAGGTAGAGATGTAAATTGTTGATTCTGTGAGGTACAGATATAAATTGTTTATACTGTGAGGTACAGATGTAAATTGTTGATTCTGTGAGGTACATATATAAATTGTTGATACTGTGAGGTAGAGATGTAAATTGTTGATTCTGTGAGGTACAGATATAAATTGTTTATACTGTGAAGTACAGATATAAATTGTTGATACTGTGAGGTACATATATAAATTGTTGATTCTGTGAGGTAGAGATGTAAATTGTTGATTCTGTGAGGTAGAGATGTAAATTGTTGATTCTGTGAGGTAGAAATGTAAATTGTTGATTCTGTGAGGTAGATATGTAAATTGTTGATTCTGTAAGGTAGATATGTAAATTGTTGATTCTGTGAGGTAGAGATGTAAATTGTTGATTCTGTGAGGTAGAGATATAAATTGTTGATACTGTGAGGTAGAGATATAACACAGTGGGTATATAAGTGGGTGTGCCAACCCACTTGCTAATAAGTTAGATTGTGCCAACCAACTTGCTAATAATTAAGAATCTGCCAAACCACTTGCTAATAATTAAGAATCTGCCAAACCACTTGCTAATAATTAAGAATCTGCCAACCCACTTGCTAATAATTTAGAATCTGCCAACCCACTTGCTAATAATTAAGAATCTGCCAACCCACTTGCTAATAATTAAGAATCTGCCAACCCACTTGCTAATAATTAAGAATCTGCCAAACCACTTGCTAATAATTAAGAATCTGCCAAACCACTTTCTAATAAGTTAGATCGTGCCAACCAACTTGCTAATAATTAAGAATCTGCCAAATCACTTGCTAATAAGTTAGATAGTGCCAACCAACTTGCTAATAATTAAGAATCTGCCAAACCATTTGCTAATAACTAAAACTACCAATCTACTTGCTAATAACCAAGAATGTGCCAACCCACTTGCTAATAATTAAGACTTTGCCAACCTGCTAGCTAATAACCAAGAATGTGCCAACCCACCAGTAATTAAGAATGTACAAAATCACTAGGTTTAATACTATTTGAGCAATTCTTGACAATAAACCAAGTGTGTGCACACAGTCTACAGGGTAAAGACAAATGATCCAAAGATATTTGATAAGACCATGGAAGAAAAAAAATCAGTCAGCTTCCTGCATATTAACTGTGGCATAGAGAGAGAGAAAAAGATAAATATGTAGTTTGGAAGTGAAACCAATTTGGTTGAAACATTTTTTGCATGTCAAGGTGCAGTTGTAAATGTAGAATGAGCTCTCTGAGCTCGGTTATATTAAACATGAGATAGCAAATACTTCTTACCATTCCAGTTAGTGTAATGTCAGTTTCTTATCTCCACCAACTGGCTTGGTAAGAAATAAGGATGTCCAAGCTATACTAAGGCTACTTCTTGAGACAGGATCTCTATTTAAACTGGATGGCTGTCAAGACAATGACTTTGGGGGAAAAAAAAGAGAAAGGTATCCTTTAACTTTAATTTTTTGTATTTATGCAGAATAATGTGCCAAAAGATAATCCTGAATAAAAAAAAGTTTGGAAAAGAAAGGAGAAAGTCATATAGAAAATATGAGCCAGAACACAACAGCGTAAACAAACTCAGCAGACATGAGCAGACCAAGATATTCAGACTCAGTACAGGTCATTGTGGTCTCAGAGCACATCTACAAAAGATAAGACTCAGTGACCTATAAACATGTGGCTGTGGAGTATCCAGACAGATTCCAGAGCATACACTACATGACTGCAGTGCCCTCAACACAAGAGCATCCTGAGAAGACTCCAGAGCATACACCACTACATGACTGCAGCACTCCTCAACACAGGAGCATCCTGAGGAGACTCCAGAGCATACACTACATGACTGCAGAACTCTCAACACAAGAGCATCCTGAGAAGACTCCAGAGCATACACTACATGACTGCAGCACTCCTCAACACAGGAGCATCCTGAGGAGACTCCAGAGCATACACTACATGACTGCAGAACTCTCAACACAGGAGCATCCTGAGAAGACTCCAGAGCATACACTACATGACTGCAGCGCTCTCAACACAAGAGCATCCTGAGAAGACTCCAGAGCATACACTACATGACTGCAGAACTCTCAACACAGGAGCATCCTGAGAAGACTCCAGAGCATACACTACATGACTGCAGCACTCCTCAACACAGGAGCATCCTGAGAAGACTCCAGAGCATACACTACATGACTGCAGCGCTCTCAACACAAGAGCATCCTGAGAAGACTCCAGAGCATACACTACATGACTGGAGAACTCTCAACACAGGAGCATCCAGACAGTCTCCCAGACAAATACTTTCTTTAAACTTATTAATATTGACATCCAGAGGTGTACATAGAAGAGGAGGAAGATATTTTTCATGTCATGTCTGTTCACAAACACTAATAATTGACTTTATCACTCAATAAGGCTCTCCTGCTACAAGCAAATCCACATAAACACTAGACAAAGACATTTTATGAAATGGATGTCAGAATTTGAATGTTGTCAATGGAAAACTGCTTGCAAAAATCACTGATATAACGCCTGTTGGTAAATTGTAACAATTTTTGTACAATGCAACATTCAAGGTAAAAAAGAAAACAAGTTAAAAAAAAAACATGCACATTATTGGAGTTTATTGATGTACATTCTTTTGTTTCGTGACACATTTCAAGAGGGCTTAGACTTTTTAAAAGACAGCTCTGTATTTTGCTGACTCAGCACAAAATAACGACAAATATTTACAGAACACAAACCATTGTCTTAAAACAATAAGTATATTAATGATAGAATAACACTGACAATAAAATATGTATTGTACATCCAAGCCAATGTTGTGATAATTACATAAAATGAGAGAGGAAAAAAAATAGAGAGAAAATATATAAACTCATGATAATAAATAATACATAGTAACATGTTAATGAAAATACCAATCCCGAAATGTGAACCAAACATGAAACACAAAAACAATAACAGTAATAAATTAGTGATGGAAAATGTAAAGTGACTCACAAATGATATTTGATGAATATGATTTTTTTTTTCTCTCTCTCTCTTTCTCTCTCTCTATAAAAAAAAAACACATTACAGTCTAATTGGTCTCCCAGGTAAATGTTATATATGGCTATTATATTTCCAAAATGTCTTTCTTAGCCATTTTGTACCTTTATTTTCGCCTGATGCTTATAGTGAGGGGAGATTCACAATGATCAGTGTTAGTGTAAGATGATGATGATGATGATGAATATAACAATGTTTTGTACACATGGATCATGGAGAAAGTTAAATACCATATAATCAAAAATTATCATGTAGCCAGGTTAATTAAATTAAAACTGTACATACTAACATCTCTCCCATAAAATAATCAGCTATTCAGCATACGGCCATACATTGTCACACAAAATATAAATTAAAGACTGATGTAATATGTGTACATATCTCTGCATGCCATTTACTTCACATGTTTTCAAAGTTTGTAGAGTAATGGGACAGATCACAAATAAACTATCTATAGTCTTAAATCATAGAAATGTCTGAAGAGATTTACTGACAAAGATGAATATGAAAAAAAATACTTATGCTATTATATTAACAGTACAAACATTTGTATCATTAAAAAATAATGCTCAACATCCTCTCTCCAGAACAGACTATTAAAATATCTTTGTTCTTTAAAAGACACCATTTAAAAATCTGCTTAACACCCACCTCATTCACTATTAAGTTAAGTCATGTACTGAAGATAATAACAGACACACAATTATTTATTATTATGAGGAAACTCAGAGGTGACTGATAACATAAAACATACATAATAATTATAATTTATAATAGAAGTCCTGTCCTGCCTGTACAGATACTGTCATCATGTTTATTTTCCCAGTAAAAAATTACTCTAAGAAGGCTAGGATACAAATTCAGTGCTTCTAACTGTTCAAGTCTACTATACAAAAATGGTTGCCAACATTAAGATATGAGCAAAATAAGATTTCATTAAAAGGCAGGTCAAGCAAAATGACACAAACAAAATAATATGAGCAAATCAAATCACCAGAAAAGTGCTGAATAATAATTAGCCACTGCAAATTAATAAATTATAGCCAACAACAGTTGATTCACAAATGAAATCAATGTTGTCATTTAGAAAATAAAATAAGCTTAGCTTAAATATCAGAAAAACATTTGCATTATTTTGACAATGTATTAATGATACAAGCATATATTTTTTCTTATTCTCTTTCTTAACACACTCTGTACTATGAGTCGCTAAATGTGGCTCTTGTAAAAGATACAAGAAAGCCAGAAGCTACGTTTTGCAGCTATATTCTAATTAAATAAAAATTAAATTAAATTATTCTAATTTATTGACGTTTCCACAATCATTTCCACTAAAACCTGGTAAATTTCTTAATTAAACCTCCTTTCTTCTTGGACAAATTGTCTTCACAAACCATGTGTTTTAGATCAATTTTCATTTATTTTCTTGCTGTTATTTCAGATATTTAAAAAATGTCACAGATGTCACAGAGTGGCTCAGCCACGGAGAGTTAAACTTCATAGCTGTGGATGTGTTAATCCTAACATACATTTTATATGTCAAATGGAGAAGATGAAGAAATCTAGATCCTAAAGGGCTACAACAAAAAGGATAATGATTGCCCAGACTTCCATAACACATTGCAACTTCTCACATCAACAATTGTTAACTAATACTCTACTGCTTATTGTGGTTTTAATTAGGGAACAAGAAAACAAACAATATCTCCAGTCATCAAATTTCTTTCAGTTAAATAACAATAAGCAGCGATCGATGTTACATCTCACTTCAACCTTCCATTCCAATTGTAAATTGCTCTTAATATCACATATAATCTGATAGACTGAAGTTTAATGTGGGGATATCTACAAAGTCTTTTACATAGTGGTCAATCTTTATACTTCGTAGCTACAGAAATAACACAGCTGTTTGTTTTGCACCCAAAATAGATATCTTAGATCTAATATTTGACATTTTACAACATTTTTGGATGAAGATGTCCTGTGCCTAGTACATTCCACAAATTCTTAAAACTGATATTTTTTATTTGAAATTTATGGGAGTGGTTACAATTTGAGACACCAGAAACAAATGATAAAATGTTTAGCAAAAGTCACTATTTTATGTATGAATAATATTTTATTAGTTAATGTCCGCAACAAAAAAATAAAAGAAATGGTGAATCTGTGAGTTTGGTGAGGGGTGTGCAATAAGCAATTTTTAATCACAAAAGTTTTAAAATGTTAAAATACAGCTTCTTTTAATCACTTTGAATGTATAATAGAAGAAGCTTGTGATTTTAAAGATACAAATGAACAAATAAACTAAAGTATTAGTGACAAACAACAGTGATAAAAATACTTTGGCTTATTTAAAACTCTTGTAAATCTGAAAAATGATGATATAAGATATTCCACAGAACCGAGACTGGTGTCCTTTTACTTACGAAGGGTCAATTTTAAAATTACTTTCATAAATGTCATTTTCAAAATAAATCAGCAAAACTGAAATCATAAGTCTTCTTCAGCATGAACAATTTAAAAATACTCTCTACACTCTGGTCAGTCACAAAATGATATACACTTTGTACAATATGATAAACAAAGCCATTTCCCTCTGCTATAACTAAAGTTTTGAGTAAAACATCAATTTAATGTATGCCACTGTTATTTTTTCTGTAACATACAAAGCAAATGGTACCATGAGACAGTTGGCCAGCTCCACACTGTGATGCTGACATAATACCATAGCAAATGTTTTCTAGTACATTTATGCTGCTCTGCCTGATAATCTATATTAAAATTGAGATATATCTATCCTCTTACATCATACCAAAGTCTAGTAAACAACATTAGTGGGATTTTTGTAATGATGTTTCTGGAACTAAAATAGTACCAGTTGCACCAGAAAATTGACAGATTTGACAAAATTGTGGATATTTTTTTTATTTGCAAGTAAATATTAAACTCAAATGTAAATTTACACAAAAACTTAAACTAAACAAATATTTCTTGTGGCAATGCAAATTTGAGGCAGTTTAATAGTTCAACGTAGGTTTAAGAGTGATGGGAATGTAGTAAATTTGAGATAATTAATTACACATGTCTGTCACATTACCAAAGACAACCTTTCCTTCAGATCTATTTAGCTACTTATAGTCCTGCATCCTTGCTTTTTTTTAAAAATCCCTAATTTTAACTTTAAACATATTGTTACCTACTCTTCTTGCATGTATCAACATATGCCAAGGATGATTTAACTTTAATACACAGCATTACAAAAAATATTTGATGTGATAAGGTTTATACAACATTTGTTAGCCAAAAGAAATAGATGCTGAAAAGTTTTCTTTTTTCATTTCAGTTTCTTAAATGTGCAAATTCTACCACACCACTTCTTTGGTAGAAATACCAAAAAAAAAATAAAAATAAACATGAAACAAATTAGCAATACAAAAGAACTAATATATATATTTTTTAAAAACCTTGAACTGTGTGACTTCTTAAGTGCATAAATGAAAATTATTATCAGTTAGTTAACTTAATCTTTTAGCAATAGTACATGATTTGTTGTTGTTTCTATTAAACTGATACAAGATATACAACTTTCAGAAACATACATAATAAAAATAATAATAAAAATAAAAATAAAAATACATACATAACCATGAGAGCATCCTTTGTATGCAGAAGCAGAGTATGATATTTTTAAAATCTCCAATAAGAAAGAAGAGTTATAACAAAACCATAATAGCTTATCAAACCAAATGGAGAAAAACAATTCACACTGATAGTAAAAATGATAATGCATTGCTACAGATTATTGTAAAAAAAAAAAAAAATCAATATATTTAACATGACTCTGTGACTGAACTCTGGCCACCCAGCCATATTAAACGCTATTTCTCAGGGCATCAACAAAAGCACAAAACAGACACAGCAACATCAGTTATTCACCAAACTATGTACTCAGTTTCAATTATTCTATCTTAGATTGACAGACTTGATCCAGTAGTCCTATTTAAAGCACACACATAACTTTCAGCAATATTTACACCAAGATTTAATCTTTCAGACTCATAAACTGCCTGCTCCTCTGAGGATTTAATTTGATCATAATTCTATTCACAATTTTCATAATTAAAATGACATCGGTTGATCAACAATGTCAATGTTAAAAGGTATAGGTATCCCACAGCATTACTGACATCAGGTAGTGGAAGTCTAGAACCTCCCTTGTGTACATTTTTTAAGGATTTGTGACCTAGTGCCTTTTCCCTAGCTGTCTTTGCTTCCTTGATCAAAGACCAGGTACCCAATTTTTGTTCCTTTAGCTGTGTTTAGTAAAGAATGTGTTTAGAACTCAGGTGTTTCTTATGAATCATGAGCAGCCCTTACAAATTCAGTAATTCATTCTGAATGCCTATGTACACTTTCAGAATAATCAACATATAAATCTTCTAATTTACTAGCTTATGAACAATTGAGCATTTAAAAAATATTCTGAAATGAATCTATTATTACAAGTTCCCAATTATTCAGCATACCTTCTCATTGTAAAAACAACTATAAAGTTGCAAAACAATACAAACTTATAGGCGCTGCCATAAGAATTTAACTTTTCACAACAAATTTGTGCTTGTTGCTCCTTTTGACATCATTATTATTCACACATTTCCCACCATAACTAACATCAGAGACTGAAAAATTGGCAGGAATTTAAAACACATGGCTTAGTATATCAGGATCTCACTTAATATGTCAGGATCTCAGATTCAAAAGGTTAATATCCATTCTCTCTCTTTTTTTTTTTTTTTATCAAACACAAAATGTAAAGCAATCCCACACAACATCCAAACAATTGCACCAAAGTTCTAGAAATCTGTTTTTAGAAATTATAAATGGTCTTCATCCATGAAAATTAAATGACCTTTGAAGTCCATTAATATTTTTTTTTTCAGTTAAAAAAAGAGTGACATTTTTATGATTAAGAAAAAACATACGCAGAAAGAAAGGTTGGCTGAAGTTGACTGTAAATGATAATAAACAAACGAAATATCATCAACAATTGTTTCCTTTTTTATACACACATTAATGTTCCACAAATTCAAGAAAACAAAGAACTGACATAATATGAAAGACTAGCACCCTCTTGAGGGTTTTTACTTATTGACCTATTCTTATATTTTGTTGTTATGATTTCACAATCAGATAATGTAAATGTTTAAAAGAATAAATTTGCACTTCATTTTTACATAAAAGTATGAAATTTTGAATGTTCAGGTATTTTACTTACTAAAAACTATAACAAATAAAAAAATTAGCAAAATGGAAAGAAAAGATGCAATTCAGGGTTCCTCCCTGCTGACATTTGAAAAATGAATGTGTAATAAATTGTTCCATCTTAATTACTTCCCTTTGATTGGATATTTAAAGTTTCAGCAGATTTGCTTGCCTCTGTTGCCTTTCAGCATGGAGGGAAACTAGAGTGTTTGAGTGAATGCTCTGTAGTGTGTCTTTTGCATGGTACTATCATGATCTCTAAAACTCCATTAATCCATAGTTTTCTAGGTCTACCTTTTCTTCCCTTTCTGTCATTTCTGAATGTTAAGTCTCTGAGGGGATGCTGTTAAAACTACTTATTTGTTGGTTCATAATATTATCCAGCATTAGTATTGCTGCAACTGTTGTCATTATATCTTCATTTCTGTTTTTGCCTCTTCTTTTTACAATCAGCATCCTAAGTAGGTATCTCTCATCTGATTCCTGACAATTTTTTTGGCTGTTAATGTTGAAGTTTGGCACTGATGGCAGAGTACTGGGAGAAACACAGTGTTATGTAGTGCTCTCTTTGTATTTGACTGATGTTATGTTTTTTCTTTAATATTGGAGCCAATTGTACAATCACTTGATTTGCTTTGCAGCATCTGTTGTCAATCTTTGTATTATCCCATTCAATGGTAAGGCAGTTCCAAATTATTTAGTCTATTGTTTGCTCTAATTTGATGTACACTGTGACAATTTGTGTTTCTTTTCTATAATACTAATTTAGCTTCATTAGCATCCCTAAAAAGTTATGTGCTCACAACTGTAGGCAATGCTACCTCTCCACAACTCGATGTTTCTTGGGTACCATGCTGTTTCTAGGTCACACATTTTCTGATGAATGAAGGATTATATCTCACATTGATTTTTTATATAGATTTAAAAGAAAAACATTCCAGTATTTTTATACTCCAGTGGTTCCATCAAAGATACCCTTTTTAATATCTGAAAAGAATATGAAGAGTTTGAAAAAAACATCCTTTCCTGCAGAAATTTCCAGAATGTGACATAAAAATAAGTAATATAAAATAACTCAGAGATGTCACTTGACGTTGTTCTAAAAGTGCTTAAACAAAAACTACAACTTTTGGTATTTAAAAAAAATGTTAAAGTTTGCTATAAATGATTTCTAACTAAATTCACAAATAGTAAAGAATAACAAACCAAAGAATAGGTCAATAAGTATGTGACTCCACAGATATGATCTGTTAACAGACATGACAAATTCATACTGATATATTAAGAATATAGTTGCAAAGCTTAAACTCTGGTTACACCATTTAAGGCAGCTGTAAAATGGTACAATGTCTTTGACCATATAACTAACCATAACAGTGACGTAAAATAATAGCAGAACATTTCCAGAAAGTTTGGGAAAGTTTAGGACTTTATGAAACATTTCATTTTATAATCCAAAACATAAGTACATTAACAAATAATTCCACTATAAAAATTACACATATAATAAGTGCAATACTGTCTAGAAAATTAAGATTACTGATAAAAGTTCATATGTCTTTATAGCACAGAAATATGTGAGGAGAAGCCACTTAAAAATTATTGATAGAGAGCATGACAGAAACACAAATATTGGTACAATAATGGTATGAATAGATCTCTTATTTTAGCTGCATGTGGAAATATTCTTGTACCCTACACACTTATATTGCTGTCTTTACAACTATTTTACTAAACTATTATTGAAAATTGCCCTGAAAGGAATTCCATGTCAATAATTACTTCTTTGCAAGTCATTATTTTTAAATTCATTGTACAATTTGTTTTCTCTGCCATTTAGATTTAGAACTTTATTCATTTGAAACCTGCAAAAAAAATAATATAGATATTTGTCATCATCATCGAGTGCCGTCTCCACAACGAAGGTTGGCTACCATGGAGCGCCATTCTGCTCTGTCTCTTGCTTTGATGGTGCAGGTTGTCATAGGCTGATTTGTCCATCTTTTGATGTTACTCGTCCATGTTAGTCTTGGTCTGCCTCTGCCTCTTTTACCTTGTATTTTCCCCTCCAGGATTACTTTTAGTAGGCTATTGTGTCTTTTAACATGGCCCAAAAATCGCATTTGCCTTGTTTGAATTGTGTTTAGTAGTTCTCTTTTCATTTTTAGTTGTTTTAAGACTTTGTCGTTTGTTTTCTTTTCCTTCCATCCAATTCTACCTATTCTACTATATACATGTATCCACATTTCAAAGGCTTCAATTCTCTGTTCTGTTTTCATGTCTAATGTCCATGTTTCTGCACCATATAGGAATGTTGAGAAGATGTAACATTTTGCTATTCTTAGTTTTAGCCCTGGTGTTATTTGTTTTGATGTTAGTATGTTCTTCATGACATTAAAATTACTTTTTGCCATTCCTATTCTTTTGTTTATTTCAGTTGTACATTTTCCATCACTGGTTATGGTATGTTCAAGGTAGTTGTAGTTCTGAACTGTCTCCAGGTCTATTCCTTCAATTTTGATATCCATTTGTGGGTTTTGAGTATTTCCTTTGTTGATGATCATAGTTTTAGTCTTTTTGATATTCATATCTAGTCCATATTTTTTGCTTATCACGTTTATTTCATTAAGTAATTGTTGTAGATCTTTAGGATTTTCTGCTAGTAGTACAGTATCATCAGCATATCTTAGGTTGTTTATTATCTTGACATTAATTTGTAGGCCTGGCACCTCTGTAATGTTTTTAAAAATTTGCTCAGTGTATAGATTGAATAAGCTTGGTGATAGGATGCATCCCTGTTTTACTCCTCTTTTTATATCAATGGGTGTAGAGTTCTCTTTGTTATATTTTATTATTGCTGTTTGCTCCCAGTATAGATTACATACTAGTCGTATGTCCATGTCATCTAGATGTATCTCTTTTAGGCATTCTATAAGTTGTTTGTGGTGTACTCCATCAAAAGCTTTGGTGTAGTCTATGAAGCAGGCATATATTGGTTTGTTTACTTCTGTGTACTTTTTGATTAATGTTCTCATGCAGAATATTGCTTCTTTTGTCCCGCTATTTTTTCTAAATCCAAATTGCTGCTCATCTAATTCAGTATTGATTTTATTCTGAATCCTT
Organism: Megaustenia siamemsis; assembly: GCA_032433765.1. Taxonomy (NCBI): domain Eukaryota; kingdom Metazoa; phylum Mollusca; class Gastropoda; order Stylommatophora; family Ariophantidae; genus Megaustenia; species Megaustenia siamemsis. The sequence continues at coordinate 18,327,152 of JAVIAB010000139.1, read as the reverse complement.
CCTTGTATAACTTTTAGCAATATTTTTGTAACATGGCTCATTAGGCTTATTGTTCTAAAGTCACTGCATTCAACTGCACCATTCTTTTTAGGCAATGCAATGAAAGTTGATGTTTTTAGTTCATTTGGTATGTATCCTGTGTGGTATATGTCGTTGCATATGTCTGTAATCACTTCAATGCCAAAATCTTCTAGTGCCTGTATCATCTCTATCTGTATGCTGTCAGGTCCTGCTGCTTTTCCATTTTTCATTACTTTTATAGCTTTTTCCACCTCAGATTTTAAGATTTTATAGCCTGAGATATTTGTACAACTAACAAATTTATTGTGATCCTTATAAAAGAAACATAGCCTACCTCATTTTATTATAACATTCTGTATAACAATTATTTTACTTGAAAATGTCTCTACATTGCAAAGAAACATGCTGAGATATCTTTAGAGGACTTAAGCTTGCACTGGAAGACAGTATCAACTATATTATGTGCAAGCTAACTTAGAAATGAACATGCATAAACTTAACTTTTTTGTTCTTGTAAAATTTGTGGAGTGTAATGTTGAGATTCCAAGTCTATGACAATAACTTAATCACTGTACAATGAGTGTATCAACTTTGAGATATAAACTTCTTTATCAATTACCTATTTGGAGAGTGAGGGAGCCAGTGGTTAATGAACTGGACTACAAAGGACAAGAGGTAGGGTTCGATCCCAACCGACGGCTTCCAGGTTCACCCAGCTTTAAATGGGTACCGGATTTTTTCCTGGGAACGTAAAGCGGCACGGGCATAATACCGACCACATTACCCATAAAATCATGTGCTGAAGGTGTGTTAAATTTATGGTCACTAACACCATATTCCCTATACGCCACTTGGTATGACGAGGGGCTCTTTACTTTTTTAAAAAAATTTGGTAAGTGCTTAATTTTTTCTACAGAATTATACCATATTGTTACTTTATATGGGTCCATCTTGAACAGTGAATGCATGTAATGATACATTTTAAGATTGATTTTTTCCACTGTCAGTTGTAAATATAAGACACCAATGTAACACATCAAGCTTATATTTAAAAAAAAGAGACAGAGAAAGAGACAGAGAGAGAGAGAGAGAGAGAGAGAGAGAGAGAGAGTGAGAGAGAGATACTAAGTCATAGACTGTTCTAATAAATAACTACACACTCAAGCTTTAAAAGACACAAAAATTAATTACACATTTTGCACTAGCGATGCTTGCCAATAGCAGGTACTTCCACCAAATGTCAGAATCTATTCCAGCTCATTTTAAACTCTCTTTGTACTGTCTTCATAACCAGAATGATTTCTGAAGTTAAGAAAAGCAAACGTTGAATTACAAAATCTTGCTAATCCTTCTGGAACATTCAATTAAAATATGCCATCTTTGAACATAATTAAGTTGATGTAGATACTGGTTGCAGCAGTTCATCACTTCACTAAGAAAGCCAATCCACACTGCACTTCTGAAAATATTGTACAGGACACACATTAATGACTACCATTTGTACCACTGCTTGACCAAAGTTTCCAATGAATTTCAACCAAACGTTTCCTTACATATTTTGGTATCTCAAAATGCAAAAAAAAATTTACTAATACTTATTACAGGCCTTAATATATAGTTAGCAATATCAAAACAGTGCACCATAACATGTTTCTTAATAAACAATGTTTGTTCAACTAGTACAAATTAAAAGTCCACAAATCTTGGTCAAATCATCACCTTTGAGGCCTAATAATCTGTCAATTTTTACCAGAATAACAAGGTCACTAATTGCTTTAGTAAAAAAAAAAATTGCAGCTGCAATGACCAAGAGATGAGGATGAAAATTTGAGACAGACAACCCAAAATGCCTTGTCAATAAAACATATCAATTGAAGAAGTGATTTATACAAAGGAGAGCTGTGCCAGGATGAACTTATGAAGACCACATTCTTAGATCTAATTATGAGTCTATAAGTGTTCAAATTGTTGTTTAAGGTTCATAGAATATTTGCCCTTCAAGCAAATACACTTTGAGCAACAATTATGGCACTAAATTTTTACATCACTTAATTGATTGTAAATCCTTCTGAACAACACTGGTTTTATAGTAACTTCCTTTCCTACTAGACACCTTATACACAAGACAAGTATTTAGCATTCTGCATGAAGTTCAAAATGTCCAGGATATGGTTTATATTTTATTTTGTTTTAATTCTGTGTATGTGTATGTTGAAGATTACACAAAAATATATATATTTTTATATATATCTACACAAATGCAAGGGAAACAACTTACATAATATTCAGTGCGCAATAGAAAAAAAAAAAACAATTCTGAGAAGTAAGGAATCATTGGATATGGAAGAGTTTTTTTTTTTAATGCCTGTCATATGTGCTGTCTTCAGACAGAGGGGAACTAACTAATAGGAAAAAAAACATAATCTGAAGGTGGTTGAAAACTATACATCCTAAATGCTAAACCCTCTTCAAGAGAAGATAATTTACTCATATGAGATATCACTTATACATAACAAAGTATTGTGCACATTTCTGCCCATTATGATTGGTGAGTTGCGCACCAGTAAACACTCACAATTTATATATACCCAATTTGCATTTGCAATAAGCGGTGAAACCAGAGAAAAAGCTGAACATTAATATTAAATACATAGTTACATCTACAACATATAAACATATTGTTTCATAAATACAAAGCTTTCAATGGGGTGGATCCAGGAACCTTAAAGCCAAATGCTTGCACTATTAAAAATGTATGACACCAATAAATCTTGTGAGGATTGAACTGCACATATAAATGAAAGAAAATAAATATGTTATGTATGGTACAGTTTTTTTTTTAAATGAATAATTTACTATTTAGGATGATGATGGGCATAAATGGTAACTGGAGCAGTCAATCACAAAGCACATTTTGATCAACTATAAAAGCGCTACACATTAATTTGAGGGATTTGAACTGGCATGTAAATTCTAATTTACACACTCTTAAAACTAGACAATGTAGAAATTACATACACCAAACAAAATTGTAAATGAAACAAAAACTTCAATTAGCATGCAGACAAAAAAAATGTAAATAAAGAAAAGAAAGTATAAGGAGAGGATATTAATTGACATATGAACTTAAGGCGTGAAAGAATAAAGGGACATGTTAATGTTAATGAAGCAGAAATGATTAATTATTGCTATATTGACAGTACAAAAATTAAGTGAACAGAAATTTTTAATTTTGAACAGTGTGAACATCCATTTATATCTGCCATTTGCCTTAGAATCATATACTATAACCATATGCACCCACTGGCAAGTGACTGGAAAATAGCATATTGGACAAGTGTTTGAAGTGAAGAAATAAAAATTACTGCCAATTTGAAGTGGAGAAGCCAAAAAATATAAATTAAAACTGTGAAAGAATAAAATTCATACAGTCAAAACTGGTATCAAAATTACAAAATTTAAGGTAAAGAAAAATTTTACAAGCTGAATGCTGGGATGATAGGTGGGGCGTGTGTAAAGGAAGGAGCATGAGACTTTCAGATCCCGGTCTAGATACATCATCAAGTACTAAACAAGTTGATGATTCTAGAAATACATTTTTAATGTTAGCAACTTATCAAAGAATTTTAAAAAAAGACAACACACAAAGATCTCTTCATTCAAACAATCCTGATGGCACTTGACCAAGAAAAACCTTCTTTGCCTTATTGTGGATTATGGACAGGAAGAAATACATTAGTGATTTTTATTTGTTTATTTGTGGATGGAAACATTAAGAGTCAGGGATATTTAATGGTTCATCTATACATGCTTCATCTTTGCTCCAAATCCACCAGCTACTGATAGTGAGAAAATGAAGGTGGTGCTACCAAATTTTACTGATGCAAAGATGCTACCAATTTGACAAAAAACAAGGACCATAAATATATAATGATACAAAAGTAAATGTGGTGTAAATGTGTCTGTTACAGGTCATCTTGGGAGAGATATGTTGCAGAAAAGGACAGGTGCATTGTAACAGGCCATGTAACATCTGAGTGTACAATATAAATTATAGAAACTACTCTTTTAAATATGTGGTAAAATTATATTTGTGTCTGCGCATGGTAATTCCATATACTTCTAGAATTAATAATTAATCAGCACAGACATTTAAGACAAAATGTGACATTACAAAGATAATTTACAATCATATTGTAGATTACTTATCTGGGGATGCAGATAGGGGGCTGGGATTAACAAGAAACAAGGGTTGGGATACCTAAAGAACAGAAATAGGAGCAAAAAAGACCATGTGGCCTTGCACTGCTATCAACGAAAGTATCAAAAATTACATTCCATGCTCAACTACAAGGCAAAAAAAATTTTTTAGAATAAAACAACAGAGGCATTTGAAGCAAAGACTACTTATTTGGCAACAAAAATTATAACAGAAAGACTTCTTGAGGTCAAATCTTGCGCTTATCATAAAAATGTTCAATTAAAAACAAAAAAATCAAAGTCCATATTCTGGCCAAATTTTAGAAGGCTTCACTAAGGCGGCACCAACTGCTAATATTTGAAAAAGCTAAATTGAAACATATTTTCCTTCTACAACTGTATATTATATACTTCTGGCAAATTATCAACACATATCTCAGGCTATGTAAAGATACTTTAAAAAGAAATAATTTTCTTTTTAATATATTTATAAACTAAGATATATTTACCAACATCTGAACATATAACATTACATGTTCATGTTTAAAAAAATTGTTGTCAGTCATAATTTCATTTCTAAATTGCGGACCAAAAAAAAAAAAGGTGAAATTTTAATAGCAAAGGTTGCTAGGATTGCATGAAGAATTCATGATGCTCTTCTTTTTCAAACTGTTTTGCCTCCTCTTGCATGGACTCCTTAATCTTTAGGATAGCTGCGGACTCGTTATGCTCCTGAAAATTTTAAATACGAATCAACCATAACTCAGGCCACTTCAGATTTTAAAAACAATTATAATGTATAGGAGCTGTTGAATAGCAAACAATGTAAATAACTAATCTGCTTTGAAAGAGAATAATAACAAATCATCATGATACACTCTACTAAAAAGCAAAAATAAATATAAAAAAAAACAAAGAAGCATAGTAAGAAAAATAATATCTCTGCATGCTGTACAGCCTATATATTTATATATATATAGATATATACATAATAAGTTTATCATGTGAAGTTAACAGTAATCTAATGCTCACTTACAGACAGAAAAATGATTACCAAGGAAAACTGAAGATTCAGAATTAGATGCTGCAAATTATGATGTAGAAAGAAAAGATAAATAATTGGCTAATAAAACTGAACATGCATGTACTTTTGTCAGGTCTAACTGGAAACTGGATGAAGGCAAATTATAAGGGAGAACCTGTATTAGTAGTATCGTGCATCAGTGGCAAACTGAGAAAAATCAGTAATAACTTTCTTTAAATTATATATTTAATACAAATAATTATGTTTTGTTTTAAAACTAATAACAGTTGACATAAAATCTCTACTCTCTCGTTGTAGTTGGTTTGCTTGTATATTCAAACAAAGAAAACAATAAAACCAGTTAGCTGGCCAAGTTTTAGCGCTTTAAATCATCAAGATTGTTTGACCTCCAAGAAAGCATTTAAAAAAAAAAAAAGAAAAAAAAAAGCACAATAACAAAATTAAACAGCACCAGACTTAAAGACCAAGCCACAAGAATGCAAAACAGGAAGAGAAAAAAAAATCTACAAATAAAGAGCCATAAGTCTAAATTCTATCCTTGAAAAGATTATAATACTGGGACAGAATTTACTTCTACAAGAATTGCACAAACATATAAGGCCAAAACATATAAGCAATGCTGAAGAAGAAATACTCAGAAGAAAGGGAGCTTTCTGCAGTTTTCTCCTGTTATATAAGAGAAGCAAATATATACACATTCCAAAAAAAGAATGAAAAAAATTCTTTATAGAGTAATGAAAAAAAAAAGAAAAAAAAAGAAAAGAAACAAGAGCATTAGAAAATAGTTAATAATTGGTTCATTAACCACACTGGGGTGATTAAAGCAAAATAAATGTGCATTTCACAGAATGAAGTGTTGATTTCATCATCCAAGCAGCCAATACCAATTCGACTCATCTCAGCAACCAATATGGATTCTGGGACAAAAGATTTGAATTCTGATAGTCACACAAGCATATTTTTTTTATTGTTAAAGATGGTCTTATGCTCATCTATGCTGTATGTAATTATAATAATATATATGGTAATTCAAATACAAATGAAAAATAAAATATTGAGAATTATAAATAACACTGAAAACTTCACTCTAAAATTACATAAAATAATTAATGAAATAAAAGAAACTCATGCTGAAATCACAGTCCAATTTTTTACCCAAAAAATAAATTTGTAATTTGAAATCCCTAAAATTATTTGTTCCTCTCTTTTACACTTTATGGGAGTAATGTTATAATGAGATGTATGGAAAAAAAAATCAGTTTAAAAATGTTGCAATTCAAGATAGTGAAAACAAAAGCTTGAAATGTGCAAGTAGGAATGAATGATGCATGAAAAAAAAAACAGCATGCAGACAACATTTATGCAAAGCAAGCAAGCAAGCGGTAAATATGTACTTGATTTATGATAAAATAGCATTTTGCCTTCTATAAGCTTAGAAAAGTTGAACTGCAGAGTAATTCATGTAAATGAAAGCAAAAAATAAAACCAAGTGGTTAATACAAAATAGTCTAAATAATATATCTAAATAGTAATGTTTTGGAAGGGAAAAAAAAAAAAGCAAATTAAAAAACACCAAATCAATAGCAAAATAAATCTGATATAATGTTTTTATAAACATATTTCATTTCAGGTGTATAAACATTTAAACAGACATAGGGATGACAGAAAACAAAATATACAAAACAAAAAGGAATAAAAGGACGAAATTAAGAAGCAATAAATGAAGGGCGAGGGAGTGAGCAAGCATGTTTTAGGAGCTAAATAAAATGTTAGACTAATCTGGCAGGAAATGAATGAGGATTTAGTAATATGTGAATGAATGCATGTCTATGAATGTATCAATAATTATTATCATTCATTATATTGCTATTTCCTGTGTGACTTTTCTGACAACTATTGGTGTAATTGTATTAATCATACTTTCCCTTGGTATTTTATATTAAATAACAACTTATATTTTCACAAATATTTAATAATATCTTTAAGGTGGTGACTGAAAATATAACTAGCTTTCTACAGACATTGGGGAAAAGTTCTTTATTATCTGGCTGCATGTATATAAAAAAAAACTCTCCAACCAAACATACACACAAACTTGATATATATATTCAAAGATAAATTATGGAGATGAGAAAAATACATACACCCACGATATGCATGTTTTTCTTTATACACTATTTACAGTTAATGAAATTTATAAGGTCTAATTGAGCAAATTCAAAAGTTGTATACTTTCACACAGAATCATAGAACAAGATGACTTAAATATTTGTCCTGTACTACCAAAGAGTTTTTGTAATTTATTCTTCTGGGCTAACTGTACACATTTTTACTTTTGTTATAATAAAAGCTCCAATGTATATTTATAATGCCAATTTTATTAATTTCATTTCATGTGTGGATTTCAAAGAATGTTATACCTTCTTAAATATCCTGGTTAGCATGGATATATCTTTGTTTAGGTCATGCCTTTGAACAAATCTCTCTTCAAGCTTCCTTTTGACCAGCTTTCACTTTAAATTATTACTATAACTATCTAAACAATTTCACTTTGGTGTGCAGTCTTTGTTGCTTAAATTTAAAGCAATGGTGAGTATAATCATTACTTTCTCTATTTTGAAAGTTGTGCTACACTCGATATATTCACTGAATGATTCAGTGAGTCATCTAATTATTTGAAACGGCACCAATCATTAAACTTAATCAAGATTTATAATTGAGGAATGACCTACTGATAATGTTCATATATAAAAGCATTAAAAATGTTAACCTTTTAGAAATAACGAAACCTTATCGATCAGGTCACAACAATAGATCTATAATTTTCACAAGTGTTATAATTTTATAAAACATAAAAATATCTATAAGTCAAACAACTGTAACACTGATCAAATAACTATAACACTTTATAAACATGTTTTAGTTAACAAACTGTCTTTGCTATTTATATTGAAATTATATTTTATGACATGATAATTACTTGAATGAGATTAACGTTGTACAACTGAAACTAGAGTAATTTGATTAACTATGACATAGAATGCATACAAATTTTACTGTCTCATGTCTAGTGTTGCTATGTATTTTAACAATATCCAAGTATTGTTTTCAAAGAGAGACAGAGATACAACAAAAAAAACATAATTATTCTAGGAAATATCTATAATGACTGAACTGGGGTAGGGGCAGATAGAAATGTATCAACAATAGTAACATTTCTAGCTTAACTAAAATAATGTGCCAATTTATAAGAGAGATCTTCAAAATGTTAAAAAAATATATAATTACTACAGAGTGATAAGGCAAAAAAAAAAAAACTATTCCTTTACCTAACCAAACTGGACTTGGGGAAAAAAAAATGAATTGCAAACTAGCCTTTACAAACACCCTCCCCCATACAATTAACAATATTTCAATGAATTTTGCCGCAAAAAGAAAAATAAAAGAAAGCTCTTTGACTAGCACAATGAAGGAACAAAATAAATTATCTGATTATAAGTTAGCATAATGAAGAAAACTGAACTAATTTTTAACTGCAATATTAGTTCTTAAATGGGCCACAGTTTTTTTTTTTTTGGGGGGGGGGGGGGGGGGGAATGACAATGTGGAAAATATGTTCAGGTTGTGGGCAGGATAGGTGGGTGGGAAACAAAAGTTTCACATAAGAAGACCCAGACTCACACTGTCCTGATAGCCTCCCAGCCCATATGGACCCATATCTCCCCCACCAACAGGGGGCATATCCTCCCGTGGAGTACCACGACCATTGGCCGGGGAATTCTTCATACCATCCATGTCACCTGCAAATAAATATATTAATAAATATAGCTGTTATGATATTTATGTAAAAACTGGACACTTTCATGCTTTGAAAAGTGGAAATTACTATTCTCTAGTTCAGTGGTGTCCGACCTGGGGTACATGTACACACAGCAGTGCATTTAGGTATAAATAGGGGGGAAAAAAGGGAGGGGGGGAGAAAGAGAAATAATATGACAAAACATTTCATGCTCTAACAGTGTCAGACAAAATAAAATAAATAATGTAATAAATATAAATATATTACTTCATGTAGTGTAAAAGAAAAAAAAACAGAAGGGTTCCCTCCACCGATTGACAGATATAGGTGTTAATGGCCAAATTTTTCCATGACCAAAAGCATATTTTCAATAAAGCACCAAGCCATCTTAACTTCCCAGATAAAATGTCTGATACCCATTTTTAGGGGCTGGATGAACAGTCTTGTCAGACAGAAACAATTCACAAGATTTGGCGACGTGTTGTTGGTTATTCACAGCACCATTTCAGCATTTGTGCATGTATAATGTTCTTATTCTCTTTAATGAGAAATTGAGCCCCAGAGGATGTTTATTCCAAGTTTATTCTTATAATCGGTCTATCAAGAACCCAGTGGTTGGATTGGATAGTGAGTAAGATTTGCTATAGCGTTGCCACACCTCAGACTTAGGTTTGCATGTTTGCTATCTCAAACTGTGTATACTGTGATGGTCTTAATATAGCGTAGATGTAACATTGATAAACATTACGATGATGAGCATAAATACAACTCTGTGGACAAAAGAAATTATGCTACAGGGAGCTGGTTAAAGCTGTCCATCCTTACTGGTTTAATGACGGGCATAAATCAGTGCAACAAAAACAGAACATCAATTGATGCTGACACAGTACACATCTGAATGCCTGCTCTATAAAACATATACCGTAGTTTCATGTAGTCGTGATATCAAATACAGAATTCCCTCGGCGGAGCAGAAGCGCCTGTGACCTGCGGTTGCAATAGCAGGGTCGGCGCACCATCAGCTGACCAAGACCTAGCAGTTCTACCTCCTCGTGGTCTCCCCTGGACCCAGTATTGCAGTACCTCTGGGCTGGACTAGTAGTTTCCCAGCATAGCCTGGGACAGACGAACTCCAACCTCTCCAGTAAGAGCTGGGAATGCCAAGAAATCCATTATGACCCGCCACATGTTATGAGTCAAAGGGGCAACCTGCCCGCATCAACTCGTGGCAATCCGTCAACAACAACAGAATTCTCTCCCGCGAAATCTGACCAGAATGCTTGTCTAGCCCGTCACTGACAGAAAAATTACACCTGGACTATATATTTAAATTACAATTTGCTTAATATTCACAACATTTAATCTCTCATATTAACATTTTGAATCTAGATTTGTTTATATACAGCAGTACATTTTAATAATTTCTGTGAGTAAAACTGAATGTCAGAATTTTTTTGACCACTTCAATTTTGTTAAACTTTTATCTGGAAACTATTATGTTTTTGTGCTTGGGGCGCTGGTGTTCATAAGTGATATTAATAACTTACGATCCACTTAATTCACAACATTTAATCTCTTATATTACCATTTTGAATTTATGTTTCTTTATACAACAATACAATTTAATAATTTTGGTGAGTAAAAGTGAAAGTCATAATTTTTTTTTGGACTCAATAGCTTCAATTTTGTTAAATTTGCATTTGAAGTTGAAACATATTTTTGTGCACACAGAGCGGTAAAAGAAAAGTTAAAGTCATCAACACTAGGCTGTTAGGTGGCTATTCCTTCAGCAAATTTGTAATTTGTGAGATGAACAGAAATAACAGATACAGCAATGTAATTATTTTTATAGCAGCGGTTAAAAAAAAAAAAAAAGGGGGGGGGGGAGGAGGAGGAGTTCTGAATGTAGGTTAGACACACCAGAATTTTTTGTGAGAGGAAGGGCATCATATAGGGAGCTGCGATAGCTCAGTCATTAGTGAAATGGACTACAGGTCAGGTTCGATCTTGATTGATGGCTTCCGATTTCACCCAGCCTAAATGAGTACCAGATTTTTTTTGGGAAAGTGAAGCGGCACGGGCGTAATACCGACATTACCCCAAAAATCATGTGCCGAAGGTCTGTACAAATTATGGTCACCAACACCATATTCCTTATGTGCCACTTACGTATAATGTTGGTTTCTCAGAGACAGCTATCCTGTCTCTTTACTCTCTTATCTTTGAGAACAACTATGTTCTAAAACAAGGCCCTATATATATATATTAAATGCACTAATCTTTGCCACATTCATCTCTTACTTCTCCACCCTAAAGTTTTCCACTATGATTCCTACATATGTAATAACTTACATCTCTATATAATATGTTAAATGATTAAAATTGTGACACTGGGAATTGAACCTATTTTCTGAAAAGTAGCTATCAGAGCATTAACTACTGAGGCTTCAGTTCATATAGCGCAGTAATGTTGTAGTTTTAAAAATATAATTTGACATGTACTTATTTTAATCTGGTATTTTTTCATGTTTCTACTTCCTTTCTCATTTGCCCTTCAGTGTCAAGGAGAGATATAATTTGCAGTATTTTGCGCATCCATCGGTCTCTGCTGTTGTTTGGTTTCCTAATATTTCATCTTACCTTCTTTTCAGTGGTTGACCATTGAGTCTGGTGTTCTCACAACGTTTATTAATGACCTATTGTGTTGTGTTTTTAATCTTTGTGTTTTTAATCTTTCTGTCTTATCATGTGGTCAAAAATTTTATCTGTTGTTTCTTTATGTATTATATGGTGGGAAAAATTCTAGCTTTTTTCCCAGTTCCTTATTTCATGTTTGAAATGTAAAAATAAATATTTGATAAGCACTGTCTGTTAATTGTCCAATAATCTTGGAGAAGACAGATGGAAGCAGAGATGAAGCTGATGGGAATGACATAGAATGATCTTAAAAGAATTGCAAGAAACAGAATGGCTTAGAAGGTGTTTGTTGAAGACCTATGCTCCACATGGAGTTGAAAGGTAGAAAAAGAATCAAATTACTGGGATATAGGCCTATATAAAAACAATAACAACATACACAGAGGAAATAAAACTAACGACACTCATTATTTGTATTCTGATAATATGCATTTTAGTACAAATTTATCTGAAATTAATCATTTTAATGACCCATTTCCATAATCTGTCAGATCAAACATAATGATGAGTTATAACCCAATGATCTCTTACAAGAGTGAGGCATTACAATCTTACCAGAAATTTGTATTTTAGTGATCTCCAAATAGGCATCTTCTGTGGCCAGGAAAAAGCCAGAATTGTATTTCACAAATTTATTGGCATTTGCACAGCATGTTCCAAAATTCATTAATAGGCACAATGGTACTAACCTTTGCCTTGAACCTCTAATTACAAGTCAGGAGTCTCAAAAATATGCACAACATGAGACAAGTAATTGGGTGTGGGAAATGGGCATGAGAATGCTTAACTTTGGCTAAAGTATCTCAAACCTTCAAACCTACATTAGCATGGAATCAGTAATCTCAACAACAAAATGCTAACAATACTTTTAGGCAAAAAGGGCAAAGTCAAAAGGTTGTTGGAACAATAATTAACCATACATTTTTTAATAATAATAATTAAAGACATACTGTGAACAGTAAAAGAACAACAAATATAAATAATATGGACATGTTACAAGAATTAATGGCCTAACCAAGACCAATCTATAGAGCACAGTATTAAGCAAAAGAAGAGAAGGCAGAAAGAGGAAAAGGAGGGAAGACAACATCAGAGAATGGACAGAATTAACCTTTGCCACATTTCAGAAAGCATTCATGAATGTTAAAAGGAAAATGTGAACATTAAGAATTCTCCATTGATGGCCAAAGTTACTACTGAATAAAATATTTACTGTAACCTACGTGGGACTGAAGAAACAAAGAACAATACTGAGTGTTGTATTTTATTAAGAAAATTGATACAGAAACCTCTCACTGAAAAGCATAAAAGTACACTGGAGCAGGTTTAAGTGCAAAAGAAACACAAATGGTCAGCTTTTTATTAATTATAATTAGCATATAAGAATATAAAACTATATGTTGTTATTTCAAGTTTTAAATTGACACAAGAAAAATACATCTTGATTTCAAATTTGAAACAAAAAAATATATTTAATTTAATACAATCAAATAGAAAAACAAACGAGTTACCATTCATGACCTGGGGCATGTCACCTGGTCCCATTGGAACCATAGGCCCATCTGGTCCACCCATTGCAAACTGGAATAAAGAACTCTGATAAATTAAAGTGGTTAGAGCTTGCCTATAAAATATATATTAGATGGATAGAGCATGTCAATAAAATTTTACATTAGGTGATTAGAGTATGTTTATAAAATATACAATATGGGAGAGTTACTGATGAATCATTCCATAACAGTTGCTAGAGTGTGACCATAAGTGAAAAATAATACTTGTCATGAAACGTAAACCAGAGCAATACTAAGCATTTTGGGTGTCTAATATCTATACAAACTAGATACACTTATATGAACTATTCTTGTATTTAATTTTCTGTAAATAATTTACAAATATGTCAGGAGATGATCCCAGTACAATTACAAAATATATCATTTATAAATTTAGCATTCAAATTATAGTATAACTTACTTTCAATCATTAAGAAGGGTAAGTTAGTACCAAACATGTTAAGAATACAAATATTACAAACATTCATTTGAATGACAGATGGGTAAATGTATTGAAAACATAGACAAGCAAATAACCTAACAAAATATTTTTAATAGTTTAATTTTGATCCTGTTATGCTTCCTAGTTTCATCTAATGATGAAAAAAAAAAGACTTATTTATAAACAGATATACATTATATGCAGCCTACCATTATAGATAGTTTTACCTTGATACACCTTCACAGTTTCAGCACAGTGACCATAAACTATGTCAGTCAGCAGGAGTTTTCATGGCAGGTTTAAGATATTTAGACTCTTGATAGGTCACTGTGGCTTCAGAGAACACCTACACAAGATAGGACTCAGTGACTTTGCAACATGCGACTGTGGATCATCCATGCAAACTCCAGAGCATATCCTACAAAACTGCAGCACTCTTAACACCCTAAGAACACAAATATGGCTCACAGAAACAACCCTGCATGACAAGTTATGGAGAACGGGTGAAGACCTCAAACACACTGTCCTGTTCATGACATATGCTGGTCTAAATGCATAGCAATAGCTGATCGCTGAAGAAGAACATGGCAGGTCTGAGTCTTACCAAGTTGAACAAAAGAAAATGCATCCTGACTTTAGGTTGGAAGGATGGAGGGTTGCAATATTGGGGTTTCAATTCTGCCTATAGGGAAACACACATTATCCGGAAAACAAGAGCTTAACATTTTGTAGAAAGGTGGACTTATATTTGGGCACACATGACTGACAATGGTGGAAGTTGTCAGGGAGTCCTGGCATTAAAGTTCAAAACATTTCTCCTATCAATAACTTTTTCTCTTGACAGATTCTGGACAGGAGACAGACATTAGATGATATACTAAAGGAATATGAAGGGCAATATTTCACACTGGAAGACTAAAAATATGCAAATGATGACACATTACTACTCCATTTCAACTAAAATATTTGTAAACAAAATTCTTAACAAACTCATGGGGCTGTCTCTCACACAGAGCCAACAGGTTTAATTGAACCCAAATTGAAACTCAATCAAACTGACAAAACATTAGAGACACTACACTTGTCAAAACAGAGAACTAGTAACTAGTAACTGTAAATATATTTATATTTTTTGGGTAGTTTAGTAACACTGTATGAAACAAGTGGAAATAACAAATAGATGAACAAAGCCACATTAGCTTTCAATATTCTACACATTTGGAGATCCTCATAGTAGAATAACAATCACCAACCTGAGTACACATGGTAGATGTACTTTCAGTGCTTGTGAAAAGATCTTATTGCTGGAAAGCAATAGACACAAACACCAAAGCTGGGAGCCTCGGTAGTCTAGTTGGGAAAACCACTCGACTAGACTACCGACGTTCTGACAACCAGTGTTCGTTTCCCGCTGGAGCAGTGTGAGTTGTACTTGTGGTTGGAAAAAAAAAACCCCCACGGTCGACCCAGCCGTTGGCAGAAATGGGTACCAGGGTATTACCCTGGGAAGGTGAGGAATGTCGCCTCGCATCTGAGTTTTGATACTTGAGGTGACACTATACAGAAATCTCAGAACATTTCTGGATAGGGGGCCGAGAATATATGGGTGTAAACTCGTGTGCTAAGACGCCAGTTCAAGTCTCGCACTTTACCTTTACCAACGCTGACACAATTTAATTTAATTTCTCTTTCTTCTTCTTTTACCTTTTCAATTCCCTGTGGAGCATAGGTCTTCAACAAACACTTTCCAAGCCAATCTGCTTCTTGCCATTCTTTTAAGATCATTCCATGTCTTCCCCATCATCTTCATCCCGGCTTATATCTGTCTTCTCCAAGAATATCTTGGTCTTCCTCTTTGTCTTTTTCCTAGGGAGTTCCAAAAAAGAGCCTGTTGTGTAATATTCTCAGTTGGCTTCCGCAGTGTGCAGTGTCATCTTCTTTGCTGTATCTCTTTATCCACTGGTATTTGACTGGTACATTTCCATAATTCTATGTTAGTGATTTTGTCCTGCCATTTCCATCCTTTTATCCTGCATAAGCACCCATTAATGAAGGTATGTATCTTCATGATTGTCATTCTTGTTGTTCTCCATGTTTCACAGCCATATAATAAGACTGACTTAACATCAAAGTTGAAAATTTAATTTTTTTGTATTTAATCTAATTTCTTTGGACTTCCATATGTTTCCCAGTGCAACAAATGCTCCTCTTGCTTTTGATATCCTTTATTTTGGTATCATTCTCTGTTCCTCCTTCTTTGTCTATATTACTGCCCAGATATATGTAAAATTGTATGTCTAGTAGAGGTATTTCTCCTATTATTCTTATTTGGTTATTGCCAATTGCATATTTTAGTTTATCATAATTTTGGTCTTATTATCTCTATTTATTTTCAGTCCCAGCTGTTGTGATCTCTCATCTTAATTTAATTTGCCTGAGGAAAATTCACAGTATATTTGGGTGAAACAAAATCAGTAATAAAAAAAACTTAAAATATCACTATAGCTGCCACGTTGACCCCAGTGGAAAGATGAAAGAGAAGTAGATAAAATACATTTTAAAGAAGAACAGTGGTGGCAGTGATGCACAAAACATTGGGGCAACCAGAAAAAGGATGGCCATGGACTAAGAAAATCTAGGGATTTTGTTGCTTTACTACAAGGAACTAACTGGTGTATTAATCACTGACTGCTCTGAAGACACTCGCAAAATAACAAGATTATACCATGCAACAGGAATGACATCTTCTTCTACCTTTTAGCTCCCAGTGGAGCATAGGTCAACAAACACTTTCCAAGTCGTTCTGTTTTTTGCAATTCTTTTAAGATCCTTCCATGTCTTCCCCATCATCTTCATCTCTGCTTCGATCTGTCTTCTCCAAGAATTCCTTGGTCTTCCTCTTTGTCTTTTTCCCTGGGGATTCCAAAAAAGGGCCTGTTGTGTAATACTTTCAGTTGGCTTCCATAGTGTATGTCCTATCCATCGCCATCGTCTTCGCTGTATCTCTTTATCCACTGGTATTTGACCGGTACATTTCCATAATTCTATGTTAGTGACTTTGTCCTGCCATTTCCATCCCTTTATTCTGCGCAAGCATCCATTAATGAAAGTATGTATCTTCGTGATTGTCAATTTTGTTATTCTCCATGTTTCACAGCCATATAATAGGACCGACTTAACATTTGAGTTGAAAATTTTTATTTTTGTATTTAGCCTAATTTCTTTGGATTTCCATATGTTTCCCAGTGCAATGAAAGCTCCTCCTGCTTTTGATATCCTTATTTTGGTATCATTTTCTGTTCCTCCCTCTTTACCTATATTACTGCCCAGATATATGTAAGATTGTACGTCTAGTAGAGGTATTTCTCCTAGTTTTATTTGGTTATTGCCAACTGCATTAATTCTCATAATGTTGGTCTTATCTCTATTAATCTTTAGTCCTAGCTGTTGTGAACTCTCATCTAATATACTCATTTTATCCTGCATCTGTTGATGGCTGTGTGATAGGAGAGCTATGTCATCAGCAAAGTCTAAATCATCAAGTTGTTTGGTCAGTGACCACTGGATCCCAATTCTGTTGTTTTGAGTTATTTTCATAATCCAATCTATGGCCAGTAGAAAGAGAAATGGAGACAGAAGGCATCCTTGCCTTACTCCTGTTCTTATTTCAAATGTTTCTGTAAGCTGTCCTTCATGCACCACACTACATTTTGTTCCTTCATACATTGTTTTTATCAGGTTAATAAACTTTATGGGGATTCCGTAATGACTCAGCAACTTCCAAAGCATTCTTCTGTCTAAACTATCAAATGCCTTTTCGTAATCTATGAATCCAATATAAAATGGGGATTTTAATTCTAAACTTTGTTCAACTATTATACGTAGAGTAGTTATTTGATCAGCACATGATCTGTTCTTCCTAAAACCTGCTTGTTCATCTCTCAAGTGTTTCTCTATAGCCTCTTTTAGTCTCTCCAGAATGATTCTGCCTAATATTTTTCCTGGCACTGATAGCATAATTCCCCTATAATTTGTGCACTCCTGTAAACTTCCTTTCTTTGGTAGTTTGATAATATAACCTTCTCTCCAGTCTTTAGGTATTTCTTCCCTCTCCCAAATTTTATCCAATAGATCATGTAACATCTTGGTAGAGGTGTTAATATCTGCTTTGATGGCTTCCGAAGGAATTTCATCTGGTCCTGTGGCTTTACCATCTTTTAATAGTTTGATGGCTTTCATTATTTCTTCTTTGCTTGGTTTTCCGCAGTTAACGTGTAACTCTTCTTCTGCTCGTAGTATATCTGGAGGATTATTTGAGCTGGGTCTGTTCAAAAGTTCTTCAAAGTGCTCTTTCCATCTCTCCATTTGTTCCCTTATATTACTAAGCAGATTTCCTTTCTTATCTTTGATACAGGCGTTGATCTGTTTGTATTTTCCACCTAATTTCTTTGTGCTGTTGTACAGTTCTTTCATATTCCCTTTATTTGCTGCTTCTTCTGCCTCTTTAGCTAGTTCATCTATATATTTCCTCTTATCCCTTTTAATGCATCTTCTCACTTCTTTGTTCACCTCTGTGTAAGCTTCCTGTGTCTTGGCTTTATTACTTCTTGTTTTGCTTTTATTTATGTCTGCTTTCTTGTTCTTTTTTTCTTTAATTTTATTGAGGGTCTCTGCTGTCATCCATGCCTTATCCTGGCGTTCTCTTTTCCCCAGTGTTTCTTCGCATGTCTCTTTCCATATATTTTTTACCTGTTTCCAATGATCTTCTATATTTATTGTATTTTCTAGTTGTTGGAGGACTTGGTATTTGTTTGATATTGTGACTGCGAATTTATCTTTAATTCCTTGTTCTTTAAGAAACCCTACATTGAAATACTTTCTACCCTTATTCGTTGTAGTATACCTTTTTAGTTTAATTTTAAGTTTGGCTAACAGAAGATGATGGTCAGAAGCTACATCTGCCCCTCTATATACTTTTACATCCTGTAAGGATGATTTAAACTTATTATTAATACATATGTGATCAATTTGATTTTCCGTTCTATGATCTGGTGACACCCATGTAGCTTTGTGTATTCTTTTATGTTGGAATATTGTTCCTCCTAGGCTCATTAGGAATGACATAGTGTGAAACAAACACATTTAACATGGAGTTTAACCAATATTTAGGGGTACAAAATTGGACAATTGACAAAGATATCACAAGCACCTTACAAGCACCTTGCATTTTTTTATTATAGAATTATTTTAAAAGTGGTAATTAAAGTAAAACTTAGTGCTGACCCTTGGAGTGTGTATACAGCAATGGAAAAAAGAACATGACTCCTGAATCTCAAAGCAAATAGAAACAATAAAGCTGAGATTTGCCAGGCTAACAACCTCATCATAGAGAATGAATAACCCAAAAGTTACTCCATGAGCAAGTACATTCTATGTATCACTCTTTGAGCAAGTACATTCTATGTAACACTCCATGAACAAGCACATTCTATGTATCACTCTTTGAGCAAGTACATTCTATGTAACACTCCATGAACAAGTACATTCTATGTATCACTCTATGAGCAAGTACATTGAATGTAATACTCTATGAGCAAGTACATTCTATGTACTACTCCATGAGCAAGCACATTCTATGTATCACTCGATGAGCAAGTACATTCTATGTATCACTCCATGAGCAAGTAACTCTATGTATCACTTTCATTGTTTTTACAATAGACGACACCTTGGGCAGGTCATCCTTGTGCGCAACAATATGGTGGCAGCTGAGGTTGATATGTCTGCATGGAACAATGCAGAATTGCAGGTACATGTGGTTAGGGTGCAGACCCCAGTTCATTTCGCGATTGTTAATGTGTATGCCTGTAATGGGAAGGTGAACACACAACAATGGCAGAATCTCTTCGAGTTCGATGAAGAGAATGTCATTTTCTGCAGAGACTTTAATGCTAGTGGAAACCAGTGGGGTAACGTCATAACCAACAAGCAGGGAGAAGACCTAGAGAACGCACTGATGTCGGCCGATTTAGTGTGCTCGAATGATGGATGGGCAACAAGAATGGCCACTTGAACAGGGGACTCTGATAGTGTCATAGACCTGGCACTGGTGTCTTTCACCTTCGCACCAGTTTGCAGGTGGAGTGCACTGGGGTTCCACTGAAGTGATCACTATCCATGTGTCCTAATTGAGAAAAGCAGAAATAGAAGCCAGAAAAGAAAGCTCCACACATTCAACTATGAGAAAACAGACCAGGACTTCATAAGCAAAATCAGACATAGGAAACAGAGCGCCCCTCGTAGGAGGTAGGAGAGATGGACGCAGCCACCCTTGTGGAACGTAGATGTCGAGGAAGCTTGGCGGAGCAAGAGACAAACGGCCAAGACATGGCAGAAAGCCAGAAGGAATGGAAGAACACAACCTGAGCTCTTGAAGTGTCTGAAACTAGAGGTCGACCAAAAAATGATGCACTTTAAACTATGTGCTAAGGATGCCAAATGGGATGACTTCTGTAAAAAAGTGTGCTCAGAAAAATCGCTCGCCACATTCTGGCGCCTTCATCGGAGCATGAATGGCACAACATGACACAGAGGCATACCAGACTTTCAGAGCACAGGCCGGATATGGCACAAATCTGATGAGAGCAAAGGAAAGGTCCTGCTTACCCGCTACATTGAGCAGACGGACCAAAGAAATGAGGCTGTAAGAATGAGGATACGGAGATCGCTGTCAAAATTGTGTAAGGATGTAGGGCTGGAAGAAGATCTCACAATCACAACCGATACCATTCGCACAACACTTAAAAGGTCACACAACACTGCTCCTGGTCCAGATGGTGTTCGGTACGATGACATAGGCGATTTAGCTGACGATGACTTGACAAAACTGGCCAATGAGTTTAATGCCAGTATTCGGAGTGGCCAGATTAAGGAGGAGTGGCTACACAGCTACTTACTACCGCTACCGAAGCCAAGCAAGGACCATTCTCAGATCAGTGCCTACAGAATCATCACAATGCAGAACACTGCGGGCAAGCTGCTGGAGAAAGCTGCTGCCGTTCAAGGGGACTTTCTCGTGTATTGTCACACTCGACAGGAAAAGTAGGGAACAGAACCCGGTCGTGGTTAATGCTGAGGTCAACAGTCTCATCTGCGATAACACCGATGAGAAAGATACAGTCAACTATACGGACGGATCTGTAATACGACACCAAAGAAGTGCATGGGCATTTACAGCACGCTTGGCGGGCAGAATAGTCAAGGAAGACAGTGGTGCATACGTCATGACCACGAGTAGCATGACAATGGAGGCGATGGCAGTGACCAAGGCATTCAAATGGTTAGAGTCACAAGACTACACCCACGAATGTATACTGAGTGATTCGATGAGCATGATTAAAAAAGTGGAGGCAAGCTCTGTACGCATGCAATGGGTAGAGTCGTTGCAGAAAAACAGAAATCCAAAATATGTAAGGTCACCTTTGTCTATGTCCCTGGACATGCGGGAGTAAGGGGAAATGAAAGAGGGGACAGGTTGGCTAGCTGCGCTGTCATTGGGGACGGGCAACCAATGGATCGGGCGGACATCATCAATGCCCTTCGAGATGTGGGAAGAGCACAGGACTTCGACAAACACAGATCCCGTCACTTCTTCGGATGATGGAAATGGGAGTTAAGATGGGCACAGCCAGAAATGAGAAACTTAGTGGCCGTGTAAGAAGACTTATCAACCAACATAGAACTGGACACTGAGGGAATTGCTGAGGAGGGGATCTAAGCACCTATGGACATGTTCGGAGTGCAATTGATGATGACCCGCAAATAACTCAATGTATCACTCCATGAGCAAGTAATTCTATGTATCACTCCATGAGCAAGTACATTCTATGTATCACTCCATGAGCAAGTACATTCTATGTATCACTCCATGAGCAAGTAATTCTATGTATCACTCCATGAGCAAGTAATTCTATGTATCACTCCATGAGCAAGCAATTCTATGTATCACTATGTAAATTCTATGTTGCAAGTATCCCCAAGAAGCCATTAATGTGCCTAATGGTGTTGCTTGGATTTGAGGAAAAAAAAACCTATATAGTTAATTGTAAATTAATAGCAACTTACCCCTGGCATCCCTCCCATCCCTGCAGGACCTTGTTTCAACATGTACATTGGGTCACCTGTACCACCAGTATCTGCAATAAGATACCAGGTCTCATTTCAATCTCAACAACAAAGCCCTAAAATAAAGATCAATTCTGCTATAAAGATATTCAAACTCATGCTAGCTTAAGGTAAAGAAGACATTATATGTTCCTTATGATTTAGTAATGAGATGAACATGCACAAACTACTTTCAGTTTTATTTTAATATAGTAGTGGTTTTTGTAACAATATTATTGTTAAATTCTTGTTGTTTGTGAAAGTTAAGACCATTCCATATCTACCATATATGTAAATTCTTGTTACTATTAATTTTTTTACAGGTAAAACTGGTGAGAGAAAAGGAAAAACAAAACAAGGTGCTGGAACAATTTAATATCAATGGAAATAAACATAGGTACTTTCACATCCAATACTATCCAGCATTTACATCCGGGTATTCCATTAGACCATGAGACATTTCTCTGTTCCACAGCATTTCAAAGCAGCATAATAGTGCATTCATATTTTATTTTATTTTAACAGGATATCACATGATTATAAGGATACCAGAAGTGGTTTTCAATGAAGAAGAGACGTTTATTCTACATGATTAAAAAAAAAAATGGCAACAGTGAGAATTCCCACCATTTTTTTTTTTTTTAATTCGACATTTTCTGCTAAGCCGTTCATATTGGGGGAAAAAAAATCATAACTTTGTAAATAATTGAAATACAGACATGAATGAGGTATTTTTGGATTTCTCTCATAAAGGATATTGTATCAAACAATAAAGAAAACATTTTTGAAATTTTTGTGAAAATACCTAAATAAACAACAATCACAAGAAGCTGCAAGAAATGTTAATTAACCCTTAATTATGATATCTATCAGTAACTTTTCCAGATATGATAGTGTAGTAAAAATTACTATGACTTAAATGTAACATTAGGTGCTCACAAAATGGTAGCTTCTCTTAACTTTTGACACACTCCCGTGTGTTTACACTAGGCAAAACATGGGGACTCAAAATTCCTGGCTCAGTTGTTGCTAAACACTTGTTAGTCTTAAAGAATGACATATTTTGACATAAATTAAAAGACAAAATACATGCAAAGGTGAAGGTATCTGTTAATCATGCATGACATTTAAGCGAAAAAGTTTTACCCAACAGAATCTGATAAGGAAGAAATATCCTTATTCAATCTTCACATTTTCTCATGAATTGTTTTATTCCTCATTTTTATTTTTTATTTTTAAGACTGACAATGTCTTCCTTCCTCTCCTTGGATTGATAAAAAAGTTAGTGTTCGTCATGCCTATTGTTGGGGAAGTGGTCTAGATGCAAGACATCAGTCTCTAGAATAGAGGCTCCTAAAATAGTGTCCTGTGTTCACAACCCTGGGCTTTTCCTCTTCAAATCCATAGTTTCCTCATAGCTTTATGTAACCTCCTCCAGGTATCTGGGTAGTGAGATCCAATGTCTAGTTTTCTCTGATAATGATGAAAAACTAGAGGTTCTTTTGATGAAATCTTTGCAGTTAAACGTAGAAAATAATGAGCCTAACATGGTGACCACCCTGGCAAAATTGTTAAGCAATAAAAAAGTTACCCACCTAATGTGGCTGTACTGGACAAGTGGCCTTTATTCTCTGGTCCTATCTTAACACCTCCCCCCCCCAAAAAAAAAAAAATAATGTTATGACAAAAAGTAGTAGATAGTTCAGTTGGCTTTCTTTGGTCTGGCTATCTTTAGCCTATCCTCTGACAACAGTGCATTGCAGTTCTTGTGATGGTATCTGGATCTCTTCAGTTATGTATGGTTTGTCCTCCAGCTTAATCATTATTGATGTCAACATTGGTCTACCTGTTGAGCGGTTGTTAGTTGATCATTTATTTGGTTCAGGGAAAAATTATTGTGCTTTATGTTAGTACTAAGGCCTGTGGAAGCCTTCACCTTTGCTGTTAAATGTTTACACCAGTTACAACACAGGAAGCAACGAAAGATCACATACTCTACAGGTTACATAATTATATACATAAATATATAACTACCGTGAATAACAGGGCTGTAGGAGGTCGGAGTTCTGCGCATCTCACCTTGAGGACTAGGCATTATGGGAGTGCCTGGGGGCCCTCCTGATTGTGGGGGGCCCTGGGGCACATAATCCTGCAAGTGACATAACCAATAAAACATTAGCTGTAAAAATTGGTTTACTTAATATTTTCTTATTTATAATTTGTTCTATTATGAAATAAAATACTTGTCACTCAGCTATTTCACGTTTTTTTTTTTACTTTCTGTGAGTTATTTATCTTAAAAAAATAAAAAAACAACTAAAAATGCAATTGTATTTTATTCAAATTTATACATTTCCTCTAGAGTATGGTGGTTAAAAAAATAAAAGGTAAAATAAAGAATGTCTTGCAATGTATAAATAGAAAAAAATAAATAAATAGAATAAATAGAAATAAATATAAACAGAAATAAAAAGCAGAATAGCTCAGGCCAAAATAGCATTTCAGAAAATGAAAAATATCTTATGCAACAAATCTATGTCAATAGAAATTAGAAAGAGAGTTCATCTGAGCTATATAGAACCAATTCTGACCTATGGAAGCGAATCATGGACAGTAGACAAACAAATGAAAAGACGATTAAAGGCCACAGAGACGAGATTTCAGAAGAATGTTGAAAGTTCCCTGGACAGCTAAAAAGACCAATAAAGAAATTCTCAAAGAGGCCAATACAAAAAGGGAACTCCTAAAAAGCAGCAGAAAGAAACAATCAACATTTTTGGGCACATCATGAGATGAGGAAAGTTGGAATACTTGGTTACAACTGGCAAAATAATAGGAAAGAGAGATCGTGGATGACAAAGAGAGAAAATACTGGATAGCTTGGTGTCATGTAATGGAAAACAGTCAACAACAGAACTGATACGATGTACTGTAGATAGAAGATTATGGAAGGACATGATCGCCTACGCAAACCGGTATGGGACATGATGATGATGCCATAAATGTGGTAAATGAAGTAAAGTATTAAACTTCACACTGTAAAAAGCCACATTTGGCGATGTATGGAACAGTATATTCTCCTTACTGTCATTAATTTCCCAACTCAGTGTGCCAGGTACCATTCTTATGGCTGGAAAGCTTCTCCTACCAGGATGGGGTGGGTGTAACAGATGGAACTGTTGCATCAGCTAAAAAACACCCCATATGTCCAGTGATGGGGTACGTCATGCCATATTTCAAAGCTCTACCCATAGGGAAAGACACCCCAGTAAACAAACCATTGCTGCCTAGCAGTTGCCATCAGCAGAATGAAGGGCAATGCGAGAACATCCAGACTGAAATCATGGGCAGAGTGGGCTCAATGGCCTTGTCCAGCATCCACCCTACAAAAAGGAAAATCTACTACAAAAGAAGATTCAGCCTGGCAAAAACATAGTGTGTAGGCCAAGGCGCTGGTTTAAAGGTAAAATCAGGACATGCAAGGAGCACATACAAGTAATTACCATGGGGCCAGCGCATTGCATTTCCATGATATTGTTCCTATCCTTCCATAATGAAACAGAAAATGTTTGCATGATCTATAGTCTTGAACATTAATGGTAAGGGGATGAAATATTAATCTCCACTGTACAAGGCCACCCACACAGCATTTGGAGGTGTAGGGAAAGAGCACACAGTTCCTAACTCAGTGTGCCAGGTACCATTCTTTCAGCTGGTTTGACTAGAGAGCATGAGAGTAGAATTGAACCAAATTTAACTTTTATCACCAAGTCAGTGAACGAACCGGGAGCAGCAATAGCTTAGTGGTTAGTTAACTGGACTACAAAGGACAAGAGGTCAGGTTTGATCCTAAGCGACGGCTTCTGGGTTCACCCATTCTTAAATGGGTACAAAATTTTTTCTGGGAAAGTAAAGTGGCACGGCGTAATACCGACCACATTACCCCAAAAATCATGTGCAGGTCTATAAAAATTATGATCACTAACACCATATTCACTATACACCACTTGGCGTGACGAGGTTCTTTACTTACTTTTACAGTGAATGAATCACTATGCTGATATTCCCAGAACTGATACTACAACACATATAAATACATATATACGCACATAAAAATAAACATGTTAACACCATTCTGTTGTAGTATCAAACAATTTTGCTTTTCCAGAGTTAATTTGATTCCATAACTCTGTCCATAACTGTTAGAGTCTATAACTGTTCTTTCACTATCTCCAACTCCAAAAATGAGGTTTTAAATACCACTATTCTCACAGAGAGTCCATTTAAAACAAAAGAAAAAACATATATGTAAAATGTGATTAAATAAACCAACGTTAAGGAAGCCTAGAGCCAGGTAGACAACAAACAACATACTCACATTATAGTTTGCTGGTGATGCACAATTCATCTGTAATGAAATATAAAACAAAAACAAATAAAGACTGTAATGAAATATAAAATAGAAATGAAGATGCAAATGCTAAAGTGAGTAGAGAAGTCGTGATTGAAGTTAATGACAGAAACAAAACAAAAATGAGTGGTTCTGGGCACATTTAAATAAGTGAGAAAAGCAATGGACAGGCAAGGACCTAGTGAGTCAATGAGTTGAAAACATTACGTGTAATAAATAATGTAGGTATAGACTTTCAATGAGCCAATGAGAAAAATAACAGCCACTACTTAATGATATTGTCCACAGAGCAAATGAAAGAAATGACAACAGTTGTTCATCATTTAAGTACAGTCTTATGCTATGAGAAAATGAAAATGGCTGTCACTGAACTAATATTCTCAGTGACAAAAGTTATCTATAAATTGTTTCATTTACTTACATTATAATTTGCTGGTGATGCACAATTCATCTGAAATAACCAAGCAGTAAAAACAGTTAAAACTACTTCATTAATACAATCAATAAAGGTACAAAGCATTCCTCTAATATCAGAGCCTGCACACACACCTTACATTACTTCATCTTGTTAGTACTTTAAACCCAAATATGTATAAATATAGAAAATCTTAAAAAATTGTTTATTAGACAACTATAATAGATTCAGTTTTCTTTCAACAATTTTCACCTCACTTCACCAGAGTTGAAAGTTAAACAGTTTCAAATAATAAATAAGTTTAATAAACCACATTTTTACTGAAAATGCATTTAATTAAAATTATTAAAACATTAATTGCTCTGAGTATGTTTATACTCTCAAATTGCTCTTCCCCCAATATTTCCAAGACTGCACTGTTCATTATTTATTCCTTGACAGAACATTAATTCACACATAACATATATATATATATATATATATATATATGTGTGTGTGTGATTGCATTACTAACTTTGTAATTATGTCTACAAATAAATCACTATTAAAAATAGCAAATCTATTGTTGTTCTACTCCCAAACTCATGTATGGCCTTTTATCATCTTTAGATGACTGGAAGCAGGTTGTTGATATTAGATAGTAATGATGTTGCCTTGCTGAACAGCTAGCTTCATGGCTTATTCTGTCTATATTTTAGCTATCTTTATGGCTTATTCTATCTATGTTTTAGCTATCTTCATGGCTTATTCTGTCTATGTTTTAGCTATCTTCATGGCTTATTCTGTCTATATTTGAGCTATCTTCATGGCTTATTCTGTCTATGTTTTAGCTATCTTCATGGCTTATTCTGTCTATATTTTAGCTATCTTCATGGCTTATTCTGTCTATGTTTGAATTACAGATCATGTCACACAATGAACAAGGAAAACATGTCTTGGAGGAGCACACCTCAATTTAATTGTATGTTTTACCCTCTAACTTTGGGGGAACTGGGTGGTCTAGAGGTAAGATGTCAGCCTCTGGACAAGAATGTCCTGGGTTCAAGTATCACCATAGATAACAGAATTTTTCAATTTTAATTAATGGTCTCTTTGTGGCTTTACCTTTCCCCTTTCCTCTGGACAGTGAGATTTAATGTCTAGAGCTCTAGGAAAACCTGTGGAAAAACAGGTCTCCTGTGTACTGCACTTGTTAAAGAACCGTTGGCAGTTAAAAGTGGGAGAGTAGGCTATAATATAATGACAGTGCCTGAACAAAACTGTTAAGCAATGGCTGAAAATGGATGTGTCTAGACAAATATTGTGACTTGCCATAAACTAGCAACACACTGTGTACACACTCAATTAACGGGTGAACCCTGAGGAAGATATCTTCTTAACTTCTTCATTTCATTTTCTAATGTTGTACTACTTTTTAAGTTTGTTCACTATATGCTGGAATCTTGTGTCAGATTTACCCAGTCATTGTTCACTACATGCTAGGATCTTGTACTAGATTTACCCAGTCATAGTTCACTCTATGCTAGAATCTTGTGTTGGATTTACCCAGTCATTGTTCACTCTATGCTAGAATCTTGTGTTGGATTTACCCAGTCATTGTTCACTATATGCTAGAATCTTGTGTTGGATTTACCCAGTCATTGTTCACTCTATGCTAGAATCTTGTGTTGGATTTACCCAGTCATTGTTCACTCTATGCTAGAATCTTGTGTTGGATTTACCCAGTCATTGTTCACTACATGCTAGGATCTTGTACTAGATTTACCCAGTCATAGTTCACTCTATGCTGGAATCTTGTGTTGGATTTACCCAGATATTGTTCACTATATGCTAGAGTCTTGTACTAGATTTAACCAGTTATTGTTCACTGGGTATACCAGGTTTACCCAATCATTTTCAGCTTATATAAAAATCTCCCCAAAGAAGCTTTGCAAATATCTCTCAACCTTGGCCTGTTCACAGGCCACATCCCATCTAAAAGTTTCCTATTAGATATCTACTTGGAGATATTGCTGTTCTTCTTTTAACATGTTTCAGTCTCCTGTTCTGGGTTTTTGAATGTTTGCAACATTGTATAGACACACATGAAGAATGGCTTAGTTATTTACAAAGTCCCACAAGTCAATGGTACCTATTTTTCAAATTCAGTTATTGGAGAAACAAGTTTTGACTATCTCATCACCATTCACAACAACAAAATATGGTTATTAGCACAAGTGCTCAAAGGTGAATACTTGATGAACGCAGCTAAGTTTATTGTGAACTCTTTAACAGAATAGGTTACTGTCTCTTGATTGTATTAATATTTCTTTTTTTTAACTACATCTTGTCTGCTACATCTGGTTTTAAGCATAATTTAATTTATAGTTTCTTCTTCTTCACTTACTCAGTGAATTGCATTATAAAGTATTTTGATTCTTACAGACCTGAGTCTTTAACTTTAGTACATATTTAATTAAACAGCTGTACACTTCTTGTAATACTTTCTTCTCAGTACTACTACTACTACTACAGTAGTACTACTACAGTAGTACTACTACAGTAATACTACTTAACCGCTACCTTCAGGAAAATACTCTCCTTTGCATACACACACAGACACACACACAAGGGAGGGGGTGGTGATGGTGAAATGACTGATAGTGAAACTAACAGATGTTGATGTAGGTGGCCATCTGCTTTGTGGTACTGGTCCTCCAGGCCTGAAACATAATGAAAAATATAAAAATACTCAGCCAATCATAATGACAACTGTAATCATGGATAAAGTAAAGACTTGGCATATAAAAAAAAAATACAGTAAAAGTAATTAATGGCTTTGTTGGTTATGTTCATGTGGCAAATACAAGGTGTCTGCCTGCCTGATTGTCTGTCTGCTGGTTGGTCTGTCTGTCTATAAACGGTGCTTAAAGTTATTCACTCTTTGGTAGTAAGATGAAGCACAAAACACAAATAAATGTATCACATTTTAAATGTTAAAATCAGGACAGAAATAGAAGTAACTGTAATTTATGTGGAAATAAGAAACAAGTACATACAAATAATTCTTGGAGGAGTAGCAGTGGTGGTGTGTGTGTTTTAGGCTCAAGTTGAATCAAATGTATAATTAATCTCAAATAATTAATATTGTACTTCTTAGACATAAAAAAGTTTTTAAAATTTTCCATTGCTTGCTTTATAATTTTACAAGTTAAGTAAAAAATGGGGAATATGGTGTTGGTGCCTAATTTTGATGTCTATTGACCTTTTGAGCCGTGGCCGGCCCATAGACCCAGATACTCTTTCTCCTTTCTACATTTTCTTTCTAACAGTCTCAGCCTTGCAAAGATCTTTTATCAAATCTCACCATTTGTGTCTGTTCTGTGCAAGCATCTCGATCTCATTGAGGGATCCAATTCCTGCTGCCTTTGCCTCTCTGATCAATGTTCTTCTCAGCATCTCTCGTGATCGACCTCTTTATCTCCTACCTGTTGTTTTCCACATGAGGGCTTGCTTTGTTATTTGGTTATTATCTCTTCTCATCAACTGTCCAACATATGTCCATCGTCTTTTCTTGTTTACTGATGATATTAGTGGTTGATTGGCAATTTTGATGTACTGCACAATTTATGAGTGATGTGGTTGGTATCGTGCTAGGTCATCCTACTTTAACAGAAAAGATCGCTGGGTCATATTTTCTGAGGCTGGGTAAGTGTGTTGGTCAAAGAAAAAATATTTGCTACATTTGGAAAATGTACCCACACGTTGTGAACAGTAACAAGCACACTAACCACTCAGCAACTGCACACTAACCACTCAGCAACTGCAGCCTCATTTGCAAAGTAGATATGTAAAATTGTATTTATTTGTGTAACAAAAAATAAGTTGAGATTTCACGAAAAAAAATCAAAATAATGTGCTTATCAATTTAAATAATCCATAACCATTAAATATTAAAAGACACATGTGTTTTTGTTGATGCTATACTGTATTTATAGACATCAGTCTATATCAACAACAAAATAAGAGAGAGAGACAAATTTCTTCTTTCTTTTCAATCTAATAACTCTATGATCCTCAAAGTAACATCAATGCCTACAACCAGTCTCTTCAATTCTTCTCAATTGTGAACTGATGAAGTCAAGGCCTGCTCAGTTTTTTATGCTGTCTTTCTTACTTTCTTTCTTATTTTTTTTTTTCAACCCATTTACTCTTCCTGCAAGATGTTTTCTGTCAGGTCCAAAGGTTGGACATAATGCCTTCTATGTTTGTGTTACTTGGGTTCTTCTTGGAACCTCAGTGCTTTTTTTTTTTTTTTTTTGGTAACATAATCGAGGTAGAAAATTAAAAGAATTGTTCTATAGCAACTAATTTCTATAGCTTCTATTTCTAGGCTACGGACAAGTGATTAGGAAAGGTTGATCTAACAAAGAGGGCATTATCTAATTATTGAAGAGTAATGTTTAAGTTGGCTCTTGCTAAGAACCAAATTTAAATTTAAATTAGTGTGAAAGTGTTGTCAGACATACTAATAATGGAGACTGAATACATTTGTTGAAGATATTTATAGTAAAACATTTACATGGACAAAGGTGGCATCCCACCGGGACCTGGCCCTGGTCCCATGCCTGTATTTGGTGGTGGAGGTCCCCTGTAGCTCTGTAGGGATTCATACATCTGACATGGAAAAAGGGAGATATTTTAACATTGGAGGACAAATATGCACAGACAAGTCATGAGGCAATATCATTGAGCACAAATAAGAATAGATTGTGAAGCAAGTAAAATGTGGACAAACTAGTACAAATAAAATTATGACAGAAAAACTATTCTTCATTGTTCTTTAAGCATCAATTAACAAAACATAAAGTTGTGATCAAACGTTGTGGTTTCCTGTAGGGTAGCTACAGCTTTCTCCACCTTACTTGATCATTTGATTCTGCTCTTGCTCTTTGTAGATCAGTCAAGTCAAGATCAGTCATCGCTGTCATAACAGATTCAGGAGAGCTATGAGGAGATCGGGGGTAGACCTGTGAATCAGTTTATCGTTTCACACTCTAGGTTTAGCTGGGAAGGGAGATCTGAGCACTTATGAACTGTTGCTCGACATGCGATGAAGATAATATGGGAACTAACTAATTAGCATAGCAATTCAACTGTCGTCAAAGTAACAAAAGCCCATAGAGCAATGTCATGAACAGCAGAAAACCTTTAACACTAACTCATATACATGTGGTCAATCCTTTCTCAATACAGCAGAAACAGAGAAGATAAGTGAATGTCAGATCACACAGAAACAGAGAAGATAAGTGAATGTCAGATCACACAGAAACAGAGAAGATAAGTGAATGTCAGATGACACAGAAACAGAGAAGATAAGTGAATGTCAGATCACAGTCAAGATTACAGCATAAAAGATCACAATTAAGATTAGGAGAAAAAAAAATTATCAAAATTCTTTTTGGGTACTTCTTCAGTGTTCAAATTTTGGGATAATGTGAACTTGACTTTTAGTCCTCTTTTATGATGGAGGGGTAGGGACAACATTATGAAATAAGATGAACTATTTGCATTGTCTGTATTTGTATGGCATGTGTGTCTTCATTCTTCTGCAAACCTGCATCATGACTGACACACTCCATCCTTGGAAGGTTCAAGGGTACAAATGAGAGCCAAAAAAAAACATGGCACTGAACATGGAGCACATAAAAAATTTAATTAGGGAATTGACATCTAAAAATGAACGCAGCAGCAGAAAAAGAAGGTATGAGAAAAAATTGAAGTAACAAAATGATAACTGATCAAGAAATTCTGGGAAGAACTTCTTTGGATCCACTGCTTCAATGACAGCATAAACTTGATCACAGTAGGTCATTCTACAGCAAGCACAGAGTTTGTTATGACTAAAATGTTCTATTTATAAAATGGCAGTCACATACACAAACAGAATAGATGTAGCTGGATGATGAGGCTAATGTTGGTGCTTTTGCTTCTCTTTTCTTACCGTGTGCTTTATCAGCTTTCATATCTGATGCCACTTTTTACCAATGTGCATAAGCTCTGTCTATCATCAGCACACGTTGATAATAACTTTGTTACTGCCAGCATTAACTGTTTCATGCCATGCAAGCAGGTATCTTTAAAACAAAGTGCTAGTCTGCTCACTGTACAGAATACCTTTTGGAATTCTGCCATCCTCCATATGGGTCACATGTCCCAGCCATTAAAGCAACAAATGCTTAGCAGGGTATAAATGTTCAAATGTTGTTCGTGTTTGCTGCCTTAAGAACAGCAATGCTTGATACACAATCCTGGCATCTGATGCCTAGGATTCATCTTAAGCAGCACAGGTGGAATGCACTAAACTATTTTTCAGCATATTTTGTACATGTCTTACTGATGTGTAGTGAGTGGTGAGAACAATGGCTTGGAGTACTTGAAATTTTGTGTTTTTTGTGAATGCGTTATATTCCCACTATATTTTTTTTTTACAAACCTAGACACTGCAACTAATGTCTTAATGATGCATCTGTTGACTTCAACATCAAGGGAAAGTTTAATAATGTTTCAACCAAGACATGTAAAATTGTTGACCATTATGAGAGTTGTTGACCACTATGAAAGGCATGGTTCCTGGGCGACTCAGGGGCAGACTAATAAGAAGGTGGTTCAAGACATCAAGGAGACCTTGAATATGACAACAGAAGAAATGTGAGATCTGGCTAGAAGCAGATATTCTTTCAGACAGACTGTAGTGAATGCAACGTTCTGCAAAAGACATGCAACCTGATGATGATGACTATGATAAACAGTGGAGGCCCTGCTACTGGGCATAATCTCCATTTTGGAAAAAAGTCTGATGGTTATTCCAAATTCCTTGCATGCATCTGTAAACTTTACAATGAGTGTTTGTAAGTGTTCTTGAGAATGAGCTACCAGCGCAGCATATCTGCAAAAAGGAGCTCCCCAATAGAGACATCTCTAGATTTGTTTTTGCTCGGAGCCAAACCAATTTGAACAATTCTTAGATCCCAAAAAAAGTGTTGGCGTTAGAATACAACCTTGTTTCACTCCAATTAGATATGTTCCTGTTGTAACGTATGACTCATATTGAGATGGAATCTGTGATGATTATGATGCAGTTTTATTGGACATTTAACCTTTGACAGAAGGAGACCATCCATGCTGACAAGATCAAAACTCTTTGTATAAGGTCTATGAATGCAATCTATAGGGACTTTATACCTTTAAAAGAAGCGTAACAGTGGAGCAATGGGAGCTGTATAGTTTGAAAAAATTGAATATTGTGTTGTGTCCAAGTCAAGTTGGGTACTTGTAGGATGGAACAAATTGAGAGAATTGATCAAAAATGTGTATACCAAAAAACTACACAATCAACAAGCATGCCCTGGAGTTATATTTTTTGAGGGACTATGCATTTGCGAATACTCTGAGCCTCAAACAAGGGCCCTAAATCCATAAGGAGATAACCTCTGGACATGAAAGTTCTGGTTCGATTTCCACATAGGTGGTGGAAATTTTTCAAAAATTAAATCTATGGTATCTTTATGCCATTACCTTCCCCTAGTCGCTGGGCAGTGAGGTCCAATGTCTAGCCCAAAAGATAACGAGAAAAAAACAGGAAATCCTGTGTACATCCTGTGCACATTAAACAACCCTTGGCAGTTGGAAATAAAAAAGAGTAGGCCAAAAATGGGCGCTGTCCAGACATACCCAAAATGTCAAAACTCTAGATGATAAAAAAATCATGTAAGAGCACCTCTGAAGTCAGAGGAAGAATATTTGCCTCTATGGCGAGGGATACCTTGAGCACATGGTTCTTCTTCTACCTTTAAACTTCCTGTGGAGCATAGGTTTTTTAACAAACACCTTTCCAAGTCATTGTGTTTCTTGCCATTCTTTTTAGATAATTCCATCTGTCTTCTTCAAGAATATTTTGGTCTTCCCCTTTGTCTTTTTCCTTGGGCATTCCAAAATAGAGCTTGCTGTGTAATACTCTCAGTTGGCTTCTGCAGTGTGTGTCCTATCCAGCGCCATTGTCTTTGCTGCACCTCTTTATCTACTGGTATTTGATTGGTACATTTCCATGCTTGCTTGCTTGCGTTCGCCCGATGACTTAAGAGTGTACCTCATCATCATCCGCCCTTAAAAGGACGTTAAGTAGGCGTGTCTGCGTTGTGTTGTGGTTTACAGTATAACTGTGATATTTGCGCTTTTGTACATTTCCATAATTCTGTATCAATGGTTTTGTACTGCCATTTCCATCTTTTTATACTGCGCAAGCATCAATTAATGAAGGTCTGTATCTTCATGATTGTCATTTTTAGTGATCATGTTTCATAGCCATATAATAGGTAAAGATAAAGATTCAAGACTTGAGTTGGCATCTTATCACGTAGGTTTTAACCCATACATGCTCAGCAGACTTTCCTAAAGTGTTCGGAGACTCCTGTCTAGTTGCGCCTCAAGCATAGTAACTCAGGTACTCATTTCTGCCAGCGGATGGGTCAACAGCGGGGGAATTTTTTTCAACCTAAAGTTCACACATGTTTCCAGTGGGAATCGAACCCAGGTTGTCCGAACATTGGTAGCTAGTGGAGTAGTTTTCCCAACTAGGCTACATAGGCCCCATAATAGGACTGACTTAACATTGAAGTTGAACATTTTTATTTTGTATTTAACCTAATTTCTTTGGATTTCCATGTTTCCCAGTGCAACAATGTGATGGGAACTATAATCGTGAAACTAGCATTAAGTTGATGAATGAAAGATGAATTAGTGATTTCTGTTAAACCAGTGAGCTACTAAAACTATCAAGTTTGTAACCTGTGGAAACAAATCACTGTGGCATACCTGACGATAATGAGGTTAATTTGTTGATTAATATGTTACATAAAATATACATACAACTAGGGCTTTTTTTTTTTCCAACTAGGACTTTTTCTTTAACAACCAGGGCTTTTTTTTCAACTAGGGCATTATCTTCAACATCAGGACTTTTTTTTCAGTCTGAGCAGTTCAGAACATGTTCTGGTAAACTTGTAGTTTAGTTAGTCAAAGGCCCCGGTATCACTGCAAATGGATTAAAATCCGTAATTACCCAACCGCCTGTGCCAGTGGAATCATCCAAATTAAAACTCATCTAATTGAAGAATCCAAACAAAGAAAGGCAGATGGAGTCCCCATCATAGCACATGCCAAAAGACATAGCCAAGCCGCACCAGAAGTGAACGCAGAACTGTCCTTCATCATATGATATCATCATTCATTGTAAGTAATCGGAATATTGAAACACAAACTGGATGAAAAACACTGTTCACGGTGTGCACAGAGCACTAAAGTCAATAGCTCCGGCAGCATGCCTGACTTGGAATATGAGGAAACTGCAACAAGGAACACTTTTCAAACACAGCCTCAACGGTTCCTGCCACCTATCCGTCATATTGACCGGAAGTTGGTAAACTTTTAACACTTTAATGGTTAGGGATTATAAATTTTTTTTAAAAGAAAGAATAATAGACATTGCCACTAGCTGATATTCTTACGTTAGGGAACTTGGCAATGATCAATAACACCATTAATTACACCTGAGCTTCAGAAGCATGGTAAATACTGTATTTTCCCCCCTTTTATGGAATGGAGTGAGAAAGTACAGGTAAACTTCTCACTGGGGGGGAAAAAAATGCATTGCATACAATTAATAAAAAAAAAGGGGAGTCGCAGTAGCCTAATTGGGAAAACCATTCGACTGAACTACCGATGTTTGGACCAACCCGTGTTCAATTCCCGCTGAAAGCAATGTGAGTTGTACTCGTGGTTGGAAAAAAATACCCCCATGGTAGACCCAGCCGCTGGCAAAGATGGGTACAGGGTAGTACTCTGGGAAGGTGAGGAACGCTGCCTTGCATCGTGAGTTCCGATGTTTGAAGCAACACTATCCAGAAGTCTCCGAACACTTCTGGATTGGCGGCCGAGCACATATGGGTGAAAACTCGCGTGTAAGACACTGATTCAAGTCTCAAACTTTACTCACTAATTTAAACAAAAAAAAGGGAGAACGAAAATCCTTCCTCCTGAAATCAGCAACTCACCGGATTCATTGGAACTGGCATTCTCCCACCTGGGTGGCTCATTCTCTGCATGGGACTCATTCCTGGGTGACCTTCGAATAAATAAAAAAATAGGCATCAGCTCAAACTTGTGAGCAGTAGAAAAGGTGAGTCAACAGTAAGAAATAATGGATTATCTGGATATAAATAAATGCTAATGGACTTAACTAATAAACCTTTCCTCTAGTTTTTTTTTTTTTTAAATGGTGTTGGCTAACAAAAATTAAAAAGGAGCATTTGTTATCCCACTAGTCCATAGTTTTGGGAGGTGAAAGGATCAATGCTCTTCCCAGCTGTTATTATCCTCCCCCATAACACTGAGGTAGGTACCTGTTTTAGCTGACCTGACAATGACATCTTATAAATTTTGTTTTTGTTGCTTGAAGTTTTAACTCTCTTGGATACAATACATACACAACACACATCTGTCATCAGGCTACTGTGCTACAGCAGCAAGAAGAAAGAAAGGAAGAAAGAAAGAAAGAAAGAAAGAAGGTATGTACTATTTGTGTTCCATTACTGAGGTCTGGGGTGTATGTACTCTGAGTGGGCTTAATGACTGGAGAATAAACACGGCTACGCCCACATGTCCAGTGTAGTCATCACGACTGTTTGGGTCAGAGTTTTGCTTCAACCCGAAAAAAAAAAAATGTAAGAAAAGCTCTTTAAAAAGTACACACAGTAGATGAGTAACACAATTTCTATCTATCTATCTATAGTCCTTTCGAGCCGAAGACAGCACATAGGGCAGAACCACAATCTCAAAAAACAGAAACCGTGCGTGCCAATGTGGCATATATTGCGGAGATCACTGCTTCTAAAATATATGGCTCTTGTTTCCATAACAATACTTTTTACAATGACAGCTTGTCAAGCCATCGATCAAACTCCTTAGTCGCCTCTTACGACATGCCTGGAAGGTCACAGTGTCACTATTCTTTACTTCCCACATAATGAGGCCCCGGTAACACAATTTACCGTGTTTCAAACTGGCATTCACAAAATCTGGATGAGAACATCATTAACCCACTTGACCACATACTCCTCAGTCAATAAAAACGGTGGCGAATTCATTTTAGATTGTGTTAAATCAACTAACTTACAATGTAAATATTTTATGTACACTAAAGAGTTTATAACTTTTGTGTTCCAACCAACCATCAGTGGCAGTCAGCAGCAGCAGCAGACGGGAAGTGTCACGATGGGACCAGCAGACGTGACTGCGCGCGCAGGTAGCAGACGAGCACGCTCGCGCGGCGGTTAACAACAGACGTGCCCAGTTGGCGGCAAGAAGCGCGATTACACAGGACGCACAGGACTCCCTCCGTTCCACTCAAAGGACGTTGTGAGGGATAAACAAAAAAAGTTACTGGTGGGAAATATGAAAACTGCTAGTTGGAATTACTTTGACATCAAGAATATTAGTTACATTGTGCATGTGGTATTTTTTTCTCCTATTTACACGTGACATTGCGGTATGTTTCTCATTGCAGTTGCCATTGGATTTAAAGAATTGTTAACGTGCACGGAGTTAAGTTGTGAAGTTTGAAAAGTGTGTACGTTTAAATTAAGTGTATGATGCATTTTCATGATTCTTGGAAATCAAATAATGAATTCTGGAATGTTTTGTGATAATTTCACTTTGTTTTCTGGAGGAGTGATGACATTTCAAGGACGATAAAGACGTCAGGTGAGTATTGCTGTCTTATGATTTCTGCCGTGTCAGGAGATGACCAAACACACGATGTTTGTGTTTCGTTTTTTTTTTAACTTGAAGTTAATCATTTACTGTGTTCATTCACAAAATAATTAATACAGCAGATAAAATGGCAGATAATGAAAATGAACTAGGTTGAGCTATAACAATGTATAGTATTTCCTTCGTTTCTACCTCTTGTCCTTATATAGGCTATAAGTCTGTCTCGACTGCCCGGTGATCGAGAGAGGTACACAATTCTAGTTCAGCTCTTCTAGTGGTCCAATCATTGTTAAATATGTAGTTAGTTTATGATATTGTCATTGTCACTCCTTCTCTCTACTTTGAGCATTAAGCCTTTCGTATATAAACACATTTTATATTACACAAAAATCACAGGTGGGAAATCTATTTTTAGTACAATAAACACGTCATTCTTCACATAGTCTGTCTCAAGAATGATGTTATTGAGTTATTTGCGGGTCATCATCATTGCACTCCGAACATGTCCATAGGTGCTCAGATCTCCTTCTCAGAAAGTCCAGTGACTGGCGACTCCAGTTCTGTGTTGGTTGATAAGTCTTCTTATGCGCCCACTACATTTGAAAGATGTTCTTTTGACTGGTGAGTAGCTATATACAATGTTGTTTGAATGCCACAGTGAGTGCTGTCTAAGAGTCATCGGATCTGGTCGCACCGTTTTTTCTATGAACTGCATCATTCGTTGTTACCAATTATTATATTATTACAAATAAGTACACGATAAATATCGTACACTTAGAACATTAAAAAGTCGCTATACCTTTCAACAACAAAACAAAGATTAAATGAGAGATAGAAATGCAGTTATCCTTTAATGCGATATAAAAAGAATGAACGGAACAAAAACATCACTTAGTTAATGGATTTACTTTCTCTGTGATTTCTAGCGATGGCAACACAACACGACATTCGGTTTGATGAAAATTAAGGTTCTTGGTTGCTGTTTTTTGTTTAAATGCTCACCAGCACTTTGTCGATAACCCTGAAGGGAGATGTGATTATTTTCTCTTTTACTTGAAAGCATGGCCAGAGGGGAGGAGGAGGGGGGAAGCGAACACGATGAAAGATTGAGGATGATGAACTTGAAAGACCTCAGAGGGCGCCTATCAAAGGCGTTGCTTCGGTTTATTCTGAAGGAAGTAAAGTGTACATTCTAATTACGTGAGTCCAATGTTGTTACTCTCGTGCTGTTTTTTTTTGGGTGGGGGTGGGGGGGAGATAATTTTTCCCCTAGTGACCAAACCAGCAAGGTAAAAAAAAATGTGCTTACGCGTCACATTTTGCGGCGTATATGGAGCATTAATAACTATACAGCATTATCCAATATTGGGGATTTTCGGAAAAGGGGGGGGGGGAGGGGAGAACAGGAGGGCATATAGATAAAAATGGAAAATAGAGGCCGCTTGTTCAGGGCAGTCGCCACGAGGCGTTGGGATCGGAGTTGATTTCACCTTACCACCCCACCCCGAACCCCTTTTTTCCATTTTGACGTTACCGTAATTGGAGCCTGCATTCTCTGTCCAATCATCGATTAGGCTGCCCGCTCGCCATTTTTATCAATGCCCCACTCATTTGTAGGTGAAATGGTCAGTAATACGCCAAACTGGTTGGTGTTATTTTAGAAAGTGTGTGAATTCCTGTTAAAATAAGCTTTGTCAGAACCCAGTCGATCGCTTTAATTTGTGCACTAACCACTTCGCTATCGAAACTTCACCATACTATTGTTCCACCAGCTCGTCGGGACTAATCTTAACCCTCTAATGTAAAGCTAATACCTGAATCCGGCTGATGTTATTTCCACTTCTGGACTGAGGTCGTTAATTATTTCCACTTCTGGACTGAGGTCGTTAATTCCACTTCTTTTATTAATTTGTGAGCTGCTTCAATTCTGACAAATTTATAGTGATACTGGAGGTCCCATCTGCTGCGCACAGACATTGCAATTCCACTGTATCATACAAGCTGAAGTCACGGCCATGTGTTTCTCGATTGTAATTGAAACCTACTTTTGTATAACTCCCAGTTCTGAAGTTAATGACAAGAGTGATGTGAAGTACCGACATTTCCATCTGACTATCTGTCAATTAACATTTTCTGCTATATGATTGTACAATATTCGTGATAGCATTTGCCTTTACAATCAATAAATGATACTCAGTATTCAGCAACACATGGATGATAGCTAATTCGTACTAAACTTTCATCTCCCTTCCCCTTTCCTGTTCTGCTTCATTTGGAGCATGTGCGTACATTTACAACTCATACGCCTTGTTTAAAGAATGTACCAAACTGTACATGTCCCTAGCACAGCCATCTAGAGTAAAGTATTAAAACGTAAAACTATAGATGGCTGTGTCCCTAGCATGATATTGTGTTGTTTGTTTGTAAAAATTTATAAACAAATATAGATTATTTTCCTCTTTCTTTCCTATTTGCCTTTCAGCAATGGGAGAGATAGTTTGCGGTATTTTAATTTTTATTGAAATAATCTGCTGTCACGTATCCAACGGCAAGTGTTTAAGCCATTTCGTGCATGAGACGATGCCATTTTGATCAGTTGTTTTTCGTAGCTTTCCTTGATAGTTGTGTGGATTGTTGTTTCTGCCTTGTCACGTGGTCATACCATTAATCTTCTTCTGTTTTCCTTCCTCGTCTGCCTTTGTTTTGGTGCATCTTGAGTCCATCTCTGCTGTTTGTGAATTGTCGTTTGTCACTAAACTTCCTAGGAGATATTTGAATTCCTCTACTTGTTTTAGTTGCCTGCCTTCTATAGTTATGTTGATGTCATTTCTTTCGCGATCGCTGCTCTTCTACCTCCTCTTCTGCTTCTCTTGAATTGAGCCATGGCTCAATTCCCAGTGTATATCCGTGCTAGTCGTAGCTCATATCTTAGTGGGTGTCTGCGATAGCCATGGCTGATATCTTAGTGGGTGTATGTGCTGGCCATGGCTCATATCTTAGTGGGTGTATGTGCTGGCCATGGCTCATATCTTAGTGTGTGTCTGGGCTGGCCATGATTCATATCTTAATGTGTTTCTGTGCTAGCCATGGCTCATATCTTAGTGTGTTTCTGTGCTAGCCGTGGCTCATATCTTAGCCTGTGTGTGTGTGTGTGTGCTATACATGGCTCATATCTTGGTGTGTATCATGTTAGTCATATCTCATATCTTGGTGTGTCCGTGTTCATCATGTTTCATATCTTTATGTGTGTCTGTGTTTAGTCATATCTCATATCTTAGTGTGTATATGTGTTAGTCATGTGTCATATCTTTGTGTGTGCATGTCTGGGTTAGTGATATCTCATATCTTTGTGTGCATGTTTATGTTAGTCATATCTCATATCTTTGTGTGTGCACGTCTGTGTTTGTCACATCTCATATCCTTGTGTGTGCATGGCTATGTTAGTCATGTGTCATATCTTTGCGTGTATGTCTGTGGTAGTCATATCTCATATCTTGATGTGTGTCAGTGTTAGTCATGCCTCGTATCGCTGTGTGTATGTCTGTGTTAGTCACATCTCATATCTTTGTGTGTGCATGTCTGTGTTAGTCACCTCTACTGACTCGGGCAGATGGTGTTCGTAAATCTGGGAGGGCCGACCATCTAAGGGCAGAATCACCCTATATAAAAGACAATCTGCTGCCTTGCAGGAAGATTTGGGACAATCAAAGGCTAAGGAAAGCAAAC
Source organism: Megaustenia siamemsis (assembly GCA_032433765.1). NCBI lineage: Eukaryota > Metazoa > Mollusca > Gastropoda > Stylommatophora > Ariophantidae > Megaustenia > Megaustenia siamemsis. The sequence goes on along the minus strand of JAVIAB010000139.1, from coordinate 18,284,875 downwards.
CTGAATAAAATGCTAGCTGAAATCGGATGCACTTGGCCAATGGCGCAGAACACAGTGCAAAGTTTTAACGGGTGTTCAATCAGAGTGGATCTTGCAGACTCTAATTGTGATGTTCTGTCCGTGAGGGCGATCAACACACTTAACCTGACAGCTGACTTCATCTGAGAGTCTGGAATCCTACTCTGATTGAGTCCTGATCGCAGAGAGAGAGAGATAGATTTAATTTGTTGTCTCTATATATTCTACTGCGGTGGTGATCCATAACTGTTATCTTATTTCTTCACTTTTAGTGTTTGTTTCCCAAGTTGGTTTACATTACACATTTCCTTCTGGTAATTTATTTGCATTTATGCATTGGCTGTTCTAGCGTCTGTTTGTCTATGACAGCACAGCTATGAGATGAAGAGCGCCCATTCTGTTTCTGTTTTGATCATTGTGTTGGTTATTGTGTCATCTGGCCAATCTTGAGTCTACTTCCGCCGCCTGGTTGTTGTCACATATCCTAAGACTCGATAGGTACTTGAATCCATTGTTAGTCACCTGTCTTTATATTTCTGTCATCTGGTGACCGCTTCCATTTTATCTGTGCTAAAGTTCACGCGAAATTAAATGTTTGCCTGTATAGCCCAGATTGTTCATTGTTCTTGCAGGCTTTTTTCATTGATTAATGCTTGGTTAGTTTGTTTTCGCTCAAGTTGGCCATTTTAGTTATGTGGTCCGTGCATGTGATAAACAACAGAGGGAAGGGGTGAGAGAGCGAGATATCCCAGGTGTTTGTTTATACCCCCGTCTTTATATTCAAAAAGCTGTAACTAAATACAAAGATATAAATATTTAAGATAATTAGGTTGCAGGCCAAGTTATATTCCAGGCCGTCACGTCTCGTGACGTATAAAGAATATTGTGTCAGTGTCAGTATTTCTGTAACCGAATATCGCGACACATTAATTGGTAATGTGGCCGGTATCACGCCAGTCCGCCCTACTTTTCACAGAGAACATCTCGTTACCCAATTTGCAGATTGAAATCAAGAAGAAAAATAATAGCCACAGTTGGACATAGAACACGGGCCATCTGGTAAACAAACGAATCAGGACAACAACTTAGCTAGTGCGAAACAATGTGATGTATTGAAGAAAACACAGCAGATCATAACGAAATAATTTATATTACAGGTAACTACAAAATGATGTACAAAAAGAGTTATTTAGTTATTAACGTTTATTTAGTGAGGCATTTTAAAACGTGCCTTGCCATATTCGCTCTCCATACTTGGCTGCGAGTGAAGCACATAAGTTCGAGTACCTGGTGCAGATAAACGCCTTAATTGCACAACAGCAGGAAGTTTGAGATCATAATCCAGCAATAAATGTCCTGTCATCCTGGTAGTCTCTCGGCCCAGCACGGCCCATCATTATTATTATTACATTTTCAGGCCGGCTAATGTCAGTTGGTGCTCTTGCTGTAATTTGATCGAATGCTGCTTTAATCTCACATTTTAAATTATCAATGGCTTGTAATCTTGTCCTAGTCTCTAACGCGTTGCACCGATAAAACGTCATTTTCGCGCATGCTGTATCAATCAGAGCATAGATATATAAAATGGAAGCCAGGCTACACCCCCCACCAACCACTTTTCATAAACTGCTGGTTACATGTAACATTGGCTTTTTAAATTAAAAAAAAATCACGTTATGACATTTTTCCCGAAGAAAAGTTAGTATATGGTCTTGAATTTCTTCCAGGAAGTAGTTCACCAACTCGTGACAACATGAATAAAACAGAACAACAACCTGCATTAGTAGCTTCACTTCACCAAGTCATGGTTGAAAGGGGAAAATATGGCGCGCTAGTTTTTGAACACATTGAGGGAATATAAAGGTATAACAGTGAACAAACGTTGTAGCAGCGGTGTGGTTAAAGTAAAGGAAAGAAAAGAAAAGAGGTAAAAGAGGCAGACCAAGACTAACATGGATAAGTAACATGAAATGATGAACAAGTCAGCGTATGACAACGTGCACCATAAAAACAAGAGACGGCGTAATGGTGCTCCACGGTAGTCAATCACCGATGCGGAGACGGCACTGGATGATGGTAAAAGTTAAGTATGTATTTTCTACCACCAACGTAAAGCTGTAGCCATACCATTTACATATAAACATACTTTGATCATCCCTTATCTCGGTTATGGGGTGGTGATCCAAGTGTCGAAACATGATATTTTCGACATTGATTTGCATTCTTTTAATATGCTCCAAACAAGCCTATTTAATAACCTATGATCAAATTAACTCAATTGACAGGAGAGTTCTTTATAAAAGTCTTCACTAAAAATAAAACTCTTTAACAGAAATAGATAAATTATGGACATGTTCAATATAAGCAATACGAGAGTTTGGTGATAATCATAAAAATACGATTTTTGGAAACAGTTTCATTCGCAGCAAATCTCTCGAGGCACTCTTCCTGCTTCAACAGTGGCAAATATTTTTCTATTATTCTTTATTTTCTCAGCAGTTAAAATATATATATATTTTAAAAAATCATCATTGTTTTATTGCAACACTCTAAGTCTGGATTCTAAACTGTTGGCTCGAGTAACTTCCGTTTCATAAATTACGGGGGGTGGGGGGGGGGGGGGGGAGAGAAGAGAAGATCCTCAACGCAAATGTTCAGATGTCAACTTCAATGTTTGTAGTAAAGCAGTGGTTAGCTAGTGGCTATTGATGATACCTCTGTAGAGCTTGTCACAGAGAAGGAAAGGTAAATAGTCGGTATTTATTATACAAATGTTCCTGGCTGCTTGGGTACTTTTATGTAGGAAAGGTTCAGTTGATGTTTTAGTAGTGAAACAGTCACTCTCATTAAAGTTTAGAGAAAGGTTCAGCTGAAGTTTTAGCAGTGAAACAGTCACTCTCATTAAAGTGTAGTAGTGAAACAGTCACTCTCATTAAAGTTTAGAGAAAGGTTCAGTTGAAGTTTTAGCAGTGAAACAGTCACTCTCATTAAAGTGTAGTAGTGAAACAGTCACTCTCATTAAATTGTAGTGAAACAGTCACTCTCATTAAATTAAAGTGTGTTATCTTCATGTCGCAAAGCAGGTGGTGTGCATTTTTTTTTTTAATAGCCTGAATGAAATCTAAGTCCTGAATGAGTATTACCAACTGTTGTTTTCTAATTGAACTGCAATATGCCTCAACTTTCTTCTTGTTGCCCGAATGCAATTCTCCGGTTGTCAGCTACGCTTAAAAACCGTTTGATTACTTCAGTTATACTTGCAACGAGTTAATATAACTCTTCCTACCTTTACATTCTGTCCCATACTTACTTCCCCTTTCTTAAATAAATAAGAAGGATCCTTTGATTTCTCTCTTCCCCCCCCCCCCCCCCCCCATTTACTAGTTTCAATTTCTCAACTACAAAGCTTCTAGTTTGGTACTGCCAAACCCATTTCTTGCTGAGTGTGTTCTCTTAGGTAATTGAAGTACCATTTGTATCATCGCTGTACTGCCAGTACACTGAAAAGCAAATAATCTTTGTAAATAACAAGTTGTAAGTGAAGCTACAGTAACCACTCAATGGAGAATGCGTACAGAGAAGTTACGCCGTTGGTGCTGATTCTGTCAGAGAAATGTGATCACTCTCTTCTTTAATTGAAATCTCTGGCCTCGAAATTTTTTTTTTTTTTGTATGCGACGGGGGACATAATATTAAGAAAATTGGTTTCAAGATAGTTCAGGAGTAGGAGTGAGTGATGTTTGTTAGCAAGTTAGCATTCGTTGAGTGAATACTTATACCCCCATGGAACAAAGTTAACATTCGTTGAGTGAATACGTATACCCCCATGTAGTAAAGTTAGCATTCATTGAGTGATACTTATACCCCCATGTAACAAAGTTAACATTAGTTGAGTGAATACATATACCCCCATGTAACAATGTTAACATTCGTTGAGTGAATACTTATACCCCATGTAACAAAGTTAACATTCGTTGAGTGAATACTTATACCCCATGTAGCAAAGTTAGCATTCAATGAGTGAATACTTATACCCCCATGTAGTAAAGTTAGCATTCATTGAGTGAATACTTATACCCCCATGTAACAAAGTTAACATTAGTTGAGTGAATACATATACCCCCCCCCATGTAACAATGTTAACATTCGTTGAGTGAATACTTATACCCCCATGTATCAAAGTTAACATTCATTGAGTGAATACTTATACCCCCATGTAACAAAGTTAACATTAGTTGAGTGAATACATATACCCCCATGTAACAATGTTAACATTCGTTGACTGAATACTTATACCCCATGTATCAAAGTTAACATTCGTTGAGTGAACACTTATACCCCCATGTACTAAAGTTAGCATTCGTTGAGTGAATACATATACCCCCATGTAACAAAGTTAACATTCGTTGAGTGAATACTTATACCCCCATGTAGCAAAGTTAACATTCGTTGAGTGAATACTTATACCCCCCATGTAGCAAAGTTAGCATTCATTGAGTGAATACTTATACCCCATGTAACGGGGACAGAACTGTTGGTGAATAAATGCGGGGCGACTGTCGTGTTATGAATAAGACGAGGCATATGTTCATAAACATGACAGAATATGAAAAGACTGGCTGTCAGAAGGGCTGAAATAATCGAACGCCTTCTCAAGTCTTCAGTCCCAATTTTGCAAGGAAGAAGACAGATAAAAGATCTAATCTCAAGCCATCCACTCAACGCCGTCACACATTCTACTGGTTTGTCTCTTGAGTTAATGGAAAATTCGACTTCTGGAAGCTTGTTTTACGATGTTCAGTTTCGATTTTCAGAGTACTCTTGTTTCATACAACACTACGGCAATTGTGGCCTGGATTTTTTTTTTTTAAATGAGAGGGGAAAATGGCGACATCAACGGCTCTAGGTTCTTTTGTCTGAAGTTAAAATTGTGTCTAATACAATCCAGTTTGTTAAATGTCAAAGTTTAGTATATGCGTAAAAAAAAAAAAAAAAATTAATAAATTGACCATAGTAATTTTGTTTATGTTTTGAGTAATGCGTTTTTTTGGGGGGTCGCGATTTTTCGGTCCTTTAGGAACTTTACTGTCCTTTTTTATATTGACTGCACACATTTCTGGCAACTTAATTATGTGACCTTTGATTAACGAGACAGTAACAGAGAATTCTAGTTTTTTGGACATAAAATGTAATGAGAAGTTACAACATTTAATCACTACCGGGATAACAGAGACAACGAAGAGCAGGAGGATCAAAAGGTGAAGATTTTACCGGATTACTGAGATAACACAATGACACGTGACAGAAAGGGACAGTTGAGGCCGCCAGAGCCACGCAGCAAGCCATTGATTTGTTTGTTAACTGGGCTTATTTTAATACTAATTGGTTACAACCAATAATGGTTTCTACAAATCAGGATAGGGGTTTTTATTTGTAAAATGACAGCACACAAATATCGCAACGTAAAATACAAGTCAACAAAAAAAACGTCCATTTAATGAAGAACGAAGAAAAAATATACACGATATATTCCGGTACTAACGCGCCAGCTAGGATTATATTGAGATGTATATGTTAAATCACATGACCGGAACAGCTATAAGTCATTTCACACATGACACCACCGTAAGGCACATGCTTCTGAACCAAAGGCTGGCGGTGTGTGTGTATGTGGGGAGAGGGAGAGAGAGAGAGAGAGAGAGCAGTCCCGAACTAATACGCGATGAAGACTGATGCCAAGGACAGCAAAGTACAAAATACTTGAAGTTCGCCAATAAGTGAACGAAAGAGGAAAATACAGCTCCAGATGAGAGCTATTTTCTGCCGTTTCTTGACGTGTCACGAGAAATATTTCCCCGTTGTCTTCCCTTACTCTCAGCCTCAAAATCATATACATTTGAATTTCTTTTAGCGCTACCTTATCCTTTTAGCTGAGCCCCATTACACGGAGATAAATCCTTTCAAACGTAGAACCTGACCGCGACACCTGGACAGGAATGACCCGGGTTCCACCAGAATCGGTGGTTATTGAAAAAAAAAAATAGAAATTAATCCGTGGTTTCTTTGTGACGTAACCCTACCCTAATCTCTTGGTTACTGAGATCCGATGTTAAGCTCTCCCGGATAACGGAAATAAAATGTTACAGGAGGTCCTGTGTGCACTCGCGCACGTTAAACAGCCATTAGCAGTTAAAATGGAAAAGAGTAGGTCAGTTATGACTTCTTCCCGGACACAATTATCACCAGAAACTACCCTCACCGTGGATCTCAGGCCGTGCTACGGAGTTCGTGCATGTGTGCCAGGATTCTCCTCAGATGTTCTTGAGATTTTTTTAGGGGGAGTAACCGGGTACCTATGGATTCGTCCGGTGTGCAGTGATGATTCTAACAGCAAACAAACCTAACCGCGAATCTACGTCCCCCAGATTTGAACTTTTAAAAAAGTAAGTACCCCTGTCACGCCTAGTGGTGTATAGGGAATATGGTGTTAGCGACCATCAATTTTACAGACCTTCGGCACATGCTTTTTGGTGTATTGTGGTCGGTATTACGCCCGTGCCGCTTCACTTTCCTAGAAAATAAATCCGGTACCCATTAAAGGCTGGGTGGACCCGGAAGCCGTCGGTTAGGATCGAACCCTACCCCTTGTCCTTTGTAGTCCAGTTCACTAACCACTGAGCTATCGCGGCTGCCTATAGATTTGAACTTGGCATGTGCTAAATGATAAACCAGTTATTGTCAACGTTCCCTTCTGCTCAGTGGACGATGAAAGTTGTACCTTTATCAAACAGGAAATGGAATACCAAGGGAGATATTTGTGAAATCACTAGAACAATATATGATCAGTTAAACATCGATTGAGCACGCTGTACGAGAAGGCATCTCAGATAATTTATTGACATTGTATATTACGTGAGTTGATGTCTTTTATGTGAGGCCGTGGTAGGGAAAAACGAAGTACAAATTATGAGCGGCAGTAAAACGGCACCAAACTTACCGTTCATTTGGGATTGTGAATTTGTGCCCTGATCCTGTAACGTGTACGCTGCTTCCACTGTTACTAAAGTGCTTGGCAGACTGGTGGGATTACTGCATTCATGCGAAGTTCCCACTTCCAACCAAACTCGATCTCCCACACACATGATCTGACCTGGTGTCATTTTTTCCTGCTTTATTATGCTTACTCTTGAACAATTCAGGTTAACATCCTCGTGTAGATGTATAGGACTAAAAGCCTATTAGTAGTACTGCATTTAGCCAGTTTATTTACACGGTCGTTATATGCTTTAGCTGCAAGGCTGATAATAACCAGGCAGTCATGGCCATATTTATATGTGATGGTTTATTAAAAATACAGCTCTGATAAAAGCAATGCGGAGTAATCGATGTTGCCTAAAAACGAATAATTTTCTGCTTGGTTGCCTAGAATGGGAAATATGACATGCATCGTCACGCTGTGTGAGAGCGGATATTTCGCTACCAAACATCAAACGGAAAATGTTTCAGTAAACAGATGACTGAATTATTACCGTTCTGTGCCAATAAATATTTATTCACACAATAATTTTAGCAACAACGTATAGCACCAACATGTTCATTGTTATTTGTTACATCAATGTTGGTCTAAGTGCATATACTAGCACATGACAACCTAGGAGACACGACAAATATATTTTAGTGTGTGCTTTTTCACAAACAATACGTTCGTGGAATGAAAACTGGCAGACTATGCATAATCGGATGCAGCTATAAGAGATCAAACGGAAACATAAACATCACCTGATCCCATATTCTCATCTAACCACGACTGTTATTTCTAATCAATTCGTTCCAAACTGGTGTTCAGCGAAGCGAAGAAATCCACTTCGGTCCCACCTATTTCATCTGTCCATCTAGACATGATCTTTCGCTGCCTAGCCATAATTATATGGGGTGTGTAATGCAATGTTTATACATTCGATTGTTTCAGCCTTAGTTCTACATCTCAAGTTTCCACCGTTTGAAAATATAAATAATGAACTTTCTACATTTCATTGTTGGGCATGACACTTGTTTTTATACACATAATGGGTCATTCTTTCAGGGGCTAGTTATTAGGAACGAAACAGTGAGTCGCTGACACCAGATGTGTACTGAATGCGGGCTCACTTTGTGCGAGTCATCCTCCTGTTCCACTGTAGACTCGTTAACAATTTTAATTAACTGCATGAACAATTTCAGATGAGGGCAAAATCATGAGAAAGGAGCAACTAGTATGAGGGTAAAAATAAGAAAAAAGCAACTAGTAATTAAAGTCTGCAGTAAACAGTCTGCGATATGCGGATGACAGTCCTAAAAGCAGAGGCGGAAAATGAATTACAATAAAAGATAGGCATAATAGTGAAAGAAAGCAGCAAGAAAGGTTTCAGCCTAAACAGTAAGAAAACAGAAGTGATGGCATTATCGAAGCAACAGCACCCCCCCCCCCCCCCCCCCCCAATCATGCTAAATAAAATAATCGGGGAAAATCTGAAACAAGTGCAGAGCCTCAAATACTTGGGCACAATAATATCAAACGGAAGATGCACGAATTAAAAGCAAAATAACATATGACAAAAGTAGCTTTTCAGAAAATGAAAAATATCGGGTGCAACATGTCTGTCAATAGATGCGCGTGCGCACGCGGGAAAGAGAGAGGCCACAGAGATGTGATTTCTCAGAAGAATATTGAGAGTTCCCTGGACAGCTAAAAAAAAAAACCAACGAGGAAATTCTCAAAGAGATCAAACACAAAAAGTGAACTCTTACTAAAAACATCAGAAAGAAACTGTACACGTTTTTCGGCAACATCATAAGAGGAGGAAGTTGGAATACTTGGTTACAAATGGCAAAATATAAGGAAAGAGAGATCACGGACTAAAAAGAGAAAACATACTAGATGGGTTGGTTCCGTGGCACCGTAAACAATCTACAACAGAAACTAATACGATACACTGTCGACAGAAATGCGGAAAGCCAGGATCGCCTAACGCAACTGGTATGGCCATATGTTGGTGTTGATGGGGTACAAGTAGAAGTAAAAAAACTAATATGGGGATAAAGGAAGGAGAACAACAAATAGTATGGAGATAAAGTAAGGAGAAAAATTAATAGTATGGTTGGATAACGTATGGAGAAAAATAAATAATATGGGGATAAAGTAAGGAGAAAAATAAATAGTATAGGGATAAAGTAAGGATAAAAATGAAAATATGGTGGGATAAAGTAAGGAGAAACATTAATAGTATGGGGATAAAGTAAGGAGAAAAATAAATAGTATGGGGATAAAAAAAACCACGACACTGTTATTTAGTTGTTGTTTTTTTTTTAAAAAAAGGGGGGGGGGAATGAGAGGTAATAAGGGAGAAACCTTTCACGAAACCTAACTTCTCATATAAGATTCGCGGTCCCGCATGAAATGTAATGATATTATATATACATCATATAAATGCCTATCTCCACATAAGAAAGATATGTGTGAATAAACCGAGAGAGAGGGGATAAATTGATGGTATACACGGGGGGGGGGGGGGGATTTTCGAATAAATTAGGAAAATTTCCCCCCCCCCCCCCCCCAACTCATAGTGTCGGTGTCCCTAAAGCTCCCTCTGGAAACAAAGAGAGATCTAACAAGCAGCAACTATTACTGTTTATCCTCCTGGGCTAGAAAGGGATATAGATCTCCCCTGCAAAAGAGCATCTGATATTGCCTTACTATACGGGTAATGGTTTCTATAGTCCACGTTGGGATTCCATATGTAATTACGAACTTTGAACTTGCAGCGCCACGATAAAGATGGCAAATTCTCAGTACAGCTATTTAAAAACACATTCATTATGACTCGGGTAAAGTAGGCACCCACATACAAGTGAGCACACCTCATTTATTTCAATTAAAAATAATACCACATAGAGGCCATGTATTACTGAGCGGCACTTTTTTTCTTTTAACTCCACAACTGGGAAGAGTGAGCTTAAAACATGCAAGCCAGGATAAGCATGCAATTGTATTCTTATTGAAATGTGATGGGGAATAGTGCTGGCGTAGTTGTTATGTTTATCCATACCAGGGTTATATGGTAAAGGTAATCACACACCATTTTTGCTGCTGTGGGAGTGTAGTGTAAGAGCTCATCTCTTGGGAGAGCGACTCAGAAGCTCTCCAGACGCTTTTCCTTCTCAGACCAAAGGCCTGGTTACTCGTTTTTTGTTTGTACGTTTGAACACGGCCATCTATAGTTTTGAGAAGGATCAAGGCTGATAGGAATCACCCAAAGTTTGTGACGTTTTCAGCATTGCGAGCTGGGGCGATTCTGGGTGATAACATGACGTCAGCCATCTATAGCCGAAACGTCACAAGCTTTGAGCTATTTCGGGGAAACCCTCTCACCCCCGGGCCTTAGTAAAACTATAAATGGCTGTGGTATGAAATACCATGTTAGGTAAAGGATAAGACAGGGAACAGGCAAATAATTGCAATGCTGCGGTAAAGCTAAGACACAGCCATCTATACATTTACAGGGCCGGGCTGACAGGAATTTCCAGAAAAATCTCCAAGTAGTGTGACGTTTTCTACTATGCGAGCAGAGGCGGTTGTGAGTAGAACGATGTCCGCCGCCTATAGCTCCTAACGTCACACTAGTTGGAGGGTTTTCCGGTTTTATTTTCTGCCCGCGGGGCTTTGTAACCTAGGTAGCTATGGATAAGACGACCAAGGACATATTGATATTTTAGATTATCGTGTCAATAAACTTATTCCTGTCCTCTTGTCTACCGAATTACAAGCTTATAAAACTGTGATCGCACAAAAACACCGTATTATAAGTAGTAGCTCGGTCAAGTAGCACGTCATCGCGTCATTTCACTGTTTTACTTTTTAGTTGAAAGTTTTGTTAACGGGTGCAGCAACCCAACCAACGGACATTACATATCACAATAATTGTATCATCATCAAGTACTACGAAAGCTGGCACAGGTGATCATGTATCTCCAAAACTTTCTATTTGTCTTTATCAATTCTGCTGTTGGTTACCTACCAAACTATTCCCTGAAGCTGTCTACAATATTTTGTTTTCCTCCATTTCTTCTTTCCTCAATGTGTCCTGTTGTCGTTATATACTTTGTTGTTTCCTTCACATTACTTGACCAAAAAATTATGATTGTTTCCTTCTATTGTTGTAAAAAAGCTTCTTGTTTGCTTTTGTATCTTTTAGAATATACTTATTATTATTTTTAGTTGTTCATGTTACTGTCAACATTAATCTGTAAAACAATTTCTGTGGTCTCAAACAATGTTCTCTATTGTCTATGATTCACATTCGTATGTTAAGACTTACTTTTTCTTATTTTCATTAAAAATAAAATGAATTTCGTAACATCTCACATTCTTTCGAATACAACTTTTGCAAGAGCTAATCTGCGTCTCACTTCTGTTGTACACCTACCAACCGAAGTTAACACAGTTCCCAAGTAGTTACTCATTGACATGTTTTAACAGTCCCATTTACTTTAATTGTGCATTTAGGAGATGTCTTTTTCTTTTCCTTTTTTTTGTAACCACTAAACACTCGTGCCTTTTTTATGTTGAGGTTAAGGCCTTTATCTTTACTTTCCATCACTATAATGGCCATCATTTTATGCGACTCGTTCGTTCTTAGCGAACTAAGACGGGTGTCATAATCATACCTAAAGTTGTTAATATTTTATGATCACCGATTGATCTTCCGGGAATGTCTTTTATGGATCTTAGCGTAATCACATATATATATATATAATAGATGAATGCCCTCCGAGATGTGGGACGAGCACAGGACTTCCTTCGACAACCACAAATCTACCATGGTAGAGATGGGGGTTAAGAACGACACAGCCAGAAATGAGAAACTTAAGTTGGCGTGTAAGAAGACTTATCAACCAGCACAGAACTGAAGTCGTCAGTCGCTGAACACTGCGGGACTTGCTGAGGAGGGGATCTGAGCACATATGGACATGTTCGGAGTGCAATGATGATGATCCGCAAATAACTCAATAACTATAGCTATAGCTATATATATATATATATATATATATTTATTTATTTATTTTTTTTTGGGGGGGGGGGGGGGGGGGTTTGCCTCTTTACGACTTCAATGCACGACAAAGAGAGCAGATCATGTCATGTGTCATAATATGTCACCTTTGTCTAATGCTATGATTTTAATCTGCTTACAATTTCCTACTTCGCTGCCAGATCACACAGCTATTGAACATTTTTTTTTTCTAATTATAGTGAGGTTTTACTTTCAATGAATTCAGTTCTCTAACATAAATGCATTTCCGTATATTTCTTTCACCGTGCTAAATGTTATAGCGTAGATCGTAAAACACAATATTATAAATGTTATTTCTCGGACTCAATTAAACGCAAACATGTAGGCTCAAATACAGTGTTTATGACATTCTCATCACGCACTCTTGGATGTTCTTTCATGTGTTGCCATTATTATCTGTCCCTTTTCATCTCGGCAAACAATCTCTCTCTCACTCTGGCCTCCACGAGGATTGGAATTAAAACGAAACCCAAGTACGCGAGGCTAAGGACGGTAACATGATCACTGGATACATTATTACTATAACAGCGGGTGGGGGGTGCGAGATATGAATGCTTCTGGCCTTCTGATGGCGACATCTTGTGTTGAAACAGGCCATTACAAATACACATAGCACAAAGATAAAATAACAGACAAAAATGACTGTTAAACAAGTGTCGGTGTCCGTTAGCGGGAAATGTCCTTTTCGCCTTCTTGGCACATTGTCATGTTGAACACCGCAGACCAGATATTTTGTGCCTGGTGGCATCACATTTCCATGCGTCTGAAAGAAGAATGGTCAATGCTTGCCGTAAGACAGGCCTCGAATAAAATGGTGAAAAGGGACAGTCTTGTGCCCTGCTTCCATGTAGTGCAGGCGATAAAGAATCAAAGACCTCAACAGCGTGTTCTGAATACAAAGTACGCCTATGTGGTATAGATAAAAACCATGTTGACCATGCGAATAAAACTTTAAAATTGATTTTAAAAAAGAAAAATAAGTTATAATTCACAATTAATGTAATGCGAATAAAATGTTTGTAGCTGGAACACAAATCACGGTATTCTCATCATTCTGATAAGTGTGTAAACATGTTAATGACAAGAAAAGAATAATCTTCCATTGCATCTTCATATTACCATATATATTACTGCAAACGATTAGCTCCTGTACCATTGAACGTGTGAGGAACAGTGCAGAATGAAATTTGAGTGTATAAACTATATATAGTGTCATAAAGTGTATATGGAAAGCGAAGAGAGATGTCACGTTTTAAGGCAGTTAAGCACATACAACTACTAGCAGAAAATAGTTTTAAAAGAAGAAAAAAAGAGAGGGGGGGGGGTGCAATCACCAGGAATAATGAATAAGAAAAAAAGGAAGTTAAGAATGCCAAATTTGTGCATATACAACATTATGTTTTCATTTTGTGCAGGTAGAGTTATTCAAAAGAATCATTTCTTAATGGAAGAGGTATGTTTACACCACTCGGAAAAAACTCACAAAAATCAACAGAAAAAAAAAACAAAACAAAGAATAAAATAGACAGCACTAAGCAGGATCGAACCCGTCTATTATTCTTTGTTTTTTTTTATGTTGATTATTTGTGAATGTTTCCAAGTGCTGTAAACACAGCTCTTCCCCTGAAATGATTCGTTGATCTGTTACCTCGCAAAGTTTGTGTTCATACTAATATTCACGTTTTATTATTTGTTTCGATTTATAAGAGTTTGTTTTGTCGGTGAGAGTTTGTCCTAAGTTAATTACGTTGATGGAACTAGACAACGCATTATAACACAATCGTATGTGACGACGTATGTCTATGTGTTTGTTTTACGGGTAAATTTTATTTATTCACAAACTTCTGTCATAACTGCAACAATTGCCTGCAACGCTTAACATTTCTGACTTGAGTGCATGAACTCGACTAATGTGTGTCTGCTGTGACAAGACCAGAGTCTGCTTGATAGCAACCGACGTTACCAGATAAGATAGCAAGAGAAGGCTATAAAGTAAAACAGATTACACAATTTCAGACTTCTTGTTAATATTACATTAACAGGGCGTTATTATATGTAAGAGAGCGCAACATTTCAAATACCAGACTATTCCATTTTGTAGACTGTAAGGAAAAATAGCGATTTATTACTTTCTTAACAATTAAACTTTTGTATACAATAATTCTAATTGATGCTGTATGATTTTGTATTCATGTTGTCTTAACAAGAGCTCAGAATTAATCATTCAGATTAGAATGGTGGGAATGAAAATATATAAAGAAAGAGAGAGGGGGCCGAGAGATAGAGAGAGAGCAAAAGCATTTTCTGTATCATTGAACCTGAAATTTGTGAAAACAAATGAACATTTCACGAACGCACCTGTGTAAATACAATTTATGTATGTATCATTGTGTAGCGCGAAGAATGTATAACAGCTATCGTAAGTGAGTAAAGAAGTCACAAGCAATCAAGCTCAAGTTTGTATTCTTAACTCTAGGTGTTTACACAAATGTGGACGAACGGTCTTGGGAAAGAAGTAAAGATGCGAAGCCTTGAGAGAGGGAGAACATGCACATCTTGTAATTAAGGAGAATCAAGAGAATAGTTAATCAGTCTTGGTTACTATTCTAGGATACACAAGAGACTGTCCCTTTTCACCATTTTATTCGAGGCCTGTCTTACGGCAAGCATTGACCATTTCATCTTTAAATGATGGACACCAAAATGTACACGCCACAGAATTTACGAAAATGGGAAAGAGAAAGGAAGGGAGGGAGAGAGAGAGAGCCTAAAATGTGAAATTGTAAAAGAGACTGAATGATCAAAGACTTGACAGAATCAAAAGATAAACATGGTACATTACACCAATGGTATTATCAATGCCCCAGGGAAGCTTAGTCTCACACACATCTACATAGTTGGATTATTTATTTGTTTACACATCTCTGGTTAAATTATCGCAGCATTCGCCGACATCTGTCTACATTTTTATCTCTTATAATATCAAATGTGAAAAATGGAGGGTTTGTGAAGGCCGATTGGATTATATGTTGTATGAAAAGGAGAACAAGCAAAATATCAACTCAGAATTCTGTACACAACACTCACATAAATAGTTGTTGTTGTTTTATTAATATAAGATGGAGAGAAAAAACTCCACCAGGTATTTTTTTTTTTTTCAATAATGGGGAACCAAAAAAAGGGGGAGGGGTTGTTGTTTAAAAAAAATCGTGAGGGATGTGTGTGAAAAGAAATCGTTCCAACGCGTATTATTATGCACGTTTTAAATGTACAATATTGAACCTATTTCCATGAAGTCATTTTATATAGCAGTCCTTTGATATAGCTCAATTTGAGGCACGGGAAGAAATTTTACAAATTCGTGAGTTTGTCTTTGTATCTAAAATACACGCACGCAACGCGTGCGCGCGCGCACACACACACACACACACACTCATTTAGCATGGCAATAAACTCACAGTGCAAGAATAGTAACGAAACTTAACACTCAATGAAACTCATTAGAGAGGGAACAGTGCAAGAATAGTAACGAAACTTAACACTCAATGAAACTCATTAGAGAGGGAACAAAGAATAGTAACGAAACTTAACGCTCAATGAAACTCATTAGAGAGGGAACAGTGCAAGAATAGTAACGAAGAAACTTGAAACACTCATAGTGAAACTCATTAGAGAGGGAACAGTGCAAGAATAGTAACGAAGACTGAATAACACAATGAGCTATCTCTCATAAATAGGGTACACAAGAGAGGAGACAATATGTTGTGCGATATTAAACTCAACATCCAATATAGACTGGCTTTATTGGTTCTTGTTCAGATTGCAATTATTTAGCTCTGGCATGATCTTTGTGTATATAAAGTTAATATAGACAACAAGCCTAGTGGTTAAATAACAGAAAAGGCTGAAAGTGATAAGTAGACGAGACCAACAAATTGACCTCGTGATCGCCTACGCAGACAGCGCATGATGATGCTGATGACGCCTGTAAATGCATGCAGACACACGCTAATAGCACAGCTGGCAGCCGCCAGTTTGGGCTGTGTTGAAAGGCATGTGAAATAATTGTTTAAAAATGAGTTACGGTTGCTGACTTCTTAATGAGTTATTTGATAAGTTCCCTGCTAAACATGAAGGGACTGCTAAACATCAAGTCATTAATATCAAGTAGTGGGATATGGATTGGATATTACCGTTTTGAATAGAAAAAAAGCTGCGATTATTAGCAACACAAATGATATTAAATAGGGGTTAAAAGGGGACGGGAGAAGGTGATACCGTGTAAGGGAAACGGTATATTTATTTTAATACCCTGGAAACATGCTGGTACACGATAATTGGAAAAAAAGGAAATATAAATATAAATAGTGGTTATCCACTGTGAAAGTTTATGGTTAACTGTCCACAGAAACACATATAAAAGTGAGGAGAAAATATGGGATGGATAAATATGGGCTATATATATATATATATATAATTTTGTTATAGCACAAATACTAGGCCAAACAAAAGGTGGTCGTGTGTAAATTTTAATTGAAAACATATTTTCTGAGATAATTGGAATCATCCGACCTAATAGAAGAGAGCAGAATCACTCAAATTATGAAAACTATCGTACCACGAGCAGTTGACGGACTATTACAGGTAGTTATCTTCAGGCTCTGAACGAGATAAAATCAAACTGAATGTGCCTAATACTTCAACTGGCAAGTATATACACAACTGTTCACATGTGAGCTAATAGCCCAAACTGAAAAGTATATCACACATGTCGCCGTATATATATTACGATATGATCACTTCATATCTAACAAGTTCACAAGAAGAGCGATGGATGCATTGGCCCAAAGACTCGACAATACTACCAAAGGTGTGTGTTCTAAGGAGAAGCTCTAAACAACAAATTATCTCAAGTTCGATCGGGTGAACCAGTGTAAACTAGTATGATGTACACCATAAGCTTCCTTCCCGTACTATACCGATATGGCACTGAAGAATACTGACGCTAAAGATGTTACTCGTATGTCAAAAAGGTTGGAGATTGTGCGTTTATTTATCAGAAGTAGAAAGGGGAATGTGAGAACTCCTGTATGTACCAATCCATCATCCTCTGACACTTCAATAGACTAGTGTTTAAACAACTACTGGGGAGAGGGTGAGAAGACACGGGAAGAAAGAATGAGTCACTGTGAGATGTTTGTTCGCAGGTTGAACGCTTCTGTCGCCGAAATTATTTTCCGCGGGTCACTTTTTTTTCCGCACCAAAAAAACGACAGATCATTAGCCACGATGACATTTCACGATAGCAACAAATATAAATTGTTTCTCACATTCTTCCCGGGGTTTAAAAAAAATAACATAATCTGTATAAAGCTGCAGCCCTCAAAAGTCAATACCGCGCTGCGGCCGCACAGTTGGCCCAATAATTTCAGTGACACATCATAAACCAATGTTCATCGCATCGTACATTTTTTTGTTGTTGGTCTGAAGCTCTTCGAATTGCATTCACGGCAAAAAAATGTAGATAACAGACAGATACGCGTCTTTTCAAGAATATGGCGATTATACTCAGAATAACACACGAATGACACGTTTATTTTTAAACTGTAATTCAAAAGACACGCACAAAGATTTCGGTGTCCGTGTTTTGTTTTTTTTTCACTTCTTAAAATGTTGCTTTGTTTTACAGTTTCAAATACAATCTCTCTCTCTCTCTCTCTCATGCACACAACCCTCCTTCCCCCTCCCTCACACACAAAGAATACCCATTCTTCCCACCCCATCCGTCCGTTTTTCCCTTACAAGTTTTCCTGCATTTAGAAGGTAACTTGTAGGAGAATGGAAGCCCCACAAGCAAAATCTAATTGAACCTCGCAGGTGCTGGGTGCAAAGGAAAAATGCCATATCGCTTCTGGCAGCAATCAAACGTTACCGTGGAAAGATTTTAATTAGAAGCCAGCATGCAGATGATACAAAACTACAAATCAAAGGTAGCTTTATGCAAACAAACTTCGATAGTTTCTACACAATATGTCTAAGATAAAGGTGACACTGAAAAGTTGATATTAAATGTACGCTCTATACTAGACTAAACATCCCGAGCAAACGAAAGCTGTGCACTGTTCACGTGTAACGGATTAACGATATCAATGGTTAAAAGAAAGCATTGGAATAGAACGTGTAAGATATATAAGAAAGAAACAGGACCAGATTTACAAGAATTTCGAAGATCAGGCAAGACCACGAAGGTGGAGAGAGAGAGAAGAAAAAAGACAAGAGAGAGGTGTTCAGGATGGGATATGACAAAGAGGTCATGTCCATCTTTTTAGCTTTAGGCGCGCGCAATGTGCATCGATTGATATATTCTCCAGGGATCCTTGATGAGTACTGTCCGAAGATAATGAATAAAACTGGACCAACTAGAAGTCAGACGTAGTGCTACTGCTTGCTCAAACATGAAGTCTTTCTTGTATTACAGAGTCTCGTATAAGGTTGTTAACTGAGGTAGCAGAAATACTAGAGATGACTAAATCTTGTAAACACAATGACATCTAACTGTCCAAACATATTTATTAAGTTATTGTACTTTTTATTGTTTTTTTTCTTGGCGTTCGCCAGCTTTTACTTCTGAAAAGAATAGCTCCGTCTTCGGAGGTACTCATATTTTTTTCCGTCCATGAGTAATTGACGCTTCAACCCGGGCATCTTCTGAGACCAGGGGTGGTAGCCGCTCAGATAATCATAAATAAAAATCCCAACTGCTGCAGTCGGGATTTGAACCCACAACCTCTCAGTCTCAAGGCCGGCGTCTTGCCTCGAGACGAACCAGTCCACCATTATTGTAAATAACGATAGAAACCGAGTAGATACTATTCTATACTGGGATTGCCTTCTTTGTCTTTCATCATTATCGTACTGCGTTAACGTACTTTACACCTTGTGGTTTAGATAATTCATCTTCAGCTTTCGTAACCGTTAACTTTCCTACAAGGTAGCAATATCCGAAGTTGTCTCTCACTGAAAAAACAATCTTACCATACGATTCTTTCAAGCTCGGATTTGTATCAAGTTTCCCTTCCCTTATGTGGGTTGTTCGCCACGGCTACCATGCTCCCCTTGCAAGGAATATTTTTTAATGCGTTTTCTCACCTTCCTTTCTTTGCTCCCTCCTGGGCATGCGTTTTCCGTGTTCACTATTGCATCTGTGCTGACATGCCTGAAGCACCAACTAAATGTCATCATTTATAGCCTTTCTACCATTTATGTTTAACTGATTTGGTGTTTTATTGTCTCAAAATGTAAATTTTCCTTGTCATTCAAAATTAAAATGAAGAGCATGAACGACACAGAAAGATTTCACAGTAACAGTTGAGAATAATATATAAAGAGTAATTTAACGCCTATTATTGGTTATCTTCTCGCTGCCAGAAATTTTTGTTTTAAACGTTAGACTAACATGATAGTGGGGTTAGGGTTATCGTCATGTTCTCATGTCGTAGGGACGTGAAGTGTTCACCTTGTAGTGGACCACAGCATTTGGACGTGAGGTAGACTGAGCTCTTCTTCCTCGTTGTTATTTATCTTTCCCAATATTTCAGCAAAACTGTTTACAGCCTAGCTGCGTCGACTGGAGAGCGTCCTGCTACGATCTTTTTATTACACATTCACTTTATCGCTAGGCCGGGGGGGGGGGGGACAAACAATTTCATCGCAAGCTGGATATACGCCTTCGTGTTAGTGGTCTCGGATGGTAAGAAGATTTGGAAGAACGTTAGTACAGCTGACAAGGAACATCGCAAGATGGCGAAAGTGTGAAAATAGAAGTCGCGAAAGAGTTAATGTAGCTCAGGATAGGAACCAATTGACACGGACTATTAGCCATGTTGGTAAACTGCAGTTAACCTTTTCCCCCGCCTCCCACAACACCCCTCTCTCTCTCTCAGGCATAAATAAAATAATTACTTGTGTTACCGTTATTAATTTGTATATATCGCAGTGGCGTCAGGTAATGCACGGCAACACAATCCAATATTTCATTATCGAGCCTGTCAAAACGATTCATGCAATCATAATGAACCCATTCGCCTGTACATCAATCCAATACGTTTTCACTATTTCACACTGTGCGTTTTCAACTTCCATTTGCTTAATTATGTAGAAATATTTCTACCGGTAATATGTGATTTTCCTCCTCCACCCCCCTCTCCCAGGAACCTGGAGCCAAGAACCAACAACCAACCGCCTTTGTTGTGTCAGTAAAAAATAACCACCATTTTTGCTTGCACATTATTACTGCCCTTGGAAAACGGCAGACATCTTTTTGATTCCGAATCCAAATATTTACACGAGACCTAATATTTACACCAGGTCTGTTCGATTAAGCGCTGTTTTGTCTTACTTAGAATTATGTTTATACAATCTCGTGTGCTCTTTTATGTTCTTTATGTTGAACACTGATATGTTTGTGAGTAATACTACAAGCGACAAAGACACAGCGCCTGTGTTTATACACCTGCAACAATAAACACTGCCTCAAATATCACCTTTTGTCGCTACACTAGGGGCTCGCCATGTATACATGTCGTTCCCAGGAGGAGTGAGTGAAGAGGCTTAAAATGGTTGACTTCGTTCACGACAAGACATGTAAAGGGTTACTACCAAACACTGTCGATGATGAAGAAAATAAGCTACATGGCGGGGTGAGGGCACACGCGAGGGAGAAAATAAATGAGGTGCAGACATGAGAAGCATTTCCATCAGCGCTAATGCACTCACTCGTAAAAGACGAAGCCGTAATATTCTTCCATTGCCTTGTTATTACAAATGTAGCCAGTGACGGCTCAACACAAAGCAGACATGCAACTGCACCGATCATCAAGATGTCCAGGCGGTAGTAAACCATAGTACATATGCAGTGGTTGCGAGGGATAACCACCTCTTATAGATAACGTCGTTAGACAACAGACAGAATATTACCAAATGTGCGTTGTAATTGTTTCGGGTCTGGCAGAGCAAAAGTGCACTTAAAATGTAGTTAATTTAATGCATATATTGTTAGTTTGATGAATTACTTAATAGTACAAATAGACTAATTCGATCTTCTTCCCTCTCTTCGATTCCCCTGCTGATGGTCGGATTGTCTCCTGCTGCGAAGCTCTGCATTAAGAATTTCCCAATATTCGTCACTATCATCATCATCATGTGCCATACCGGTTGGAGTAGGTGATTATGTCTTTCCACAACTCTCTATCCACAGTGTATCGCATCCATTATGTTCTCATCTGTTTTCCGTGCCATGACACCAAGCTATATAATACAAGTATCTTCTCGCTTTATCGTCCGCGATCTCTCTTTCACTGTATTTGGTAGTTGTAAGCAAATATTCGAACTTTCCTCTTGTCGTGATGTACCCGAAAAATCTCGACTGTTTCTTTCTTATGTTTGTCACTAGCTCCCTTTTTGTGTTAGCTTCATTGAGAATTTCCTCATTGGTCTTTTTAGCTGTCCAGGGAACTCTCAACATTCTTCTAAAAAATCCCATCTCTAATACTTCTAATCGTCTATTCATTTCTGTGTAACTATCCACGATTCGCTTCCATGGGTCAAAATTGGCTCAATATAGCACCGATAACTTCTGTCACTATTTATTCTTCACTATGCTATGCCGTTTAAGATGTCGGCACAAAGTGAGAAACGACTGTTCCTTGATGTTGTTGCAAATATTTCTCGACCCTGTCCATTCGTCCTGATTGTGCCTCTGGCACTACTTCCTTCTCTTCTTTATGTATGCCTCGTAGAACAAACTGTTCATAGAAAATATCCATTGGAAAAATAACGAACTGCACAGAAGCCATTTTTCTGTACGGAGCCCAACCACAGGTGTGACTACATGCTTCAAAGGCAGAAAAGAGGACGGGACGCATACATTAATATATATTTACATAGTATCTCACTGTCTCAGAACAGATGGATTTTAATGGGATCTTTAAGAGCTATACAAATCCAAAAATGAAAAGCGATGAATTGTTGAATAGAATCAAGGGTAACAAAAAAGCGACAAATAATGATGGGAATTTTAAGTAATATGCAAATATTTCATTTGTTATATAAAAATGTAATATATGCGTGGAATATGAAATTTAACACATCTTTGGGTGGAATTTTAACGAGCATTGAAATGCACCATCTAATAACTTGAAAAGAATTTTAATGAGAGCGCAAATATGACATCTCTCACGCTTCAGCTACGAGCGTAAAGAAGACCCAAGTCGACACATTGATTTAATGGTTGGGGAGAAAAAAAAGGGGGGGGGAGGGTCTAAAACGGCAGTGTCGCCTATATTTTGTAGAATGAGTAAACATGCACCTCGTTTGAAAGGGGCCTCAATCTCCTCTATTTTGTAGAATGAGTAGACATGCACCTCGTTTGAAAGGGGCCTCAATCTCCTCTATTTTGTGGAATGAGTAAACATGCACCTCGTTTGAAAGGGGCCTCAATCTCCTCTATTTTGTGGAATGAGTAAACATGCACCTCATTTGAAAGGGGCCTCAATCTCCTCTATTTTGTAGAATGAGTAGACATGCACCTCATTTGAAAGAGGCCTCAATCTCCTCTATTTTGTGTAATGAGTAGACATGCACCTCGTTTGAAAGGGGCCTCAACTTCCTCTATTTTGTAGAATGAGTAAACATGCACCTCGTTTGAAAGGGGCCTCAATCTCCTCTATTTTGTAGAATGAGTAAACATGCACCTCATTTGAAAGAGGCCTCAATCTCCTCTATTTTGTGTATGAGTAAACATGCACCTCGTTTGAATGGGGCCTCATTCTGAATTTGCAGTGTAGTCATATATTCACAGACCAAACAGTAACTTTACTCAAGATTTTGAACTTCAGACAACTACATTTAAAACTACTTCAGAAAAAGCTAAGAACAAATAACCTTTCAAGGAAGAGAACGTAATTTATCTGTACTTAGTGTCTATAGTTTGTGTCAAGTGCTTATATCTCTAATTTCATAGTCAAAGCTACCAAAGGAATTGGAAGGGGAGCTGCGGGAAGCGATACCGTCTCTATGTATACAAAGGTCTCATTTCAGAGCTCTATTAAGATTACACAAAAAGGTGGTCACTTTTCTAGACAACAAATATACGCTCCAGTAATGAAACTCGTAGCTGTTCACAAATCTATCACCTCCCTCCCTCACCGTTCCCTTCTGTCACCTGCACAAACCAGCTTCAATTAGGGAAACGCGGTGCGTGTGGGTGTGTTAGAGATTTATTTAAATTAATGAA
The DNA here is from genome assembly GCA_032433765.1 of Megaustenia siamemsis. Taxonomy (NCBI): domain Eukaryota; kingdom Metazoa; phylum Mollusca; class Gastropoda; order Stylommatophora; family Ariophantidae; genus Megaustenia; species Megaustenia siamemsis. The sequence continues at coordinate 18,261,457 of JAVIAB010000139.1, read as the reverse complement.
AATGCCTTGGTGGTGATGGCAAGTTAATACAAGGTTATTTTATAATTTTTTTTTTTTTAAAGAAGAAAAAACCGGGTCGTGAGTAAGACAATAGACTGGAGCTCTAGGTCTCTCAACATTATACTTGTAATATATCTCACGTATGTAATATCATATTTAGATTATCTTATTAATATCGGTCTGTTAGCTCTATCCAGTTTTTATGTTCATTGCTTTTAGTTAACGTGCTATATAACAATTCTTGCCTTGTGTACATTGTCTTATTTTCTTAACTTGGCATCATTTCAGTTCCTTATAAATAAATCCAACACCATCGGCAGAGACTAAAGATTTTGGATCGTAAATTAGCTGAATGCAGTCAGCGACTCAGAGCTGACTGGTGACTTCTTTATAAGTGACCGAGATCTGATCAAACGATCTACTACATCTGTCCTTGGTAGCTCTAGGAAGAGATTAACTAACTAACCAAGCGATTATGGGCCGAAGATGAAGGGAAGGCAGCCAAAAATGTCCAGTTGAAGCCAGATGTGTTGGGCCTATAAGGTGCAGATATCGTAGCTGTATCATGATCCCCTTGTGCCATCTTCACATCAAAGGTTGGCTGCCATGGAGCGTCATTTCACCGTCTCCTGCCTTGATGGTGCACAATGTCATTGGCTTTCCAGTCCATCTCTTCATGCTGTCAGTCTTTGTCTGCCTCCACTTTGTGTGCCTCTGCATTTTCCCCTCCATTATGACTTTATATTGCGTATGTGTACCCTACACATGTAATTCCATTTCACTGCTCGATGAATACCAAGACGCTTCACAAATTACGCCCTTCTAACACCCTCTAAAGGTGAACTTGGAAGAAAAGTAAGTAAAATCGGACGAAAGCAAACTAACATAACTCACCTATTGTATTAGTTCATGTGATGAGAGCGGGTGGTTTGGGGCTGTCTTTTCCCAACCAGGTGGACGCGGTTTCAAACCCTGACAGGGTGAGAACAGGAAATGTGTTCCTGTGACGGCATGATTAAAGTACATCTATACCAAGCCCACGGGACAAACGGCATTTATTTTAACCCCCACCCCGCGCATGCACACGCGCGCAGAAACACACCACAAATTCCCCAGGAAACCCTAGAGGAAGGAATAAATGCCGTCATGACAGTTTAGTTCATTTAAAGTTGGTTTCCACTCAGCTTGTTTAAATGCACGACGGTGAAAGGCATAAGAGAATAAATAGAAAATAAATAAGTTGTTTAAATTATATAATAATAATAAATATATCATTTCGCTTCGTCAGATAATGTTTATATTGTGCAAAATTGATTGTTATTGACAAGGACTGAAGAATAACAACAAAATGTAAACCCGTCGACTCCCGCTGCACGAACACCTCCACGCTTGGCGGTTGATTGTCGCTGTTTTAACTCTCCTATTTAAATCGTCCAGCTCGTATATAATAGTACAAACATATAAATGAACAGCACGATATTGAAGCCATAGATGATGTGACACTGGAGACTTCAAATGCTGAAAGCGATCTTGCTGTGAGATATTATTGGAAGGGGGAGAAAATCCGGATCTAGCATTCCTCGGTGGATATGAGTTGCGTATTTGCGTTCTAGAGAGCGAGGCAGGCATAAATTCAGTCTCCTATTCGTGCCAGGCTATGCCAGCAGATAAACGTTCCAAAGTTGCTGAGATTTTGCTCTTGGATAAAGCACGAGTCTATTTATTGCATTCCCGGTGCATGTGATGTGAACGAAGAATAATTTAGCTGTGCACTTAGGTTATCAACAAACTTCTCAGCCGTGTGTACCCCAGATAAATAAACATATAAGACAGATTTACAATCTATAGTATCTGAGTGTCTTTTATCTTCTGTTTCGTCCTATAAGGCTATGTGATACCATAATGCCCGTTGGTTCAGTTTACTTGCATTCTCCTCCCCCTCCCCTCCCCCGCCTTCTCTATCGATCAAGGGGAACTAGAACTCTTCGTAACTGTGTTACTGAAAATTTGCAAGTTTAAAAAAAAAATATTTAAAAAAATGTATTTTTTACTGAGTGCAGACATGAGGAACTAGAAGTTTATGAGTATCTGGAGCTATTCTCGTTATACTTTCTGATATGAGCTACCACAAACTGTCTGGAGTACAATTACTTGGGTTGTATTACCTCTGAACGCATTAACAGCAATAAGAGGAAACGTTTCAGGTCAGCAGTCAAACATTGCAGTAAGTGCTTTGTACTTGCACTTCTCACTTAACGTATCCCGCTCGTCTGCTTCTCGTGTGGATACTACTCGTGTCTTTTATACCTAGCATTGGTTATACACAAGTTTTCGTTTTTGTTTATTTAAAGCTGGCCTGCCACACGTACCACCCCAGTTTATTGATAAAATATAACGCAGTTAAAATGGAACGTGTGTCGACATTTCCCAAGGGAGAGAAATGAGAGTGTAATGGGCAGGACCGATAACTATACTTATTCACATTGTTCTTTCACAAATAAAGGCAATGACTTGACTTTATTTTCCACTGGTTTCCATTCCAAAATGTGACACATTTGCCGTTTTTCTTCCGTGGCCTATACGGGTTGGGGTAGAGACAGATATGATGCACCCAGCCTGTGAAAATCTGTACGGGAGATTTATTTTCTCTAGGAAAAGGGAACAGGCAAAAAATTGCAATGCTGCGGTAAAGCTGGTAGCAAGGAGCCAGTGGTGGGGAGTGTTAAACACTCTAAGGTATAATGACAGCTTTACAAGGAAGGAACACAACACAATACTGACGTTTCGGCCTGTGGCCTTCTTCAGAGTACAAGGACCTACCTCCACTCATGTAGCTTCCTTTTTTTTATTTTTAACACATACTTTCTTCTTTTCTGTCCACCTCTCCATTCATCTGATCATCTAACACGTAGTTATAGATAATTGTGCTTCACCGTTTGTTGTCGTTGTCCTTATACATTAGAGTGTTTAACACTCCCCACCACTGGCTCTTTCTCTAGGTGGTGGCCATTGATCACACCACAGATAAATGCCCTATTGAACATAATAAATAAATCAACTAATTCTATGCGTCAGAAATGTGTGATGGCTAAACACTTTTGTTTCTTTCTCTCCTCTGAATGTTGAATTTTCTTCCAAAAATATGAAAACACAGACGCCTCATCTCAGTGCAACTGAATCGACGGGCACATATTGTGTGCGTATCAATAATTCCTGGCTATCTAAGACCAATAACTCATAAGGCTATCATTACCACGAGACGGAAGAAACGTAATCCACATACCAAACGCAGCTGTTGCTCTCCCTTTCCTCACAAGATAAACACCCAAATGAGTACTCCAGGCTTCTATTTTTCCGAGTTACTGAGACTCGCTGCTAGGAACTCTCCCACAGCACAGATTTCAATTTACTGTCCGAGTGTGCCCAGATGGAAATGAATACTCTACTACCCTAGACTCATCTCGGCGATATTACGTTGTTGCACATGTGTACCGTTGGGATCATCAATAACATAACTGCCTTCTAACTAGACAAGGAGATTGAAAATAATCGCTAAAAAAAATAAAATAGAGCCAACAAAATGTCCAGAAAAATATATAAAATACCACCACTGCAATACCTAATAGTAGCGGCAGCTTGGTGTAATCGTCACAATAAACAATGCCGTACCAACGTCATCTATAGAAGTAAGCCCGAGGGCTAATAGGGGAAACTCCCCAACTAGTGTGACGTTTTCAGCTTTGCGAGCAGGGACGGTTGTGGGTTGAATATCAGTCGACTATAGTTCCTATAGCTGAAAACGTCGCGCTAGTAAAGGTGTTTCGGGGTTTCCCCCTTTCACCCTCGGTCTTACTTCTGTTCTATAGATTGCGATGGCTGTACTCACCGTTTCGTGCAATAGTGTCACGTTGAATAATGCTGTAGGCACTGTTTCATATAATTGTTATTATCACAATGAACAATCATGTATGTACTTACTGTTTCGTGCAATAGTCACGTTAAATGATGCTGTAGGCAGAAAATAGTTCACGCAGTGTGACGGATGTAGCGAAGTAATCTCATACTCTCATTAAACTTCTTTCCTTCCTGTTTTACATGTGAACGACGTGAGAGAGAGAGAGAAAAAAAGAGTACCGTCTTCTGCATTTTGGTTGATCTATTCTGCTGCCATGTTTCCGAGTGTTTCTAGTTGTCAGTTTGTCCATCTTTTTTTTTTTTAAAAGCCCTTTCGGTCCAAACTTTTATTGTTGTGGTATTAAAAATATGTAAAGTGAATCGCCCACAATAGTGATCTCTAACAATACAACATGCGACATCTGGTGACATTTATAAACAATCTTATTCCTTTATATAAGGTGGGACTACGAAGTCTCGACAGGCTTTCGTTATCTTATATAAATGTATAGGGACGAGAAACGAGCTAGCTCGACAATTTGAAAACAAAAGTAAACGACCTCTTTAGGGAGGTTATGCTGCCAACACCACCTGTTGGCGATTCCCTGTGTATAGTCTGCTGGATCTACAAGTCCCGCGGGGAAAAATCGCTTGTTAACTAAGATAATGTAGCAAATATGAAGTGGGACTTAGCCCCGTCAGGGCTGAAAAGGGTTAGAGGACGCTCTCACGGTCCTGCTGTTTGCATAGCGTTTGTTTGTTAATAGTCCCTAAGTGGTTCAACTATTTAAGTTGTTGTTTCTTTATATATTCTACTATTGCGTGGGTTGCCACCTCTATCTTTTGAGTTTTTCGCTTCTATAATTTCTGCTTCACAAACTCACCTGCCATGCGCTCGGCACATCTCATTCCAGTGGTATTTATCTTATCAGTCCATTAAACATATCATACAAAATACAGCCCCACCACAAACTCAACATGTGAAAACGATGATTCTAGCAAAATGAATGACAATCATTTGTTCAATCTGAATCAATTTACGCCTTGCAGTACGAACGGAACAGCCAGAACATCTTGTGACAACTGGAGAAAAGAATCGAGGCAAGAAGATAAAGATATAGACGAGAATACGAGACGGCATATCAGACAAGCTTATGAGAATGTCACGGTAGGAAGCCAATAAATGAAGTGATGAACAACTGTAGAGACAGAAAGTTGTGAACACACACATATGCCAGAAGGAAGAATTCTCTGATTCTGAAGGCGGATTCGTGTGAAAGGTTTGAATATAAAAATACAAGAAGCGAACTTGATGAATCAAACATTCATTCTTATCTTCCTCCCTCTCCCTCTATTACTATTGGCAGACACATCCACTCATACAACATTTACTAGCGCCTTCCCTTCCTATAAGCCATGCTTTCGCTTTCATTTGTCCCGGGTTATTTCACTGTCGTTCCCTTTCAAGTCTCTCATTAGGACCATATCTTAGTTCACTCTTGACTCTAATCAATTATTTTTTTTTCTCTTATTAAAAAAAACCCCTTTCCCTTCCCCTCTAGCAATATTTCAATTTTTTTTTCCTCTGGTGTTTCAATACATTTAAAGGAGGAATCCTCTTAAAAGAAGGGACGGGCAGCTAAAGCCAACAAAGAAGCTTGTTAAAGAATGAAAGATCGAAGCTTTTTTGTCTTGCGTGTGAAGAGGGGGGAAAGAGAGAGAGAGAGAGAACTATTCTGATTAATTGATTTATCAGATTCTCTGAACGTGTCACATGAAAGAGAAGGTAGTGCTGGGTGTCATTCTTATATCCGAGTATTAAAATATCACTAGCAGGTTCGATAACATTTGGTGGCAAAACGTCATCAATCTGAGCCAAACTTCTAGATTAGACAAACATTCTTGCGCACATCTCGTCCGTCTCGTGCTTCGTAACCTAGCAACTGTAAACACATTTTTTTTTCGATGTTTAAAATAACATTTAAAGAAGAACAAATCGGCCGTCTTTTCCTGTTACAGCATAAATGCTTTCCGCTGTGAATCCATCATATATATATATATATGACAGACGGTAAGTATGTGAGTGAGAGAGAGAGGGAGAGCTTGTTAGGCCCACGTACTGAACACACTATACTACGGCGGTAACACTACATCTCAGACTATCACTGTAAGCGTCTTACGGAGCCTCATTTAAAGATATTTCAGCTGCCATGTATCCCAGTTTATTATTTCAAATAATAAGCTAACGCACGCTATGTGGTATCAATGATAAAATACAGTGTATATTTTAGTTTGTTATATTTAGTACGAAAGGACGAATTAAAGAGGAGGGGGGCGGTGGTGTTGTGTATTATATATATACATACACACATATATATGTGTGGGGGGTAGGGAGAGTTTACACATTTTCTAGGCTTTATCTATACATTTATTTAAATATCTTTAGTCGGCAAGAAAGGAGACAAACATCAAGGCAGAGATAAGGAAACATTAAACGTCTACAGAGAAGGTAACCAACGATTACAAGTCAGAATGCAATATCATGCCTGTGAACGTGGAAACTATACAAGGAAAGGAGATGGGGAAGGTGAAGAGAAATAATGCACGCACGAGCACGCATACACGAATCGGAGCTGAGCACTTTCATGAAAATTGTAGCGTGCTCCAATTGTTACTCTCAATATGGATCGTTTATTAATTTGGCCCAACATCGACGGCCATAGAGGAATTCGCTCAGTTATGGGTTGGTACTTCCTTTCAATTGATCTGCCAGCAATGTGCATTTATTAAAAATATATTACAAATACTTGACGCAAAACGTATCAGTCTTTTCGCCATATAATTAATATATCAGAAAGAGGGCGGCGCGTAACCGCGAGGTCGTGGCGTGGATATAATTTTCTAAAAAAAAAAATAACAATCCAAACAGGCAGATTACAATTATATTTATGTATAAGTTATGTTGCTGTTGAGTAAAAAGTCGGAAAGCAGATTAAATATTTCAAAGCCTAAGTATATTAATATTATAGGATAAGGCCATGCCAAATGCACGTTATGGGGAGTCAAATTAACTTTGTCGATTTCATTACATTAAGTACTCGAAAGGTCATTTAAAAAAAAAAAAAACACGTCTGATGACTGTTTAAAAATTTCATTTGATACACTTTACCGTAGTAGAAGAATAATCCATGGATAACGAAACACTTTACAGTAGAATATGAAGATGGATAACGAAACCAGTAGAATGGATAACGAAACATTTTACAGTAGAATAAGAATAATCCACGGATAACGAAACATTTTACAGTTTACAGTAGAATAAGAATAATCCACGGCTAACGAAACATTTTACAGTAGAATATGAAGAATCCATGGATAAACGATACATGTCAATGAACAACCTTCCTGAGAAAAATGAACGCATTGAAAGGATAGTCACCATCTTACTAACTAGAGGGTTAGACATAGTATCTGACTACCAAGATACCAGGAGAGGGTAAAGTCACGAATATATGACGGGTCTTCTTCTGTCTTTTATCTAGCTGCTGACATATTTAATCGTCGAATAGAAAGGGGCTTGTTGTCAGTATCCTATGGTGTCTCTAGATATTTTCTTGCTTGTTTGATTCACTCCTTTCATAAAAGGGCCGTCTTTCCTTGACGTATCTGGTTGCTGTTATAAAGGAAAAGCTGTTGTCTTTGCATTATCTTTTACTCCATCTATCCATCTTTTCCTTGGTCTTCTCTTACCCGCTGTTTTGATATTTTTAAATAGAATGCACTTAATGACATTTGGTCTGGTTTCATTGTAAGTGCTCATACTATTTATAATATATATATTGATATTGGCTTATTTCAATGGCCATGATTGACATTAGTATATAATGTTGATGTGAAGTGAAATGCTATTTATCATTTGTCTCTTAGCGATCATTGAAACACTAGGATGTTCAAGAGTGGAGTCGGTAGTTAATAATGCTCACTTTCTGCACTTTAGTTTATATTACTGTTTATACTTCCATCTTCCGCAAACATACTACCCAAATATTTGAACTCGCTAACCTGCCTTATTTGATTGTCATTTATTTTGATATTTAAGTAGCCTCTCTCCTTGCCACCTTTATTGACACAACGAGGTCCAAATTGAAAAATACATTCTGCCTGTGGCAGGATTCGAACCCGAGATCTTTCAATCAACAACTTGCCTCTAGACCAGTCTCCCTATAAAATTGTCTTGATTATTATTTACAATTCGCAGAAAAAAATAGTGTTAAAGAATAGATGTAGTTCTGGGGAAGAGATTGGTTTACAGCAGTATATCGAGGCAAAGCGAGAAACAAAGTATCGGCGAATGAGATACTTAATAGCTTAACTTCTTGGCACGGAAAGCAGGCCAATAGAAATGATAGACGGCATTAGGGACAGAACGTTGTGAATATCAATAATCATCTAAACTAGTTTGCCTTGGCACATAACGCGATTTTTGTCATTGGGGTGTACGCGTGCTGTTTCTACTTAGCTGTGTACCTTCTCCTTGATTCTAAGTGGTAGCAGGTTAACTCTGCTCATCCCTACTTTATCTCCAGCATCTCGCGCCATCAAGGATTATGCACTGATGCAGCAGAAAAGGGGAAAAACTAATCTGTTATCTCTGAGGCCACCAGAAATGTATACTCAGTGCCGCCACAGGATATCTGTGTAGTACTTGCCGTTTTAACGTACCTATGATTTTGCCACGTGTTATATGAAGGTAACATACCTTGATGCAGCAATGAGTGCTTGCAGGTGATAGCGACGGCTTGCGGTCCTGAATGGCCGGTATAAGAACGGAGAGTAATCTCTGGAAAAAAGAAACATTGTATCCCCCATTTGTGATCTAACAGCGCACTCTACCACTCTGTATCCTTTACTTATGATGCACGTCAGATCTATAAACATTTCTCCGTAATAATCTAAATCGGTGACTACGGAGGCCTATTTAAAAGAGATCCGCATGTTGCTACGATACACAGCATTCATTGATGGATGTCTGGAGATCAATGAGAAAAGCTGGATTGAAAGAAAGCTTTGGCGTATTCTCTCAAAACAGCATCGAACGACTAGTCAGCTACCACGGCTGTTTGTCGCTGCTAATTTAGTTGTTTTGTTCATTAGCTCATTCTCAGAAATTGGGGGCCTCGGTAGCCTAATTGGGAAAACCACCCGACTGGGATACTGACGTTCGGACAATTCGTGTTCGATTCCCGCTGGAAGAAGTGTCAGTTGCACTCGTGGTTGGAAAAAAATACCCCCGCGGTCGACCCAGCCGCTGGCAGAAATGGGTATCAGAGTAACACCAGAAGGTGAGGAATGCCGCCTAGCATCGTGAGTTTCGATGATGAAAGCGACACTATCCAGAAGTCTCAGAATACTTCTGGATAGGCGGCCGAGCACATATGGGTGAAAACTCGCGTGGTCAAACGCAGATTCAAGTCTCGTACTTGACCTTTACTCTCAGAAATATAACTCATACTGTTATGGTACACTGAGGTTTATTGGAAGACATTACAGCTGACGTCTGTTACTAAGTTCCACGTTGGGATATATTTCACAGCTGAAAGTAGATCTTCACCTTCGTCATGCCATAATCCTGACTGCCGTTAAGGAACCACTGACAAACTACGCCAACCTTCTCAATATCTTCTGTCTTCAGTCACTCGGACTGTGCAAACTCGAAGCCTGTCCATTCATTCATCTTATTTTACCATCTCTTTCTCTGCTTATCTCTCCCTGCTCCTTTCACAAGTTCCTTGCAGATGGTCTTTGCTGGACTAAACGATCGAGATACGTGGTCAAGCCATTTCATTTTGCGTTTCTTCACTTTAGTCAGAAGATCATCATGTATTCAGTTTGCCTGTTGTGTCCTTTTTGCGAACTTTTTTCACCCGTGATACGATACTGAGGTAAGAGACGCCTAAAATATAATAATAACGATTCACTTCTATAGTTTATATTTAGTAGCAGTTTCACATTGGTTAAAACCTTGGAATGAGTATTCTGTAAAGATTAAATCCATTTACATATCATTAATGCAAACATTAATTACTACAACAGGAAGCTCACATTTTAGTGTAGTATCACAGACTTAAAACTCTCCCGTAAAGTATACATTTTAAAAATATGGGCAATGTAAAAGTAGTAGACCTTCTGGCATCTTCAGCAATGAAAATGCTGACTAGTTTCTAAGATCAGAGTGTTACTGTAAGAGTTTGACAATTCCTTGTCTGTCACACTACGATACACCCATTTTCAATTCAATTCTACTCCCAAATCATATAACACCGGGACTTATTTTTGTTCTTTAAACACTTGCTAGTGTGCTGGATACAGAACTGGCTTCACAAACAAAATATATACCGGATTCGCGCCCCGTAAACCAGCTCTAAATATGTATCCGCAATGCTAAGTGGTATCAAAAGGCCACGATCATTGATGGAACTTTGCAGAAAGCGAAGTATTGTTGGTACTTTTGGATAATAAATCTGCAGAAATTGATTGCCACTTCATCTTACTGAAATATTCATTACTTACTTTAAATGCAACGACATGTTATGCACTGTAATGGTTCTTCTATCATTGCTTATTTATGTTTTCTCCATCTCTACAGAACTCTCGGCCGTATTAACTCCCTTGTTCATTACATATTTCATCCTAAGGCTACACGGAGGTGTTGTCGTTCAGTGACGTAGTTTGTTATTTCCTGAAAATAATATCACAGAAACGCATTCGATTGTAACCAGTCCATATTATGCATGTAACAGGAGAAGTCTACATTCTCTCGCTACACATACCTGGTCTTATCTGTCCTGCTTTAAATTTATGTGTCTATTTAATTTTTATCAGTTTCAATAAGGAAAAATAATAACAATAATAGTATTTTCAAAATAAAATCATAAACAAAACGATCGGTTTACGGTCGTTGAGTCTCCTGCAATACCTTCTTCTTCTTTTTATTTTTTTACAATGTTCTTCAAAAAGGCACGGACAAGGAAGAAGACAAAGAATGATACTGATATGATTTCCTAACAATACTGAGACACGTTGCTGGCAGAGCCATGATAGAGAGCCTGGACTGTTTATGACTAGCAGCAACGATCTCTGTTGTGGGCTTTCTGACATGTGCAAATGTGTCCTTGGCCGCCTGTTGACACGGCGCAAGTACTGTAGTTACGGACACAGTAACAAATGCCAAGCTGTGCCTACAACAGTCATCTAACAACGGGCAACTACAGTCAACAATCTTTTGATCATCTGTGATATTTCTTTTACATGCTCCAATATGAAGAAATACGAAATAGATGAGGTCAAATTATTGGCTAAATGAAATGTCGAAGTCTGGATAATTAGTGATGCACTTTACCACATGATGTGAAACGCATAGAAAATCCGCTGAATGAATGAAGAAAAAGAATAATAATATGCTTAATGTATTTATAACCAATGCAAATAAAAGTCATCTCTCTCCCTCTTATGCATAGGACAAGGCATCTCACCCACAATAGAGACAACTGCAATCAGGCCCCAACTCAAACAGAGAAATATTTATTATTATTTGTTAATGAAACTTGTAGGTGTGAGAGTGTTAGCTGTTCTTGTGTGCAACCCATAGAGAAGCTTTTTTTTTTTTTTTAACTGCATCGTTCGACAGTCATTGCTAATTTTTAGTTGTTGATGTTATGCCACCAGTTGATGTGGGCAAGGTGCCCTTTTACTCATTGATGTGGCGGGTCGTAATGGCTTTCTTGGCATTCTCGGTTCTTACTGGAGGAGTTGGAGTTCGTCTATCCCAGGCTATTTAGCCTGTTTTGAATTAGACTGTTACGGGGGGAGACCACAAGGAGGTAGAAAAGCTATGCCTTGGTCAACTAATGATGCGCAGACCATGCTATTGCGACCGCAGGTCGGAGGCGCGTATGCTCCCTTAAATACCTGACGGCACAAGCGGTAGTAGCCAGCAAGGGATTCCTCTCTAGGCTTCAAAGGGTTAGAGCTAAATCTTGAAACTAGGTAATAACAGTCATCGAGATGTGCATGGCCGACGGTGTGTGAGCATATCTCTACATTGCTTGTGTTTCTACGGTTCTGTATCGATTCTACTGTTGCCTTCCTACTATGTCTCCTTTATTGTCCGCTTATCTCTATATCTTATTGCCTCGATCTTTACTTTATTATGAATAATAACTGAGGTTTTCTATAACAACGCACTGTGACAACAAACGACATATATCAGCCATTAACTCAATACTTGTGTGCTTATTGCTGCTGATATAAATTAATAATTATTGTTGCATGTCACTACAAAGACAAGATGCGGGAGAAAAGGAGAAGGTGGAAAGAAAGGAGAAAAGCAAATCAGAATCCGCTGGTATTCCGGGTCAGAAGGAATTTTAGTTGGGGGTCTTCCATCCACTCCTCCAGCAAAAAAAAGATTGTGTGTGTGTGTGTGCGTGCGCGCGCGCAGTTATGCTTCACATCCTTTCCTGCTACAGCGTACATAAAGAACTAGGGCATTAATCATTAATGACCACCAAGAAATAAGAAATGCAATCAACAGACCTTGGTGTAGTGACGCGCCAAAGAACAACCATTTAATATTAGTACTCTGGCTGCTGTTTGATTTGTGATCCTGGGTAAGGATATGAATGTCCGACTCTGACACCACGGATATTACAGTCCTGGCGTGGCAGCAACAGGAAATTTCATGCCGTATTGATCCGGGGCCGTAATTCAGTGACAGATAATGCGCGCGGAATACTAAGTCTGGGGGACTGCGGTAAAAACACCAGCTACTATCAGCCCCAACTATGCACAGAGGTCCACACTCCTTGAAAATCTCTTTCTCCCCCCCCCCCCCCCCCCCACACACACACACACAGGTCACACGAGATGGAACGTTGTAACATAACAGGGAAGTACCAGAACAGGAACGTGTAAATACAGGGAGTACCAAATGTATGTGGACAGTGAATAAAATTTATTTTATGGTGTTTGTGTTATATTAAATTTTCAGTGCTTTTGTATTGCATTATTGTATAAAATAAAATTTAATTGTAATGTAATAATTGTTTATCAAACGCAATTGTATTAGTCAATATAATTGTACGCTTGTATATGTAATCTCAAAATAAATAGTATTATGTACTGTCCACCTACTTTTGGTTCACCCTGTAGGTTAGAGGCGTGTCGTTCAGGGACATTCACTTTCTTTAGCTCAGAATTGCTCAAGTGATAAGTGACTTGCAACCGTTGATTATTATCAGAGCAACAATGACGGACGTAAATGTTTTGTGTTCGTGCTCCAACAAAGCTGTTGTTGGGCTGTTCTCAGTGGCGGCCTAGGGGAAATCCGATGTAATGATAACCAGTAACAGGATTATATATATGTGTATATATTTTTATTTTTTATTTAAAGATATTTTTATTTATTTATTTATTTTGAAAAAGCATCTCTCTACAAACGATATTTACTTTCAGTCATACCAAGAAGAGGGAATGTAACAGATGATTTTTCTTGCACTGCGGGACAAAAACGGGGTTCATTAATGTGATTGGTGAGCTCGTTAATTGCCCTGGACGTATCTTGGATCAAGAGTTATATATCCATGCTCCGTTTAGGACGCAGGATGACGACTATCCCACTCTGACATGTCCTCATTCTACAAGAATACGAGTATTTCCATGTTCCGTATGGGACGCAGGACCTATTTACATTCTGAGATGTCCTCATTCTACGCAAGAATACGAGTTTATCCATGTACTTGGGATTTTCCCAATTCCGCTATTCATGTTCAACATCAAGAGTTATTGCTCCTTAACCTGTTAATTTGTAGGTCAGGGACACACCAAACATACACGCCCCACTGCTAACAGTTTATTACGTACAGGCCTAAATCACGCAATCGTGTAAAGAAACACCAAAACTATAGAGAAGGTTGCTAGCTATTCAACCAAACGTCATGTTGAGAACAGCATCACACTTCGTTGAACGGTCGGGGCCTTATCAAATTTATTTCCGGATGCTCTTCTTCCATTAGATGGAGTTCCACACTCACAGCGATAAAACCTAATCACACATTGGCAACCGTCAGTGCCAATTCGTCAGTAAATTAACACCTCGCCAAATATCTAACTTTACCAGTGGTACCTCATATTCTGGGCTATACGTGGCATTTCTGTGGAGGCAACTACCAAATGGGCTACTTTTAATCCAGCTCGAAATGTTTATAACATTCATACCTTTTCGTTTGAAAAGAAAATGCAATTATTTTTCTTTTCAAAGTCATAAAAAAGTGAAAATTCAATTTGGTTTTTGATAGTTTTTATTTTTTTAAGGAATGCTGCACTTTTTTCCCCCCATTAACACGGGATATAAAAAGCTACACTTCACAAACACAAGTCTTTCCAAATATAATTAAGCTCCCGTTTAAAGGGGCCTACGTCTCACTCTTTGTCTTTCAAACAAAATCACTGGGTTAAATTTATAATTATCTCATTTCAAGTTATTATTATTATTTTTTTTCAGTGGAAACAAAAATCGGTTTTATTTTATTTTTTGAAAAAGAAAAAAAAAACTAACAAACATTTATTCTAACTACTCTTAAAGTATGTTATTGTATTATGTATTTCCCTCATGTCGATCAAGTGATTTTTATGCTGTTAATGGTATATACGTGTTTGTGTGTGCGCATGACCCACACGCCCCTTACTGATCATCAGACTTTAGCACACCAACGTTCCGTCCTTCCTCCCCCTCCGTTCCTCGCCCACCTTCCTCCTTTCTTCTTTCCTTCTCTTTCTTTCTTTGCTTTACTTGCATTCACCCGATGACTAAAGGATACACCCTCACGTCATGCGCCCTTAAAATGACATTAAGTGGCGTGCATACGTCTTGTACAATTTTAGAAAGCATAAACGTAGACAGCAAAGATCTAAGAATAATAAACAACATGTACAGCGGTCATAAGAACTGGAAACCAATTGGAAATGTTTCAACAAATAAAACAGGGTGATAGACAAGGTTGTGGTGTGATGTCACCAGATTTGTTTAATATTTATAGTGAGATTATTTTAAGATCCATAAGGGACATGCCTGGAATAACAATTGGAGGTCATAATATAGATAATCTAAGGTATGCTGATGATACAGTCTTAATCGCTAAAAGTGAGAATGAGTTACAAGAAATGTTGGACATTATAGTGAAAGAAAGCAAAAATAAAGGACTCAGCCTTAATAGCAAAAAGACAGAGGTAATGGTAACAACAAAGAAAAAGACATCACCTCAGTGCAAAATAAAGACAAGTGGAACAATATTCTTCTTCTTCTTTCCTTCCTCATCTGCCTTTCAGCGTCGAGGGGAGATATAATTTGCGGTCCTTTGCTCTTCTGTTCGCCTCTGCTGCTGTTATGTTTCCTAGTGCTTCTAATATTCCATCGATCCATCTTTTTCGTGGTCGACCCTTGGGTCTGGTGTTCTCACAACGTTTGTAGTGTTGAAGGCTCGTTGTGTTGTGTTTTGTTCTTTCTGCCTTGTCACGTGGCCGAACCATTTTATCTGTTGTTTCCTTATATATTCTATGGCTGGGGCTATTCCTAGCTTTTTTCTCAGTTCTTCATTTCTGATCTTATCTCTCAGATTGTTTCTTGTCATTCGTCTAACACATTTCATCTCTGTAGAGGTTATTTTTCTTATTGTTCTTGCATCTAGGGTCCAGGTCTGGCATTGGTAGCACAACGTTGTGATGAAGATTGTATTGTATAGTGCTCGTTTTGCCTCCAGAGTTATTTCCTTGTTGGACAATAGTGGTGATAACTGTCCGATGATTTGACAAGCTTTGTTGCATCTTGATTCTATCTCTGCTGTTTGGGAATTATCGTTTGTCATTAGACTTCCTAGGTATTTGAATTCCTCTACTTGTTTTAGTTGTCTGCCTTCTATAGTTATGTTGATGTTCTGTTTATTTTTGGCGACATTCATGACTTCTGTTTTGTTGATGTTCATGTTGTATTTTGTTCCTAAGATGTTGAGTTTGTTTAAGTATGTTGAATACAATATTGGAACAATATTAAAACAGGTAAATGAATTTAAATATTTGGGAACTTTGTTAACCTCAGACGGAAGATGTACAAAAGAGGTGAGATGCAGAATGGCTCAGGCAAAAGCAGCTTTCCAAAAAATGAGGAAGATACTATTGCAATCCATTTTTGACAATAGAAACAGGAAAAAGAGTTCTTAAATGTTATGCACATTCAGTCTTAACATATGGAATCGTGGACTATAGGACAACAGACAAGAAAATCACTGTAGAAATGTGGTTTTACAGAAGAATATTCAGAGTACCATGGACAGCTAAGAAGAGTAATGAAGATGTTCTGAGAGTGGTCAAAACAAAAAGAGAGCTAATTTCAAATATTAGGAAGAAACAATCATTATTTTTGGCCATGTAATGAGAAGAGAACAACTGGAATATATTGTAACAACTGGAAAAATTGAGGGACGACGAGATAGTGGGAAGCAAAGAGAGAAAAATACCAGACAGCTTAATTAAGAGAATGCCTTGGCAGAAGGTCAACAACAGAAATGATAAATAGCTGCCGAGATCGAAAGTTGTGGAGAGACATTATCACCTACGCTAGTAAGCCCGGTACTTGATGATGATGATGATACGTCTTGTGGTTGACAGTAAAACTGATATATGCGCCTTTCGGACCAACACATCCGACTTCAGCATTTTCTTTCTATTTTTTTTTTCAATTTCTTTCCTTTTTTCTTGTATTCTACTGCCTGTGCCGTGTTGCATAGCAAAGGGGAGGACCGTGCAATTTTCTGGCCTTCGCGAGTTGTTTAGCCGGAGTTCACAGTCACATCACGTGTCTTGAAAAAAAAAAACATATGTTGCTCCTCTTACCATATTGTCTATAACAGCCAAGAAGAGGACACTCTTGTTCTAAAGGCCTTGGCTCTTATTGAAACCCGTATCGCGAAAGTTAATATCTCGAACCCCCTGTTCCATGATGGGTTATTTCATTTCAAAAACTTGACGATGCATCATCTTCTGAGCTATTTTTGCGCGCAGTGATATCTGTATGTCATCTAATACATCCTTTCATGTTGTTTGCGTGCACCGGCTGACTGTAGACTTCGTTATAACTCAAGTCAGAATTTTCGACACACACTGCTTTTCCTTGTTTGTTTATGTTGCCAAAGTGAAAACGACATTTGTAGCCCCCGTTATTAGTAATACAAGATTTAAGGCAAAATTATATGAAAAAAACTCACATGACATCTGGTAGTGTTCTTTTTCTCACACCTTGTGTTATTAGAGGCAAAACGAATGAAGTGAGAGGGAATGAATTAGCTATACAATAACATGTCTACAGTAAAAGTCTGATGATTCTGGTGACTCGTACATTTTCTTTACTTATCCAATAAGATTTAGCGGATCATACCAAGCCTATATAGAATCTTGCTTCATTGTATCGCGTGGTCCTTGAAACAAGCTAACAAGTCTGAGCAAGAGAGCAGGGATCAAAGTGTTAATCCAAAAAGAAAGGGTACTAAAAAAAAGTCTCTGTTGACTAACTAATATCGCAACCTGTTGTAAACGACATACCTAATTTACGCTTATTTAACGTTAAGACAAAGGAATGGTCGGGCGAATGCAAAAGAAATGTCAGATTAAACAAAAATGGCACCACCGCTGGTCCGAAAAAGAAAATAGATGGGGTCAAGAATGATAGCAGCTTACAGAATAATACCAATTATGATACTGTCCTCATGAGACAGGTTATCGTAAATAAGTTAATAATGTCGTCTTTGGAAGACTATAGCAGGCCTACTCATGTTGGAGAACTCAAATTTATGGACTTGTTCGATCTACAACGAGGATGACCTGTCAACTAAACTAAAACCAAACTAAACTGATCTGAAAATAAACAACTTAGTCGCAAGCCCATCAATCGTTGAGTTATGAACCCAGAAGAAAAAGAGCGCCCATGTTCGTCCAGATCGTTACTGAATTCGTCAAAGCCTAGTTCTAAGACTTTGATATTCTCAAGAAATCACATGTTGCATATTGTACAACGAAACAGCTAAGCCGTGCAGTGCCGTGTATTTGTTCTTTTAACCGTAGCAGGTTATTGCTGAATTATATTTAACCGAAGCACACAGCCACTCATGCGGTAATGAAAGCGCAAAAAAACTCTTTTAATACTCATTTTTATACATGGAAAATGACACGTTTTACTATCACAAAAGATGTTGCAAGTTTCTGGTCGGCTGGTTTTAAAGGGCTTTTGTGTGTTCATTTTTTTTTTTTTTTTTTTTTTGGCTTCGTGAAAGAATGCCCACAGGGCTTGCTTTAAGTTGCTCACTTTGTAGATTCGTAAACATCATGCTGGAGGTGTTCCTGCCAGCTTATTGTTTATTTAAATTGTTTATTTATACGCGTAATTTATACTCTAAAGAAGCGAAAATATGAACAAAATACTAGCAAGTGAATAGACAATAAGTTTGTCTCTTTCACTTCCATCTAATTTGTACAAAACCTCAACTCACCGATATATAATTGTAATATATGAAGGCAGTTTATCCGCCAATGAACATTTAATTTCTTGTATTTATATTTTCGCTTTTCACGTTTGTTCGTGTCAGTGTGTTGCTTCCAAATATATTCACTTATGCACATCAAAAGTGCAACCAAACACAGTGAGCAAAAAAATCAGCCTCTAGCTTTCTTGACTGTCTGTCACGCCACGATTAGATAGATAGAGCCAGCAGTGCGGTAATGGGAACTGATTGCATTTAGGAGTAATAATTCCCTACTGCCTTCGTGACTTATCTAGAATCCTCACTAGATGAGCTTTGCATTATGGACTTAAAACCTCTGGCAAATGAATCATACAGCGGTCATGTGAGAGGGAATGAGTGAGAAGAAACACGCACACGGAAGTTTTCTTTTAAAGGAATCAAACTTATAGGTGGTTTGCCTCCGATCACGAACGATAAATGTACACAAGGGGCAAGTAACCAGAAGTAATTCCTTCACCGACACATTCAAACACCCCCTCCCCGCACCCTATAGGAATGTTATGTTAGGATCGTCATCACTACATAGCGGAAGACTCTATAGGTCCTTCGAATGTGGGAATGTACGTTAAAGAGGACTTCAACAGCGATACGTTAATAATCAGATATCACTGTGGCAAAGTGTTCAGGTAGGACCGAGGACAATTTCCAAGATGTGATTTTTTTTTCTCTCTCCTGGCTTCGTGGTTCATCAAGCCTCGAAAATGAATCGAAATGATGATATTCTTCGGGAAATAAGCAGGCCATGGCGTGTAACAAACTACTACACTTATAAGTCGATGGACATTTAAAAATGTGTATTAGAACTCTATATTAGCATATGATCGCAAAACGTGACTTGAAATAATAATAGTACTAAAGAAGTAACAATTACATAAAAGACAGAAAAAATCC
Source organism: Megaustenia siamemsis (assembly GCA_032433765.1). NCBI lineage: Eukaryota > Metazoa > Mollusca > Gastropoda > Stylommatophora > Ariophantidae > Megaustenia > Megaustenia siamemsis. The sequence continues at coordinate 18,242,045 of JAVIAB010000139.1, read as the reverse complement.
AGTCACGTCCCGAGTGTGTTGTGTAGATTGAATATGGCGTTAGTGCACATTTAAAAATAATAATCGACACAATTTTTAGTAACGTTATTAGCACTTGCTGCTCAGGTCCGGGCATTATTTGAACGTGGTAAGAAACCATCCCTCGTATTCGGAACTGGGTGTGGCCACGGGCAGGCGCCCCAGGCATGGAAAATCCTAGATGGCCTAGGAGTAAAAGTCCGTACAGAGAGTTACGTGACCTGAATGACATTAGGGCTGTCGGGGATTGGGTAGAAGTAACACAAACCAAAGTAATCATTCAGCTCTGCAGGGAGTGCCGCAGCTGTGCCTACGGGAGCTACCGAGGTTGTAATAAGGGAATCCATCGAAAAAGTGTCATCACCTCCGGACTCCATCATGTAATCTTTACGGACGGTTCTGTATTCCGCGAATAGCGCAGCGGTTGGGATTTTGTCAACATGACAACGAAGTGGCTAGAGAACCAGGCAATAATGGAGATAGAAGCAGCAAAGGCGGCAATAACATAGTTGGTCGCGCAGAATATGGATATCGTGGTCTTAGTGACGGACTCAACGTATGCTATAGAAGATCGACAGACAGTATCTGCGGCAGGAGTGGATGCAGCTTTTGGATAGCTCTATAGAGCGCGATAACATGGGTGTACTGCCCAGGCCACGCTGGTATACACGGGTAATGAAATAGCTGATACACTCGCTGGCAGCTCTGGTAATGAGTTCTCACGAGAACTCATTGCCAGAGTTGGTCTGACTCTGGACAAAAAAAGCATATCACCAAGTTTGTCCATTTCTTAAGAGAGGAGGAGCAGGATGGGTTGGACAATGATGTTTATATTGAGAGTCTGGTGAGTCTTAAGCCGGAAAAGTGGTCTGGCATATCCGGAGAGCTCGATGGGAAAAGCAGATGTATCAACAATCAACACCTTACAGGAACAGTCAGAATGCATATGCTTCAAGAAATGCTGGGATGGGCGATTGGGATTCCAAGAACAAAATGGAACAGGAAAGGTTCAACGCCACGCCATTTTTCTTTTCCTATTATTAAAAAAAATAATAATTATTGCTCTGGTTAACTATTTACGGTATTGGTCGATGGAATGAACCCCAGTGGACCAGTTCACTAACCATTGCTCTACCGCAGATACTTTGGCTTCCAATCGTACCAAAGGCACAAAATAATTACCACGATGAGTGAATACGCCCACTTCTTTATTCCGTCCTCGTGTGCCTTTCTTTGAGTATGCAGCATTGAATAGTGATATAGTTTACTGTCCTTTGCTCTTCAGTTGGTCTTTCTAATATCTCACCAATTCATCCTCTTCGAGGTCGACCTTTGGATCTCGTGTTCTCATAACGTATATTGAAGGAAGGCCCATGGTGTGTTTTTATGTAGCTTACGACGGACAGGTCGGAGGGAGGGGGCAAATATGTGCTCTGAGATACCACAAGCCATGGAGAACACGCCAAAAGTTGAAGTAATGTCAAAAAGAGGAAGCACTGGGTTACATGTTACATAATACAGTACAACACAATAAGTGTTTGCATAAGAACGAACGCACACGCTAATTTAATGTATTCGCGTTTATATATTTATTCTTTTTTTTTAACCTTAAAGTGACAATAACTTTACCCATATATAAACGTTCCAAAACATTAAATCGATTAAACTATAAATATGATATAATTATTTAGCAGCTACAGATCTTTGAAGCCAAATAAGCACCACGTTGCAGCAATTTATCCATTATACATATCATGTGACTCGGAGTCACGAAAAGTTGAAATCAACCAGCTCAGTATCAACCACCGTATTCGTGCTGGAAGAAAGGCACATTTCGCAAATAGTTATTCTTGTTATTATTGGTACAGGAAAATGAGTGACCCAGAAAAAAAGAAGAGGGGGGGGGGCGCTGAGGGGAGGGAGAAATGGAGGGTGACAGGGCGGAGAACAACAACTGTAATTTGGCTTCAACTGTCAAAGTGATCAGGCGATGGAGGTATATTCGAGAGCGGAACTACTTTTTTTTAATTCAAGAAAACAGAATTGGTGGTTGCGGGTGGGGAAGGGGTGAGGAGAGAAAGATAGAAGAAACGATGATTGTAGATGAGTGACGAGATAGTTAAATGCGATCATGATTTATTTGCACTATCAGCCGTGATAATATAATTATGGCCTCAAGGAAGAAGTCCTATATTATGTGTATCCGCTGCGCTACTCATACCGCTACGTTAGCGCTACTACATTAGCGCTGCTAGCCCGCTTATTAAGAAATGTGTAACTGCTGCAAGCTGTTTGCGTTGTGTAAAACCGATGCTTGTAAATGATGTCTCATTTAAAAAGGCATACTCACAGGCTGTAAATGATGTCTCATGACGACAGGCATACTCACAGGCTGTAAATGATGTCTCATGACGACAGGCATACTCACAGGCTGTAAATATCTCATGACGATAGAAAGGCAGGGGCACGCACGCACACACACAGAGACTGTGTTAATGATGTATCATGACACTCACACACATATACCATAATTTGTGTATCAAAGCATTGCTGTAACCTGCTACAACAGGAGATGGGGTATACCTAGCTCAGTGATATCGCCATCACCTATGACGCGGGTAGAGTTCACATTTTTTAAAATTGCTTGACCAGCTGCAGCGTGTCCTTTGGGAGAACTAACTCATCGTCTTCACGCCCGATGTACAATCACTACGCTACATCTTATGTGTAAATCTAGAGTAAATAACGCTACATTTCATCCTCACTACTAGACTATTTTAGGGCTATAAAGCTTGAGTAAATAACTAAAGGACGAACGTCAGGTCAAAACTGGGGATGCCAGAAAGGAACGCCGTTTTGGGAAACGCAGACGAATCAACACAGCAGTTGTCAGTTTCCACACACTGAGGGACATACAGGGGAGGTAATCTGAGCACTTATGGACATGTTCGGTGTACAATGAGGATGATCCGTCTACTATACAGAAGGACGTAAGAGAGCGTCAAGAGTCAATGCCAACTCGACGCTCTAGTCCACCAACCTGGGTCGGGGGGGGGGGGGGGGGGGGGAGAGAGAGAAGAGATGTACCTAGCTGGGTGAGTTGAGGACATTAATAGCGTGGAAAGTCAATGATTTCCTTCCTCTGACCTCTCTCCCGCGCCCATGACATTGTTTCTTTACGGGCCTTCTTATAAAACGATGCACTTGATATTAAATACTACGAGTACGGGCTGTGCTTTGTACACAACTACGTGTTTGATATTAACTAGTCTACGTATGGGCTGTGCTTTGTACACAACTACGTGTTTGATATTAACTAGTCTACGTATGGGATGTGCTTTGTACACAACTACGTGTTTGATATTAACTAGTCTACGTATGGGCTGTGCTTTGTACACAACTACGTGTTTGATATTAACTAGTCTACGTATGGGCTGTGCTTTGTACACAACTACGTGTTTGATATTAACTAGTCTACGTATGGACTGTGCTTTGTACACAACTACGTGTTTGATATTAACTAGTCTACGTATGGGCTGTGCTTTGTACACAACTACGTGTTTGATATTAACTAGTCTACGTATGGGCTGTGCTTTATACACAACTACGTGTTTGGTATTAACTAGTCTACGTATGGGCTGTGCTTTATACACAACTACGTGTTTGATATTAACTAGTCTACGTATGGGCTGTGCTTTGTACACAACTACGTATTTGATATTAGCTAGTCTACATATGGGATGTGCTTTGTACACAACTACGTGTTTGATATTAACTAGTCTACGTATGGGCTGTGCTTTGTACACAACTACGTGTTTGATATTAACGATTGGCTGCCAAATAGCATGCATAATAAATAAGTGAAAATGTCACCGGGGGGGGGGGGGGGGGGGGAGAGTCATTCGTTAAAGTGACGCGAGTTAGCAGAACATCGCGCCAGTTGATCTTGATAACATGGCTGACTACAATAATAGTTTGGTACAATGCAATATATTTATATGTAAACTGGTCGAGATTAAGATATGCAAGATGTGAAGATCGTGCATATTGTGGTTATATTTTTCTTAATTATAGCATTGCACGTGTTTAGTTTGAGATCTTTAAACTATCATTCTTATCACAGAAGCAAAGCGGTGTTCTTCTTTTCATCATCATCATCAATTACCGTGCCATGTTGGCGTGCGTGGGTGATCATTCTCCACAACTTTTGATCTCGACAGTTATTTATCATTTCCGTTGTTGACCTTCTACCAAGCCATTCTCTTAAGCTGTCTGGTATCTTTTCTCTTTGCCTCCCTCTATCTCTTCGTCCCTCGATTTTTCCAGTTGTTACAATATATCCCAGCTGCTTTTGCCTGAGCCATTCTGCATCTCACCTCTATTGTGGAGGGAGGGAGGGAGGGAGAGAGTGAGAGAGAGAGAGAGAGAGAATGTTTCGTTTCTATCTCAGTGGCGTTTTATTTTTTCATTAAATTGTAAAAGTCAGCACAATAGAAACACAAATACATTCATATATCATATATATTAGAAAACATCATACAAGAAATGAAAAGAATAGGTTTACAATTACTGGGACTTTGCGAAATGAGATACACCGGATCAGGGGAGATGTATTCTGATAAACATAAAATAATCTATTCTGGAGGTACTGAACACCAAAGAGGAGTAGGTATCATCTTGCATGCAGAAAGAGCAAGAACAGTGAAAGGCTTTTACCCAATATCTGACAGAGTCCTTTTAGTGAAATTGATAAATCTTATACAAGTTTATGCACCAACAGCAGACAATCTAGAGGAAACAATTGATACATTTTACGAGTTAAATGAGACACTTCATAAATGCAAAACACATGAAAACACCATAGTTCTAGGGGATTTTAACGCAAAAGTGGGAAAGGAAAGAGTTGAGGAAGTAGTTGGTCATTATGGCTTAGCCGAGAGGAATGAAAGAGGTGAGAAACTTATTGACTGGGCAAGAACACACAACATGATGATAGGAAACACCTGGTTTAAGCAACATCCAAGACGTCTGTGGACATGGAAAAGCCCAGGGGACAACGCACGTAATCAAATTGATTATATAATGATAAGCAATAGATTTAGAAACAGTCTGGTGTGTGTGAAAGCTAGACCAGGGGCAGATTGCAATAGTGATCATGTACCAGTTGTGGGAAAGCTTAGAGTAAAATTAAAAACAACAAAACGAGCCTCAGTTAACATCAAGTTAAATTTAGATTTACTAAAATCAGACAAGAAGCTGCAAGACAAATATAAAATCACAATTCAGAACCGGTACAATGCAATAGAGAATATACAAAGCATTGATGAACAGTGGGAAATGCTAAAAGAATCAATGCAACAAACATCAAAAGAGTTCATACCACCAGTGAGGACAAATTCAAGAAAGAAATGGATGACAGATGACATTTTGCAGCTAATGGATACAAGAAGAAGAAATAAAGAAAATAAAGATGAGTATAAGAGATTAAATAAAGAAATTGTAGTAAAATGTGCAATTAAGCAAAAGAAGCATGGCTAAAAGAGAGATGCAAAGAGATTGAAATGCAACAAAAAGGAGATGTTAAAACTATATACAAACAAATTGAGGAATTAACAGGAAGAAAAACGCAATCAAAAAATGGATGTCTAAGATCAAAGGAAGGAGAAATGTTGATTGATCAAGAAAACATAAGGGAACGAGGGACAGAATACATTAAAGATCTTTATAATGATGAACGAACGGAAGTAAATATTAAGGATAATGGAGAAGGAGAAATACTAAGAGAAGAAGTGGAAGACGCCTTGCGCAATATGAAAGCAGGCAAAGTTCCTGGACCAGATAATATAACTAAAGAAGAGATTGAAGCCATGGGTGATTTTGGAATAGAATTAAATAACAAAAATATTGAATGATATCTACAGCAGTGGATATATATATACCAGACGACATGTTCAAATTAATATTCATAGCCTTACCAAAGAAATCGGTTGAATGCGATGATCATCGCACAATAAGCTTTATGAGTCATATGACTAAGATATTACTAAGAGTCATCATGTGAAGAGTGCGAAACAAAATCAGTCCAGAAATTAGCGATGAACAGTGTGGTTTTGTTAGAGATAAAGGAACAAGCAATGCCATTTATATCATAAGATCTTTAGTAGAACGAGCCATAGAGGTGAAAACAGATCTATACCTTATGTTTCATAGATTACACCAAGGCATTTGACAAAGTAAAGCACCAAGAAATAATCATAATTGTAGAAAGCATAAACGTAGACAGCAAAGATCTAAGAATAATAAAGAACATGTACTGGCAGCAAAAAGCGGCCATAAGAACTGGATACCAATTGGGGATGTTTCAACAAATAAAACAGGGTGTTAGACAAGGTTGTGTGCTGTCACCAGATTTGTTTAATATTTATAGTTAGTAGATTATTTTAAGATCCATAAGGGACATGCCTGGAGTAACAATTGGAGGTCATAATATAAATAATCTAAGGTATGCTGATGATACAGTCTTATTCGCTAAAAGTGAAAATGAGTTACAAGAAATGTTGGACATTATAGTGAAAGAACGCAAAAATAAAGGACTCAGTCTTAATAGCAAAATGACAGAGGTAATGGTAACAACAAAGAAAAAGACATCACCACAGTGCAAAATAAAGACAAGTGGAACAATATTAAAACAGGTAAATGAATTTAAATATTTGGGAACTTTGTTAACCTCAGACGGAAGATGTACACAAGAGGTGAGATGCAGAATGGTTCAGGCAAAAGCAGCTTTCCAAAAAATTAGGAAGATACTATGCAATCCATTTTTGACAATTGAAACAAGAAAAAGAGTTCTTAAATGTTATGTAAAGCCAGTCTTAACATATGGATGCGAATCATGGACAATAGGACAACAGACAAGAAAATCACTAGAGTCTGTAGAAATGTGGTTTTACAGAAGAATGTTGAGAGTACCATGGACAGCTAAGAAGAGTAATGAAATTGTTCTGAGAGAGGTCAAAGCAAAAGGAGAGCTAATTTCCAATATTAGGAAGAAACAATCATAATTTTTTGGCCATGTAATGAGAAGAGAACAACTGGAATATATTGTAACAACTGGAAAAATTGAGGGACGAAGAGATAGGGGGAAGCAAATAGAAAAAATACCAGACAGCTTAAGAGAATGGCTTTGGCAGAAGGTCAACAACAGAAATGATAAATAGTTGCCGAGATCGAAAGTTGTGGAGAGACATGATCACCTACGCCAGTAGGCCCGGTACTTGATGATGATGATGATCATATATATATATATATATATAGCCAAAGTGGTATTAACCCTTTATGAACAGAGTGAAACAAAAACTTGCGGATTTACAGTAGACTTTTTTTATATTCATGAATGGATATGTTTTTATAATACGATTGAACATGGCCGGAAGTTCTGAAAATGGCAAAACACCAAAATGGATATACGATTGCACACTAATGAAAGATATTTCGTGACACAGCATAATACTTACTTTGTGTGATTGTATAAGGGGGAGTGGCCCTTTTTGCTGAGATATGCCTTTGCGGCTTCATTCTGTTCATCTGTTAGATATCTGCTATCTTGGACAATAACTTTTTTTTTTTTTTGGGGGGGGGGGGGGGGGAGTCTTATGTTATAAGAAAGGTCGCTACTCCTAAGTGACCAATTATTTGGAACATACGAATAATCAGCTGATTCAAACTAAAACCTTATCAGTAAAATTATTCCGACCATTGTGCACAATCTGCCAACCCTATAAGTCAGCTTTGAATGCAGCAGCTCTGCGTGTTGTGGATGAAGAACTATCTATCTATCTATTGACCTTTCGAGCCGTAACCGGCCCATAGGGCGTAGACCAAGATACACCTTCTCCTATATGAATTTTTGTTCTAGCAGTTTTCTTTTAAAGATATTTTATCAAATCTCGCCATCTGTCTCTGTTCTGTGCAAGCAGTTCTATCTCATTGAGGGAGCCGATTCCTGCTGCTCTTGCCTCTCTCATCAATGTTCTTCTCAGTGTCTCCCTGGGTCTTCCTCTTTTTCTTTTACCTGTTGTTTCCCATATGAGGGCTTGCTTTGCTATTCGATTATTATCTCTTCTCATCACATGTCCAACGTATGACCATCGTCTTTTCTTTATTACTGAAGATATTAGTGGTTGATTGGCGATTTCTCTAATTTCCTCGTTTGTTTTGAATTCGTTCCATTCTATACCAAGTATTTTCCTTAGACATTTATTTTCGAATGCGTTCAACTTTGTTTCTATATCTCTTGTTGTTTTCCAGCTTTCACACGCATACGTAAGGGTTGATAGTACATTTGATTTGAATAGCCTAAGTTTTGTGTTTGTGCTAATGAGTTTTGATTTCCACAACTTTTCAAGGCTTCTGAAAGACATTGCTGCTTTAGCCAGTCTGATTCTAATTTCTTTGCTCGTATCCCCTTCTCGATCAATGTGACTTCCAAGATAGATGAAGTGATCGATCTCTTCTACTGGTTTGTTTTCCATGTATATTTTGTCACTTGTTGGAATTAAACTTTTCATGACTTTAGTCTTTTCATGATTGACCTCAAGCCCAATTTTGCTGGCTATTGATGATAGTTCATTTGTGTTTTCCTGCATCGTTTTTATCTGATTGCTGATGAGAACTATGTCATCAGCAAAGTCCAGGTCCTCCAAATGGTCTCCTTAGGGCCGAAAAAACTATCACTACTATCTACTGCTAATTTACACATTCTGTATCAGGTCTACGTTTCATTAACAACATCGTTTTTACGATAGCGGCTTGTTAAACCTCTGATCAACGGTTCTATACCAAGCCGGAGAAAAATAATTCCTCCATTTTGGAAACAACCGGAAACCGATGAAGAACTACCAGATAATTATTTTTTTTTTCGTTCGCCAGCTTTTACTCTCATGAAGTCTCTCCCTAGAGACTAGGAACTGAATTGTGCATGTTAATAAATTTTTCCCTGGCATCCGTGTGCACAGGGGTCCCTCGCCGCACAGTCAGATAACTCCGACTTCGGAGGAAATCATATTTTTTTCCGTCGATGAGTAATTGCCGTTTCAAGCCGGGCCTCGCTGCTGAGACCAGGGGTTGTTGCCGCAGAGAGAAATCTTAAATAAAAAAACCCAACCGGTGTAGCCGGAATTTGAACCCACAACCTCTGTCTCGAGGCCGGCGTCTTACCTCGAGACCAACCAGTCCCCCAACTACTAGCAATGTAGTACGTGTTTTCTTGCTGACAGGTCGGTCGGTCGCTCGCATGCACGTGCACACTGTCTGCACTTAATAACACTATTGATTGCATAGCTGTGCTAATGTACATTACTTTGATATTTATCTCATTATAAATACATATCATCTCTTCTTAACAAATGCTATCAATTTTGCTTTTAAATGAATACATGATTGCGCTCGCTATCAATATCTGCTTTATCAACATTGAGACACACGCATCGAACTATCGACTCCCAATTTTCTATGTAACTACACCCAGATATTAACTACATTCATTTTGGATGCTTTCACGTTTGCGTAGTTTTATTTGCACGCCTTTCTCGCCTCGTTGTACTTTCCATTCAAACTTCTTGTCATATACCTAATGCCTCAAAAGTCAATTTCAATCTGTTCGTGTTTGGGATTTACACAAAATGTTAGGTATAATTCTGCAGAATTAGAAGCCACTAGTTTGGACACGGGTTCATACATAACGATCCTCAAAAATATGAACGATGATTTGGTGGTAGCTCTGTGTGCAAATACTCTTGGTTCAAAGTTGCTGCAACTAAATGTTGCTCCCGCTCTGTGTGCCAGGATTTAACAGAAACCAATCTGCATGTACCTTCCAATAGGCAGCCCAAAACTCCAAACATATTACCCCTTATCTTGTGTTGAGCTAAGGTATACAGCGGGGGAAATGTCATTATGGTTAACAGCTCCTTTATTGTATTATTATACTCGTCCGGCACGGGCTAAAATATTGTAGTGTTGTGTTGTTAAGCGGGTGATGGATCTACCGACCCCGCTACTTTTATATGGCTATTGTGTCGTAGATTTTGATCTGCTATCTGTGACAGTTAAACTATTGCCGTCATGGAAAGCCATAATGCCAACAACACAATATCAATCGCATTTTAATGTTGTTTCCACAACAGAGCCGTTAGAATACTTTTCAACTGAAGAGTTTCATTTCAGTCTCATGACCACTAATGCCAGAATTGTACACTAAACATCACCGTAATGAGATTTATCACGAGGAATGATGGGGTGCGGTTAGAGGTAATCATTAGAAGAGAAGAAAGCGATCATGCCCGCAGTAAAATTTATAAATAAACAACAAATGTAATCTTTTGGTCACAAGTAGAATAGAAACAACTGACAACAAATGTTACAAAAAGAAAAGACTAAATGATCGTCATCGAAGAGGTATGGACAGACGGAATTTTAAAAACAATCATAAACATGACAATATGAGTGGGCAACAAAGTGCGAAAAACCGTAAAATATGTCTTTCTCTTCCGGAAGGAGAAAAAAAAATGAGGGGGGGGGGGGGAGAGGGAACGGAAATGTCCATAATTTGTTATGGCGCTAAAAGAAAATTAAACAAAATCTGCACAAAGAAAACGGTAAACTGAACTAGGGATCGGGAAGCCAACTAGCATACACACGACGTTATTCAATGGAACTCACAGTCACCGACACACGAAGTTGTTCAATGGAACTCACAGTCACTGACACACGAAGTTGTTCAATGGAACCCACAGTCACCGACACACGAAGTTGTTCAATGGAACCCACAGTCACTGACACACGAAGTTATTCAATGGAACCCACAGTCACTGACACACGAAGTTGTTCAATGGAACCCACAGTCACCGACACACGAAGTTGTTCAATGGAACCCACAGTCACCGACACACGAAGTTGTTCAATGGAACCCACAGTCACCGACACACGAAGTTGTTCAATGGAACTCACAGTCACTGACACACGAAGTTGTTCAATGGAACCCACAGTCACCGACACACGAAGTTGTTCAATGGAACTCACAGTCACTGACACACGAAGTTGTTCAATGGAACCCACAGTCACCGACACACGAAGTTGTTCAATGGAACCCACAGTCACTGACACACTAAGTTGTTCAATGGAACCCACAGTCACCGACACACGAAGTTGTTCAATGGAACTCACAGTCACTGACACACGAAGTTGTTCAATGGAACCCACAGTCACTGACACACGAAGTTGTTCAATGGAACTCACAGTCACTGACACACGAAGTTGTTCAATGGAACTCACAGTCACTGACACACGAAGTTGTTCAATGGAACCCACAGTCACTGACACACGAAGTTGTTCAATGGAACTCACAGTCACTGACACACGAAGTTGTTCAATGGAACCCAGTCACCGACACACGAAGTTGTTCAATGGAACCCACAGTCACCGACACACGAAGTTGTTCAATGGAACCCACAGTCACTGACACACGAAGTTGTTCAATGGAACCCACAGTCACCGACACACGAAGTTGTTCAATGGAACTCACAGTCACTGACACACGAAGTTGTTCAATGGAACCCACAGTCACCGACACACGAAGTTGTTCAATGGAACTCACAGTCACTGACACACGAAGTTGTTCAATGGAACCCACAGTCACCGACACACGAAGTTGTTCAATGGAACTCACAGTCACTGACACACGAAGTTGTTCAATGGAACCCACAGTCACCGACACACGAAGTTGTTCAATGGAACTTACAGTCACTGACACACGAAGTTGTTCAATGGAACCCACAGTCACCGACACACGAAGTTGTTCAATGGAACTCACAGTCACTGACACACGAAGTTGTTAATGTAACTCACAGTCACCGACACACGAAGTTGTTCAATGGAACCCACGGTCACTGACACACGAAGTTGTTCAATGGAACTCACAGTCACTGACACACGAAGTTGTTCAATGGAACTCACAGTCACTGCACAGTCCAGATGCGCTGAACTTAACCCCAGGAATAATACAAAAGTATGCATGACCACAGTTAATTGAACATCTCCGGTCAGGTAATAAGTGAAATGTCACATATATTTAATTTAGCAGTAACGCGATCCAGGAGAACAAACATATGTGACGTACGATCAAGTGGACTGTGTTTTATTATTGGGCCGTGGATGAAATAATTGGTATTTGGGAAAGCAATAAATGGAGACTGGCAAAGTCTAATTTATAGCGAGATTGTTTCTGTACAGCAGACTATCATCGTGGATTTGTGGAAGCTACATTAAGTGGTTACTCACATGGTGGTTTTTACCACAGCAGTGTTATGTTGTACGCATATTAAGCACATCATTTGTACACAATTCATAACGACTCTTCGGTACACAGAGTTTGTAATCATCATCATCATAAAGTACCATGCAATCTGGCTTAGGTGATCGTGTCTCTCCACAACTTTCGATCTCGACAGTTATTTATCATTTGTGTTCTTGACCTTCTGCCAATCCATTCTCTTAAATTGTATGGTATCTTCTCTCTCTTTGCTTCCATCTATCTCTTGGTCCCTCAATTTTCTCAGTTGTCACAATATATTCGAGCTGTTCATTACACCTTCATTATCTTCAGACCACCAAACCCCCCTTGTATGTCTTTGTGCATGTTTTCTCATTTTTATCACTTTGACGCTACTGTACTTTTTTACTTTCTTGTTTGCTTTAATAATAAAAAAATAAAATATACACAAACGATAGACAGCAGACAATTAAAACATGTGGAAGAATGTAAATGCCTTGGAGTTTGTAATACGTTAATATTTTAAGAATTATAAGATCACTGTAATGAAAGTAATTGTACACATTATGAACAATTTTATCTATCCGGCTTTCGTTCGCCTGAAGTACTGTCTATATCTGCAATGTCATTTCTTCTATACATTTTACTACCTCTTTTTTATCAAAGCTAAAATTATCACACAAGAACTTTTAACACTACCTGTGCATTTATGGGTAAATATATTGGGTACGAATGATCCTGAAACGTGCCATATGATCAATTATTTATAGTAACTAAAATAAGACGGTAGAAATTAGCACTGACTAGAACACTAGAAATATCAATGTATTTTCACTAAAAAAAAAAAAAGAATTTTTTAAAAAAAGGTAATAACGAAAATTTAATGAAATATATAAAGGGGGACAAGAACAACCCCAACCAATCTGGGCTGAGAGCAGTCAGCGACTCCAAGCTGACTACCTGCGCTACGATCGGCCAAAAAGAAATCTGACCGAGACCCTAATCCACCTCCCCAGCATTGTTCAATCAAACTGTGTGAATAATGTGCTCCCGGAAACAGAACAATTCGTCTGGCAAAGCGAGTAGGAAATGAAGAGCGAAGGCAACCCGATAATTAAAAAAAAAATGCCATGCAGAAGTCGGATATCTTGGGCCGAAATATGCAAATACTACTATTATGTTGCAAGCAACACACATCTACGCTCACTTGACGTCCTTCTAAGAGAGGACTATGAACAGTAGTAGCCATTGGGTGTACGCCGAAAGGAAAGAAAAGAAAGCATTATATCAACGTCTTTCATTCCTCATTCACCTTTTCAGCAAAAAGGAGAGAGATAGGTCTTTTATTATTTTAATCATCTTTTATGAAGCTTTGCAGCTAAAAATGAGCACTTTGCTCACTAAGTTGGGGAGGGCCATTAACAGCATGGAAGATGCTCCTTTGCCTAAAAATGGTGTGGCATATTACAACCATGTACAGTCCTGCAATCCTCCTCGACATTAAACGTTACAGAATACCCTTGACTTTCACCGCCTAGCAATACGATCCACTTTGTTGAACCTTACCCCTCTTCTATCTTTCTCTTAACAAAATAGAATATTCAAATTTGCGTGCCGGTACCAGAAAATAATAATAATAATAATAAAAACTACCAATTCCTTTCAGAGTCGATTATGTTCTGTTGGTATCTGGAATATAATTGGAAATGGGATACACCGGGATATATCGGTGTTGGTAATGGCATTTTAACAAATGTCCCTAGGAGCATGCAGTGCAGAATAATTCTCGATCGTGAAAGTGATAACCTTTTACAGTGATAAAAAATATTGTGTGAATAAGAAATAAGTCGTTTTTATTAAACTTTGTGTGAATAGTTTAGCCGTACTATCTCTATACCCAAAACCATTGGGGAGGGGAGGAGTATGAGGGTAAAATATAATAATTATTATGTAATTAATTTGCAGATCCGCGGCAAGAAGGGTGTAGTAAATACAATAAAAATATTAACAAGCTGTTGTGTTTGTCTGGCCCTCTCAGGGTAATGAGATCCCATGTCTGGCCCACTAGAATAACTGCAAAAACTGGAGGTCCTGTGTGTACTCTGTGCATGTTAAAGAATCCTAGGTGGTCATGTAGTCCAAGTTTGATCGCTGCCAGAACAAACATTTGTTAGAGATAAGATCCACTTAATTACACCTACCCATTTTCTAAATCTTCGCCGGCGCTATAGAGTTTGTGCATCCGAGCTCTAACTATCGTCGTTAAGGAGGGAGGAGGGTAAGAACACTAAAAGCAATGAAGATGATCTGTCAACTAAACTGAAGATCTTTTAGCAAAAACCATCGATTTGTTTCATCCTGTGTTATCATCCTCAAAGCTTAAACATCCTATTTTTAGCCATTTATTAATTAGCAAATAATGTATGTATATGTTAGAGAGAGAGAGAGAGAGAGATAGCACGTCTTTAATATATCAAACAATCAATATCAATCTTACATATTTCCTCTCTCTTGATAGTTATAAATACACATTAACAAGCGTGCTGCCTTTTCATTTATTAATGTTTCACCACATATACACAACCTTCATTTCCATCCCTTCAATTAATTCTTGTCAACAATGTCTCTTGTGTATGTGCTCATTATGCTCTTCTATACTTCATTCTCATTTAAGAAGCTCATATTACAATTCTGCTATTATTTTTCTCCATCCATTTCTCTCTAATTTGCTACTCCTTCATACAGCACTAGTCACAAACAGGGAGACAGTGCATTCCAATTTAACAAATTGCTTTCAATTCATCAATCAATACCAAGAGAAAATGAAACTTCTGATTTTTATTTCTTCTTTCCTTCACTTTAAGTTCAGCATTGAACTAAGCATAGCATGTTAGCATATCCAATAACGAACTTAGCCATTTTGTTTTAGCATATCCAATGACATATGAGATTTATATTTGTTATTTCAAGAAAAAAGTGCCATGTTATTTATTGATGTTATATAAATAAACATATTTTGGGGTTCTATTTCTTTGCTTTTTAATAAATATGAAGAAATGTCTAAGAAAGTGATAGAAGTAGAGATGAAGAATATGGGGAAGACATGGAATGATCTTAAAAGAATGGCAAGAAACAGAACGGCTTGGAGAGTGTTTGTAGAAGACCTATGCTCCACAGGGAGTTGAAAGGTAGAAGAAAAACATCTAAGAAAAGAAGTCGGGTATGGAAACAAAATAAACAATACTTACACTCATCATATCATGCATGGAGTGATGTTTAGGTCAAAGCAATACTGAAGGTACATTAATATATAACAAACAAGATAGACATTTTCAACTTAATAATTTTGTTGATTAAATTGGGTCTGGAGGACGGGGAGGTGGGTTGAATATAGAAATTGTTACTAAGATGGGGAGGTGGGTTGAATATGGAAGTAGTTACTAAGATGGGGAGGTGGGTTGAATGTGGAAGTAGTTACTAAGATGGGGAGGTAGGTTGAATATAGAAATAGCTACTAAGATGGGGAGGCGGGTTGAATATGGAAATAGTTACTAAAATGGGGAGGCGGGTTGAATATGGAAGTAGTTACTAAGATGGGGAGGCAGGTTGAATATGGAAGTAGTTACTAAGATGGGGAGGCAGGTTGAATATAGAAGTAGTTACTAAAATGGGGAGGTGGGTTGAATATAGAAGTAGTTACTAAAATGGGGAGGCGGGTTGAATATAGAAGTAGTTACTAAAATGGAAGGTGGGTTGAATATAGAAGTAGTTACTAAGATGGGGAGGTGGGTTGAATATAGAAGTAGTTACTAAGATGGGGAGGTGGGTTGAATATAGAAGTAGTTACTAGTATGGTGAAAAGAGTTGAATATGGAAGTTGTTACTATGTTATTAATTTGAAGAATAATAAAAAGAAAGAAAGTATTATTCTCATTATCCTTTAAAATAAAATTTTTTTTTTTTTTTGGGGGGGGGGGGAGAGAGAGAGAGAGAGAGAGAGAAGAAAGGCAAACAGATAAGCTCCAAACATATCAGGATATTTTCAGTAAATTATCTTTACCAAACAGAGACAAGATAAAATTAATAAATACAATTATATTTAACTCACTGCACTGAGATTTCTTTATGATACCAATGCATTGAGATTCTACTTGATACTTACAAGATCATTTTAAAATCATGTTATAATTCTGACAATTGAGATGTATTTTAGCTCCGCTAAATGTTAACACATTTCTTTTGTGTTAAGTGAAACCTACAAAATATTTGTGTTTTGTTGTTGATATATGTTGCAGCAACAACTCAGTGAATACTATCAATATAAGATTCATCCATAAGTCAGCAACAACAACAACAACAACAAAATTAAAAACAAATTTAAAAAAACGAGCATATAATACACCACAATCTAATTGTTCATAAGACAAATTCTGAAAACTTGGCTACAAAATAGATTACACCTGTTGATAAAGATTATTTATTACATCAAAATTGTTGGGTAGGATAAAGATATGGTAACGGTAAGAGTAAAGGCGAAGGGAAGAGACAATAAACAAATGTATAACACATACATTATTTGTACTGTCTAAGCACTTTAACAACTTGTAAAATTGTCACATCTGCTTTTTGTTTGATGGTGTAAATACCAAATTGTGAACAGAACAAATAGAAGGAAAATCAACATCCAAAAAACACACAACAGTGAATAAATTTTATGGGCATATGAGACTGGTAAATTTGTTAATGCAAATTCTATCTTCACACCACTTCTTGCAGCGGGGATGAGAGACAAGGAACTAAAAGACACAACAAAACTCATGTATTGGAAACTATTTATTGACAGCAATGTATTTTGGGACTGCCAAAACAAAAACTTACCTGGCCGAGGGTCCATACTGTTTGGCATAGGCATCTGTCCACCTCCAGGTCCAGGAGGCTGGTGGAGAAAAAAAATATATTAAAATAATATTACTGCATAATCTGCACCTCAAGGCACATTCTTCATTTTTTGTTTAACACATTCAAACACATCTCGGTTTTGTAACATAATCACTCTATGAAGAATTGTTTGTAGGCTCATTTTTTAACAGCAATATGAGAATTCCATAAACTTGGAAAATGGTTTCCCCCCAGTTTTAATAACTTATTCTTAAATAAATTGATAAATTTCATTACAAAAAGTATTGAATTTTAAAAAAAGTATTAAAAAAAATAATATTCACAACAGTAAAGTGTAATATTGTTACAATTAACAAGTTTCATGTAAGGAAATCAATATGGGGGATTTATTTATATATATATATATATAAATAAAATAAAGTCTATTTATAATAACTATTAAAGTGGTGTTCAGCAAGTATACAGCTCTTAATTTTGAAACCAACTTGAAACTGAGATATCTAAAGCTGTAACATTTTATATCATCACTCTAGCAAACCAACAATTTTGTTACAAGCAATCAATAACTTCATTTAACAAGAATGTGAGGTAAAACCCATTAATGATATAGTTTGAGGGGAAAAATAATCAATTATGCAGCACACTGTAAACCACGTATTAATTTTTTTTTTTTTAAGCCTGAAGGAAAAGGTTTAGTTTCAGAAGTGATGTTATTAAATTTTATAAGAAAACTATTTTCTTATTATCTGTTCAAAATATTAACATCAGTTTGTTCAGTTGATGTTTATTCTTCTCAAGCACAACGTTGCTATTTTATTTCTCAAACAAGAAACATGCCTGTAGTCTATTGTCCTCACGGCACAGAGGGCAGAAATTCTGGACTCTCTGTGTCCAATGATCTTTTTATCAAGTGTCAGACCTTGCACATGACCAACATTGTATCTCACCACATGTCCTTGTTCTGGGGAGCCGCTCAATCTTGACATGGGAGTTGATGCCTGCTATTGTTGCCTTTCACCTTAGTGTTTTTTATTGTTTCTCTAGGTCGGCACCTTTTTTTTTTTTTTTTTTTTTTTTTAATATACCCTCTGGTTCCAATTTGAAGGATTGCTTTGAGATTCTTTTGTTGTCTCTTCTCATAACATGGCCAACATATGACCCCATATGATATTGTAGATTATATTTTTGGATGCTTTGTCCTTTTTCTTATTTCTGCACTAGTCTTCCCGTGTGTTACCGGGGCCTCATTATGAGGGAGGTAAAGAATAGTGACACTGTGACCTTCCAGGCATGTCATAAGAGGCGACTAAAGAGGTTAATCGATGGCTTAACAAGCTGTCATTGTAAAAAATATTGTCATGGAAACAGCGGATCTCTGCAATATGTGCCATTTTGGCATGCAAGGTTTCTGTTTTTGAGATTGTGGTTATGCCCTATGTGCCGTCTTCGGCTCGAAAGGACGATAGATAGATACAAAGCATTTTCCTAAGAAATACATTCAATTTGTTTCTATTACTTTAGTTGTTTTTTGCTCTTGCGTGCATAAAGGTGGATAATGCAATGCTAGTAGTGCCATGATATATTTTAGAATATGATTACATGTTGACATTTTACCATTTTCATATGACTGATCTGGAGGCAAAGCTGGACCCCACCCCTTTGCACTACTACCTCTAGAAACAGACAAACCAGCCTAGGCTGGCCAAGCGTATAGGGATCAAAGAGGGAAAGAAAGCTAGTACTCAAAAATAAAGTGCTGAAGTCAGATGTGCTGGGCTGAAAGGAGTAAATAGAATGTAATGCACCTACGCCCACTTAACATCCTTTTAAGGATGGATGAAGATGACTATCAATTCTTTTAGCAGTCATCTGATGAACCCAAGAAAGAAATAAACCTCTGATCTAGCCATTTCCTACCACATTATCACTTACTTGGGGGATTCAGTTGTCAAATATGGTACAAATAAACAAAATCATATTATTTAATGCCAATGTATGATTATTTAAACGTAAAAACATATGTCAATGAAGCCCCTGTGAGGAAGTAACTCTGCTGACCAGAAGGTCTGGTTCAATTCACACCACACATCACATTTTCCCAGTAATGGAAATGCCATAAAGATAATTTTTTAAGTTAACAGTGGTATTTAGAAGCTTTGCAGAAAAGACAAGACAAAAGAAACCTGTTTTAACTTAAGATCTTCAACAGGGCAAACATAAGGGGGAACCAAAAAAATTGAAAATCTGAAAAGTCAAATTAAAAAAAAGAGGTCATTATCAAGCCAAAAAAAAAAGCCTAAACTACATAGGAAATGTCATATAGCAACCATGAAGAGAGGTTTTTACAAATTATGAACAGAAGAAGCACATTAGAGATGAAAGTGTGTCATGTAAGAAAAAAAACTAACCCTAACAGAAAATTGCAGCTTTGGTGCTATAAACCCAAGAAGGATTCATTTTTCCATGTAATTATTTCTTTTATGATACAATCACACCTTTGATGTACTCCTTTTCTCCGTATATTTCAAAAATCGTGCTTCATGTTTATGACTGCTTTCTTTTGATTGACTTTTCGGTTTTTATGATTTGTTTTATCTCTTGTTTGCCCTCAATAGACTTTCAGTTGAAACACAGGCTTGCTTTGCCCTGTAAAGTTGCTAAATACTATTGTGTGTTATGCTATTGAATTTAAGCATATGCCAGCTTTGCCATAGTTCAATACAGTTTCCATGTCTGTTTTTATTATTTATTTCAGTTTTTGTATTTACAATTTCTTTTTTCACCAACAACACTTCAGGGTTGTTCACCCAGCCTTTGAAAAAGAGAACCAGAAATTAGGGTAAATTAGATGCCCTGACATGATGTCAAACACATCATCTATAAATGTGTTGATGAGCATAGCAAAATGTGAGCCTAACATTAACATCATATTCTCCATATGCTACAAGACTTAACGGGCTCCCTTATTTTCACAAAATATATATTTAATTAAAACCTCAGCTCTAAATGGCTACCGGATTTTTCTGGGGAAAGTAAGACAGATTGGCAATATTTTTTTTTGGGAAAGTAAGACAAATTGGCAAATTTTTTTCTGGGAAAGTTAAGACAAATTGGCAAATTTTTTTCTGGGAAAGTAAGACAGATTGGCAATATTTTTTTCTGGGAAATTAAGACAGATTGGCAATATTTTTTCTGGGAAATTAAGACAGATTGGCAATATTTTTTCCTGGGAAAGTAAGACAGATTGGCAATATTTTTTTCTGGAAAAGTAAGACAAATTGGCAATATTTTTTTCTGGAAAAGTAAGACAAATTGGCAATATTTTTTTCTGGGAAAGTAAGACAAATTGGCAATATTTTTTTCTGGGAAAGTAAGACAGATTGGCAATATTTTTTTCTGTGAAAGTAAGACAGCTTGGCAATATTTTTTTCTGGGAAAGTAAGACAAATTGGCAATATTTCAATCACATCACCCATAAAATAGGTTATTGAAAGATATGGACACTAACATAATATTTCACAAACATATTAAAGCATGTTTAATTCACTCATTTTAACATTATAAATGATAAATATACATAGAGAGAGAATATCATCAAAACATGGCATTCTGAAATGAAAGAAATAAAACTTTGACCTACCCCTGTGTTAAAATCTACTTGATTGGGCATCCGTACAGCCATTCTTGGACCACCAGGATACCTATGTGACATAAATGGCTGGAAAAAAAAGATAAGACACATATTCAGTTGTTTATTAATATGATACTGTCTGTCAATGCCTATTTCATAAAGGACCACTTTAAAAACTGGTGACTCATCAGTCTGTTTTGAGTTTCATTATATCTGAGATCCTAACATTAGATGGTGTGGGTATGATATTTCACTCAGTACACCATATATACATTTTAGAAGGACAAGTTAACAATGATCAACTAAAAATGAATATGAGCATCCAGAATATTAGGTTATGATGTTTCATTTAAATTTATGAGCTGCACCAGGCACAATCTACCTTGTGCCATTATTAGATTTACCCCCCTAAAAAATATAGTGTTTTTTTTAAATGAAAACAAAGCTCACAAACACGTGTTAATTTATGATTATCATAGCCATATTTTAAAGGATAATAGTACAATAGCACAATAGCATTTAGCAATACAACATACTACACGGAATGTTACCAGACCTTTAACATATCTAATGTGTATTTATTTCAAAAATATTTTTAAAAATAGTTTCTACAGAAAAAATAAATAAACGATTCATCACTTGTGTGTTGTTCTTTATTATTAAACAGCTGAACTTGTCACACGACCCAGTAAAGTGCATAAAAGTATTCTTTCTTATTGCCATTTATAATGGTTCTGAAGCTGCACTGCTTGCTTTGAGTGCATCAGTCAAGGTAATAATAAATTAATAAAAATGTTTAAAGATATAATGTAAACACAGTACAGCATAAAAATGTGTTACTGTTAGCATAAGCATCTGAAAGTGTCATACATTAAAAGCAGAATCATGTGAGAAAGTAAATGATTGAAAGAATTCATTTTTAGAAATTATAATTATTATAATAATTATTTTATTTTTTTTTAATTAAATGCACCAAAACAAACATTGAGTCCAGATTACAGTATTCAGTGGAAAAAAAGAACTGAAATGCCTGCTGATTCCAGTAATGGTTTTACATTTTTAATTTACAATTATTAATAGAAATATATTCTGAAATAATTTTTAAAAAACTTTTTAGTATTGTATGAGCAATAGTATAGTAAGCAATCAATAAATAATACTCGTGCAAAAGAAATAAAATATAGAAAAAACAAAAGTTTACAACAACAAAATTACTAAAAAATCAAGATTAAAATTATGATGGAGAGACATATTAGCAACTAAAAATAAAAGACATTACAACACATATCATTATTGCTTATTAGTAATGTTAGTGAGGAAAACAAAACAAAAATTTAAGAGAATTCAGTTATTTACAATTCACTACTGAAACAGAATTCAAGAAATACACATCAACATTTGAAGGTTGCCATGATCACAATACACGTCTACAAATTATTATGTACAAAATAAACAATATGGTTATCACATTAACATAAAATAATGGTTACAACAGAAAAAAGAAAGGAAATGCAACAATAGTCAAAATGATATGAATGAGCAAGAGCAGGGACTGGGCACTTCTGCCTCAGTGTCGAGATCCTGCTCTACTCACCTGATTTGGAACAATCATGGGATTGTGAGGTGGCGGATGAGGGGATGGCTGGGAGGCAGGAGGCTGCAAACGACACATACACACACACAAGGGTAGAAACCATCTAATCGACAAGCACAAGACAAGCAATCAATCAAAAGGCATATGTATCCAACCATCAAAGTTGGTTCACAAATATAGCACAATGCATTCAAATAATACATGGTGAAGTACACAATACATTTAATTCAGACCTAGAATGAACAAAATTAACAGTAACAAAAAGGTCAAAGAAAAAACTTTCCAGAAACTAATTGACATTACACAAAGAAAACTGCCACTTATTGTCTATCAATTAAAAATATGCACTTCATAAATACATTATTTTTTTAATTCATGCAATATAGATTAAAAGTGTAGTAGTAGACTTTCCACTAATTCCATATCACTACTGACAATGTGCTTAATCCTAGGATAATTTTGTCAGCCACTGCACAAAACAATTTACATTTTATGCTAAAAATGTAGAATATAGGAATTAAATGTTCACTGCTTTGTGTAAAATTAATTGTTCAAACTTATATTAAAGTAAAGGTTCCCGCCACAACTTGCTAGACATACGGGGAAATTGGTGTCAGTGACCATAAATTTAACCCTTTTCCAC
Source organism: Megaustenia siamemsis (assembly GCA_032433765.1). Taxonomy (NCBI): domain Eukaryota; kingdom Metazoa; phylum Mollusca; class Gastropoda; order Stylommatophora; family Ariophantidae; genus Megaustenia; species Megaustenia siamemsis. The sequence goes on along the minus strand of JAVIAB010000139.1, from coordinate 18,218,932 downwards.
TAACGACAAGTATACTCGAACATATGATCCATTTAGCATGATACAAACACGAGTTATGTCAACATACATGTAGACCATTATAGTTATTTATTAAGGGATATAACCAATACTTATTGCCGTGGCTTTTCTCAATTATATCCCTTCTCTCTGTTTTATTCTTAAGAGTTTTTTCAGCTCTATTCGGGAATAATAGTAAAATAGTGATTTTGAGGCACTGACAGGAATTTTCACAAGAAAGTGGCATCAAGGGGGAAAACTAGTGATGTTTCCGCTGATGAATGCCATGGAATAACCAGAAATGAAGACACTTTTTGTGATTCAGATAGTAAGGAGATCTATTTGGATTACTCTATTCTATGTGTATATGCCTTTAGAAGAGGAAATTAACATATCAGATAGAGATTTCAGTAAGAATGTTACTATTCTTTAATCACGTCTACAGTAACAACAGTGCCTGTCAGCTGCTCTTTTGATGTACAACCCAGCACCTCAACACATGAAACTACCGTCGGGGCAGATACACAGACTAATAGTTCTAGCATTGGAATGATTCCTTCACCAGGTTGTGACAAAGTCTTCTGGAAGTTACATCACGGTGTGGTAGGAATGAAAGGGGACGTGGCCAAGAAACACAACATGTACCTTCTTGTATGAGTGAAGGGGTTTTAAAGAATTTATTGTAAAATAAAAAGTAAATAGAGGTCATATATTGTTAAATATATTCTGTCTTTCTTGTGACTTTTTATTAGACATAAGTAGCAGACATAAGAATAAAAACATCCAAAGGTTTTTCAATTTTTCCTAATGAAAATTTTTTATTTTTTTATCATTTACTTATTACTAAATCATCCAACCAATATTATGTTTACATATTCAGATTCCTCATCCATTTTGCTTCAACAAACCTATATACATTAAGCATGTAGGTGCAGTAGATCCATAGATATATGCCTCTCTAAAGAATACATGTTATTGTCCTCATTTTTTATCTCTGGAACCAGGTGGTACTTTTTAAAATATAAAGTCTGGTAGTAAAAGGGGTTAACTGACCAACAACACATTTTTGGGTGATATTGTTGATACCAGCCCACCTTTACTTCCAGAAAAATCTGGTACATATTTTCAGAAGCTGGGTGAACCCCAGACCCTTTCAGTCAGAAAATAAAATCTACCACTTCCAGGAATTGAACCCAGACCCCTCTGATAAAAAAAAAGGTGCACTAACCACTCAGTGAAAAGACAACTACTAAGCACAACTCAAACAAGACAAATGTGATTTTGGGCCATGTTAAAAGACACAACAGCCTACTAAAGTAATCCTGGAGGGGAAAATACAAGGTAAAAGAGGCAGAGGCAGACCAAGACTAACATGGACGAGTAACATCAAAAGATGGACAAATCAGCCTATAACAACCTGCACCATCAAAGCAAGAGACAGAGCAGAATGGCGTTCCATGGTAGCCAACCTTCGTTGTGGAGACGGCACTCGATGATGAACCACTCAGCCAGTAAGGCGATATTTATATATTATTATAAAGCTTTTTATTAATGATAAAACAGCTCAACATGGTCATATATCAAATAGGTCTATAGCTAGAATTCATTACTTCCACTGTTTTTGTGCAGGCCAGTCCTTGATTTCAGACTTCAATTCTTACACTCATGTGATTCCAGTCACAAAGTTGCATTTACTATTACTTTAATTTTGTTTATAAAAATATATTTTAGCACTATTTTTAGAATGAATGCAAAATTTGACAGCAACAATCAAGAATTAACTGACATCGCATATATATAGTTTTATTTCCTAGGTCAAAGGAAGGAAATTTTCACAGTAAAGAGGAAGATTTTTTTTCACTTGTGAATACAAAAAAATCATTTACTGGTGTTGGATTAATGGAAGCCTACAACACTATGTTTGTGAGTGCACTTTCCAAGTGTAGAAAAACAGCATGTTAATTAATAAAATATAAATGTGAATGTCTTTAAAAAAAAAAACAACACTCACTTTATTATACATTTTACATGATCAAATATATGAAACTTAATCACAAACAAACTAGGGGAGACAAACACAAAATTATTGTAGCGGGCAGACAATCCTGACCGTGTGACCTTCTGTTAATAATTTGCATATTTCCCTTAGTGCCCAAACCAACTATTCCTATTTCTTGGGTGTTCTTAATTAATTAAAATAATTTGTATGTGACAGCTTTACTAATTTGTTTCAATTTTGAAAGTATCAAATTTCATTTTAAATATCTACCACCAAGAGAAAGATCTTTAAAGGTTAAAATACACGGAATTTTTTTTTTTAAAGTTAATTAAAATATCTATATACGTTTGGAAGAGTTTAAATTAAAGGTGTACATGTAGCAAAAACAAATAACTTGTAAACAGATAATATCCATAACAATACCTCTCTTCCAGCTTTCTTTCGTCATTTTAGATATGATTTTATATATTATTACGAATTTATAAAAAGTACTATCATTACTAACCGAATAGCAAAGCAAGCCCTCATGTGGGAAACAACAGGTAAGAGAAAAAGAGGAAGACCCAGGGAGACACTGAGAAGAACATTGATGAGAGAGGCAAGAGCAGCAGGATTCGGCTCCCTCAACGAGATAGAGCAGCTTGCACAGAACAGAGACAAATGGCGAGATTTGATAAAATATCTTTAAAAGAAAACTGCTAGAACAAAAATTCAGATAGGAGAAGGAGTATCTTGGTCTACGCCCTATGGGACGGCTACGGCTCGAAAGGTCAATAGATAGATAGAGACTATCATTACTGCATTGTTCCATTTCTGGGGTTATATAAAAGGGATTTAAAGGCTGCCCATAACAGTTGTTGCAAAGTGTTTATGCTTCAGTTTTTATTTCACAACCAACCACAAACACACACCCCCCCACACACACACACACAGATATAATTTCCTAATGTAATATGAAATTCCTAGACCTTTTTGATTGGATGAAAGGAACTAACTCAACCATCATGCTTACATTTTAATTTGCCTTTTACATTACTTTTCTGTCATACTCTTTCACTTAATTTCAAACAGTGCATTAGATGTTCAAGTTGTGCTAATCATCACTTAAGATAAATATCCTCAACAATGTTACGGTGACCATCATTAATAGTTGGAAGGGCGTTAAAAAAAGGAAAGCCACTGTCTCTTAGAATACATTAATTACATCATTAGTTAAGCAGATAGTATATGAGTTTCTGTTAGTTTATTTTAAATAAAACTTGTAATGGTTATATTTCAGGTGTTATTCTTAGAACATTATTACTTTTCATTGTTTCATAAACTTATGGTCACTTTGATCACACATGTAGAACTTATGGTCACTTATGAGTACACATGTACCATAAACACTTAACAAAATCAACATAGCTACTACTACTATTTCAGAACATGAAATCAAAACAGCTACCACAAAAATAAAACAGTAAGAATTGTGAGCTATACCAACTATACATTTATACACGTTTATGAATATATTGTACTATTTGATAGTGTAACAGTTAGATGCAGAGAAATGGTAATAAAACTAGTGCAACAAATACAAACTTGTTAACCTTTACAGATAACAATTTTAATAAACAACCTTTAACAAACAAAACATTTCTAGTTCTGGTAAGATCTATAATTTATTTTAACATTTTCATAGACATAAATGAAAAGCTGACTTGCTCACAGCGAAAATGATTTGTCAAATGTAAGTGGAAGGTTCTGCTGGGCAATCAGTCACGTGATTGGACCAAAGGTCAGACGAGATACCAAGAAGTGAAAATAGTTGTGAAGCAGTCCAGCATGACACGGATAACTAGAGATACATGGGGAGTGTGAAAGCCAACAGACCAACCAGACATTGTCGTAGGATCAAAGAGAGAAGGCAACTCAACAGCCATAAGTGCAGTGCTGAAGATGGATGTGTTGGGTGGAAAGGATGCAAAATATCACAGCTTGCCGTAAACAACATCAAATGCAGATAAACCCATTTAGTGACTTTTTTAAGGACAGACAATGACAAGGTTGTTGGGCAAAACACAGCAGAGGAAGAAATAGCAAATACAGGTATGGGAGTCCTTATACATTTCATTGCCTTGCTGCAACTTAACCAACAAGAATAACATTTAAATAATAACTGTGGCTGCTACAGCAAAGTGTGTATTTTTACAAAAAAATGTACTGAGTTTCATCTAACTCAAAGTTACATTCTAATTTCCACCTTGAAACATTTCTCTCGCATTATTTGTCGATTTCAAGAGTGTAATGTCAATATTTATAAAGTAATTTAAATAATATACATCCAAGTTCACATTAGGTAAATTATTCCTGCATTTTCATTTGTGACAAGTAAATTTATACAAGCACAGACATTGGATACTAACACTATTGTAAGATCACAAGAAGATTCATCTGTTAAATAGGTGGTTTATTCTTTCAGCTTTTAATATCTATTAGGACTGACATCCCAGAATTTTATTTTCCTTCTACTTCATTTCCTGCCCAAGGATTGAATAAGCTACTAACCATCATTAAGTTCAACCTATTATTCTCTATACATTATGGATGATGAAATCTTTCATCCTAGGAATCACTTCTGCTGCTGTTGCATTTACCACAGGACTACTACTCTTCATTGCTTGCCCTCAACAGGATGTTAAGTTAATGTAGATGTAGTGTGTCCTTGGATTACAGCAAGCTGTTATACCTTTTGGAAATTTATACATAAAATACATAGATTTCCTCACCAGACCATGTTAAAACTGATTTCTTATTCACTTACAGGGAAGAAACTGGGAGGCATTGGGCCACCAGGCATACCATCTTGGGGAGGCATCTGACCCAATGGACTTGGCGCCGCTGCATTCTGAAAAGATGGCAAAACAATAAATATAAGTGTTAAATTATATCTCTGTGGCAAGTTGCTAATACTAATACATTCATTAATCATAATTTTCTTTTGTAGCAAACAGAATAATTCTAAGTAAAATGTTTTGATAAATATAAATGACACAACTTATTCAAGAGATTCCAGCTGCTCTGATTTAACCTGTCTGGTGTTTAGGATGATCCTATTTTAAAATAAATATAAAATACCATATACAAATAACCATTTGTTATTTGAATAACTTATCAGGCAAGATAGAATAGAAGAACACTTCTAAGTTCTATCTATATTGGGGGAAATTACTGTTGTTCTGATTGAACCTTTTTTTACAAATGTATTCTGCTTTATAAAATTATTGTAAAATGTCAATAAAAAAAATGATGTTCCTTAGCTGTTTCTCAGCCTTACATATGTATGTATGTGTTTGGACGGAAAGTTAGGAGATTTTTTTTTTGGGGGGGGGGGGGGGGGGGGGGAATTGCTTGATGACGAACGCACTGTTAAATTTTTATTTATTAGTCTCTGTCCTGCCTTAACTGTGCCCTTAACACTCTAGCAACTGTAAAATTACATATGAGGCTGAGAAGATATAATTTACATGCGGCCGGTCAGTCGCATCCACACAAACAAACAAAATACAAAAAAATTGCATCACTCCCTGCGATCATCCCAGGCCTCACATTTTTACTTTCACAATTTTCGTTATTTTTCGTTTCGCACAGAAACAAACTTTTACTTTTACATCTGCTCTCAAAACAGGCTGTTCCACGAACAGATCTGGACTCCCTCCACACAACAAAAGCGCAGCAAAGTGTGTTCCGTGAACTACACACTTCGCGGCCTTCCCTGACCCAGCCGACCTAGGGCTGAACCATTTAGGCGCTCAAGGGTAGAGAGGCTGCCTATTTGAGAGCAGACTGGCCACGATGTGTTGCTTTATAGGAGGACCACTAACTTTTTCAGCAACTATAACATAAGTTGGTGACCAAATGTCCATCTCAAATACCTTATCAAATGAGATAAAAAAGATGCACTTTTGTAAAATACATATCAAGATTACTAAATAACATTTTGTCATTAATCCATTTTTTTTCTTTCTTTTTTTTTAAACATGAGACAACACAAATGGTCAGCTAAAGGGACTCAGTTCTGATTAAGTAGGTCATTACCAGTTCAAAATTACACAACGTTACATACAGTTCGGGTTTTATTTGATAACAACCTAGCAATACTGCTAAGGCTAATAACTGTTACGTATAATAAAAATACAAAACGGACTTGCATAATATATAGAACAATTGCACACATCGTATACTCAAATAATTGGAGAGAACTACCCCCCCCCCCCCCCTTTCCACACACACACAAACAAACAAACAAAAAAATGAACATGAGCCATATATAATATAGTTTTCACAATAAAAGACATCACCGCTGCGTGTCACCTGGCGTAGACGATCATGAGATGAGATGTCTGAGAAAAGCGCTTGGAGCGACCAGAAGAGGCAAAGTCACGAAAGATATCACAGAAGATATAGTCCGCATTGAACCAATTCTAGACTAATACAGAACAACAAATAATATGGTCTGCCCATCTAGAAAGAATGCTATGTGATTCCTTACCATATAAAGCATACATTACAAGAGTAGAAAGGTGAAGAGCAAGAGACAGGCCCGAGTAAGATGGGCAGACAACAAAGAAACGCTACATCAATTTGTAATGCCTGAAGGGCGAGAACCAGAACTTTGTACCTCCTTCGTCACCGGAATGGCTACAAGAGGAACTTAAGAAGAAGTCCCAATTATGTTATCATCAGTTTTTTCGCTTTGTCAAACTGTCCCTAGACATATTTCTTTGTTTGGGGGACAATTTATATATTCGTCAACTTCTACCAGAACACACATACACTTTTTTTTTTTTAAATAGCCTTCTTTGAAGGATTCGCGACAACCTCCCATGTGAATGACATCTCAGTGAAGAACTTCATCACTTTCATTGATAATGTTACACCGTTTTCCATTAAATATTGTGTCTCAAACACTAGTCACGCATTACGTACTCTGCTCTCTATTTCTGAGCAATATCTTCTGTTACGAAGAAGACGTATTCGGTGTTTGTATCTGGACGTTTTTCCTTTGGTGTTAGTTAGAAAGGTGATTACTAATGTTAATTAATACTTTTCTCCAAGTGCAATTATCATATTTCTCTGTTGGTCAAAATTCTTGAAGCTAAACAAATCATTTGTCACATTCTAGAAATTCTTGGAATGCTCAGTTGTGTTCTAGTTTAGCACCACCTGACAGAGATCTAATGCTTAAGGAAAATACTTCCTCTACTATGGGATGATTTCAAACTAGTGCAGATAATAATAGAAATAACAAAGTAACCAAACCAAAAATACCAACTATGATTAAGGAGGCAAGGTGCCTTACAGCAACAGAGCTGGAAGTTGTCAGCGACCCACAGCTGATGGCTTGCGTCAGGATCGGTGAACCAACACATCCAGACTCTGCTCCACCTCTCTGTGGTGCTTCCAGAAACAGATTAACCTGTCTAGTCTGGTCATACGATTAGGGAATACGAAGAGGGATGACAACCCGGAACTCAAAAATGTCGTGCTGAAGTCGCATGTGTTGGGCTGAAAGGCGCAAACCACAATACAACGTAGACATGCCCACTTAACGTCCTTTTAAGGGCGGATTACGAAGAGGTGTGATCCGTTAGTCATCATGCGAACGCGATCGAACGAACTATCATCAAGTGGAGAATGTGGTCATATGCTGGCCATGTGATGAGAAAAGACAAAAGAATCTCAAAGCAGGAGCTCAAATGGGAACCAGAGGGTAAAATAGATAGAAGCTGACCTAGAGAAGCACTGAAAAGAACATTAAACCGCGAGGCAACAACAGCAGGCATGAGCTCGCTCGCCGAGATCGAGCAACTCGTCCAGAACAGAGCCATGTGGCGAGACACAATGCAGGTCCAGTGCAAGGTCTGACAGTTGAAAGGTCGTCGGACACAAGAGTCTAGAATTTCTGCTAGTATAGGATAAAGATAATAATTAGAAAGAGCAGTGATCTCCTCACATCAAACTTGAGTAGCAGGTATCACTACAGAAATCCTGATGGCGTTAGATAGAGTATTTCTCTTAATGCCTCCAAAAGCTCTGCCAAATGTAACATTTTTTTTTTTTTTACACGGGACACCAGATGGCAAAATGACAGAGGAAGACCAAGGCAGGAGACGTACAGAGGGGTGGTTAATAACGAAACTGACGGGAATGATTTCAAATAAATTGGACTCAGAAATTGGTTTAGGACAAACAACTGTAGTGACTTCTATTGATGCTCTGAATGTGTCAAAGGACACAAGTAACTTCAAATTATTGCTTTCATTAGCATTTTAACAGAGAAAAGCGTGTTATCACACAATTACGGCTGCTTACAAACGTGCTTCATATATATGTTTAATATGAATTAAGATGTTATCGGTGTTCCCTAAGTAGCACTTAAATTATGGTGCGTCATATTTTCCGCTACGTTTATTTTGTATCATTAACTCATGAATTATAACAAGATTATGAACCACAGTAACGACCACTAATTTTCCACTAACCGTATTCATTGAGGGTTAAAGATGAATGATTGAACGAATGTTATCAATAATTTAATGTAATAAGCACAATGTACAAAGATGCGAATTTTTATTCTAAAATATGCATATGATTAAACAGAAATGTAAGATCACGCGTGGTACATTATTGAGCACTCTTGGGGTTAACTGAAAAATAAATATCTTTTACTGTTACCAATCTACGTCCACACATTTAACAAAATCACATACTTTAAGCACCAAAGTACGAAGCAAGAAAATCATTTTAAACGAGAAAAGAATAGCAGCTAATTAAACATATGAATACACTCGAAAATAGTGGGAACAGACATGAAAACTATGCGAAGCCGTGCGAAAGAGGGTGTCTAAGATACAATAAAATAGCATGTTGGAAGTTTCAGTTTTGTGGATAGGGTGAAAGTACATAATCTAACATATCGACTCAAACAGGTCTTCAACAAACTAATAATTGATAGTACAAATATTGATCAATTACATTTAATGGTATACACATGCAATATTAACATTAGATTTTGATGGTATAATTATTAAATGATATAGGTTCTTCAAACAACACAAAGGAGATAGGTGTATACATTTTTAGCATTTGTATATACAAACCTTCCCTATTTGTCGTCCGCGATCTCACTTTTCTTCTCTTTTGCCAGTTGTAACCAAGTATTCCAACTTTCACGAGAAGGGGAAAGTTGAAATATTTAGTTACAACTGGCAAAAATACAGGTAAAGAGAGATTGCGGACGACAAAGAGAGAAGATACTGGTTAGCTTAGTGTCATGGCACGGAAACAATCAACAGAATTGATACGATGCACTGTAGATAGAAAATTGTGCAAGGACATGACCACTTACGCCAATCAGTATGACGCATGATGATGATATAACAAATTAAAAGCAAGACGTATGCTACAAAGATAACGTGGAACAAACGTTAACGACATTGTGTGATTTTGAAAGACACACCTCCGGTCCTGTAATAAAAACTTTGGGAAAATACGGTAGATAGGCAGGCTTTACTATTAAAATATGTGGTTAAAAACATTGAATTGCATTACTATGTTTACAAATCAGAAGGATTACAGTACACTGAGGAAAAAACCAATAGCCTATAGAAAAAGTTTTTCTAAGCGAAGTATGTGGGGAAACCCTCCTAGAGGCTTGATGACGCGACGGATTGTAAGTCACCCTACTTGTGGTTCGTTGCAAACTATCATGCATTCCATATCAAAACTTAAAAAAATACAATTATGAAACAGGAACAGAAACGACATTAGAAGAAGCGCTGTGTACACGTACAACTCGGCCGGTTTGTTTCGTTGTCTGTGTGAATGTTTTCTATTCATTAACTTTTTTTTTCTTTCAGGTTATAAAACATATTATTAAAACCATGTAAATACAATTTACAAGAGACAGCGAAGAACATAATCTTTTAAAGTGTAAAGGCATGTCTTATATAGTATATTTGAAACGTTAACTTAACCAAACAATATTCAACTTAAAAGTAATGTGTGTATATTAATGGTGGACGAAAAATAGATATTGTGGACACCTCATCCTTTTTTAAACTGTTATCTTTCAAAACTCTTCAAACCAGGTACTCATTTATAGCTGTATAGTGTCGACCATAGCGTGTCCCTACAAAAACAGTTCATAGTCACTAGAGTGAGTCTAGCAGGATATCACTAGACAACTGACACACTCAAAAACTAATACCGTGATCAAAGTTGAAGTAAAAAGCCTGTGTTTTCCCTGTTTTAAATATTACACACTGTGCTGGTTATGTGTTCTTCCTGTTTTAAATATTACACACTGTGCTGGTTATGTGTTCTTCCTGTTTTAAATATTACACACTGTGCTGGCACATGATATCGAGATTATTTATTCGTTTCTTTTAAACAACGCCAAATATATAGAAATGATAATCGACTAGCGCTAGGAGGACAGCCAGCGAGCTACTTGAACCATCAATGTGCACACGCATTTCGTCATCTACTGAAAACTGATGAGCACCTATGGGTTTGCGCGGTGTCTTGTAATGTTAACTCTAATAACAAAGGACCATGTGTGAGATGGTGTCATATATCCTTACAACCATTTAATAAGATTAACCAACAACGCCATTCATCAACTCAATCAGAACCCGAAGAAATGCGACCTTTATTACACCAGTGTCATCTTTCTTTCCCAGAACAAATCCAGTACCCACTTATGGCCGGGTGAACCTAGAAATCAATGATCTAATCAAAGCTCTTATCATCAGCAGACAAGTTCACTAAACATTGCTCTATGGCGGCTCCTGCAATATCGAGAAAGAGACGTCATTCATTACAAGGAAAAAAGGCTTCTTTAGTGAGGAAATTATGAATGAGACTCAATACTACACTACAAGCTACCAAAAACAATGTCATGCCAGGGAAAACACCACAACAGTGAGGTCATCATTTTGGAGAAATGCAAACAGGGAGAAGATACATTACAATGTGCAAGCTCAATATCATGGAAATAGTGTAAGAAAGTCAGTCTTGTGATTATGCGAACTTGACTCTTGGTCCTGTTTAATGATGGAAAGTTAAGGACTTCATCATGACATCTTCGGCAGGTTGGATCTTGGTTTAACCGAGTTTTCCTTTTCGTTGGGTGGATGCAGGCCATTTGGCTGTTGGGCCCACCCTCGCCGTGGTTGTTGTCTGGGTGTTCTCCCATTGCCTTTCCTAGCAATGCGTGTGATGGATCACGTGACGGCTTATTTCAGTTGGCATGGATTGAATTGAGGACACGCAGAGATTTGGCGGGAAGAGGGTATACTATATTTCCATTTTGTACCTCTGGTTTGGGAAGTAAAGTGCCATATCTGAAACGTAAGAGACAAACTTATCCAAAAGTTAACTCCAGCAAGTTTGTCTGTCGATACATACGGACCCCAACCAAGAGTACCGTACCTATAGGGCAGGCCCTTCAACAAGAGATGACTAGAAAGTACTTTTATTAGAAGTATGCAGACAAAACTAAAACTTCTAAAAGACAGAACCAGCAACCGATACACCTGGAGATTCAGCTGATTTTTTTTTTTTTTAAAACTGACGATGGGTAGGAAATGTAATCAACAAAAAACGCCCATAGGGAGATACATGATGTACAGACACTGCTGGAGAAACACTCAGAAGGGAAAACAGGGACCTGACGAAGAATCGATGAAGTGTCAAGCAACATGAGCCTCATGGGCACAGATTCGCTAAGAGCACAGCCACTAAAAACAAAGACATGACTCTCTGTGCCTATCTATTAGAGGGTGACACGGCTACTGACGAGGCAAAGATTATGACTCCAAGAATATGAGAGGAGTTAGACCGAGCATAAGCCGGGCTAGGAGACGAAGAGAACCAGCAAAGACTTTGTGTTTATAATCAGCGCGCACACAAATCATTGGCACGAATTATCTCTTTACAAGGAAGAGCTGCTCCAAGTATGTCACAAATGATGATTGCAGATCGCACATGTAGTGACTACGTTCCGGAATGCTGCGCGGGGGCCATGTTGTGTGTGTGTGTGTGTGGTCATTTATTTATTTACTTTTTAAAAAAAAAACTGTATAGATGTTTATTGTTGAGTGCAGTAATGAAGACCTCTAACATTAAACTTCCTAGAACAACGTGCAGCAGTTTGACAAGAAGTTTATAACCTTTGACCTAACACACAATTTTGGAAATCAGTTTGTGTTCCACCGTTATGACGTCATCCTCAAAACCTCACTTTAGTCGTCTTTCAAGTGATGACGTTGGCAAATGTTTACATACAACAGACCTGCAGGACAACCAGTCTGTTACGAACTCTTCTCTCATCTGGGCACCTATGTATTTCTTATTCAGCAAATATAATGCTTCCTATTAATCTTCATTTGGCAGGGGCGACGTACACATCTCCATAAGATTTGTTAGACATTCTTGAGCTTCATTAGTGATCGTTAGGTCGTTCTCTTACATTTTACTGGCTGCTTTAGCTATTTTTTTTTCAGTTTAGCTCAAATGGAGATGTTAGTTTCTCAATTAACGTACACCAACAATGTTATTTCTCGTAAAAACGGCGGGCCCAGCAAAGACTCATGTTTGTCCTGATCACCCAAATTCTATGGGAGAGAAGTAGTGCTAGCATGGCATAGTGCTGATCAGTGTGGGTTCAGATCCTACTTGACTCTTTGTAGCGTTGTTTGTTAGGATCATCATCACTGCACACAGGACGAATCCATAGGTGGCTCGGAGAATCTCGATAAAATCCGCTGAGAATACCGGCCCACGTGCACGATCTCCGTAGCACTGCAAAGGATCCACGGTGTGGGTAGGATAACAGCCAAGGGGTTTTTAACGCGCGCGTGTGCACACGAGGGAACCCCCCCCCCCCTGTTTACTGCTGTTATCCGAAAGGGTTAGACATCGTTTCTCGCTACAACAGAGATCATGAGAGTGTAACGTCATAAAGAAACCACTGTTTGAGCCCGGATCCTTCCTGCCCTGTGGTCGACGTCGACTACCTTTGTAGCATTGTAACAGTGTTAAACCTTCTATTCCAATGTGGCCTTTTCACCCCGAACAGCTCTCTATTACTATCTTTAGCGCTGGTATATTCCAGTTGTCAATTCATCTCGGTAATCTCAAGAATTAGTTACACATTTTTCATTAATTCGACATAATAATTACAGTCTGTCATGTGTACACAATTGCCGCTTGTCATGTGTACAGTAGCCTGACCTTTTACAGAAATGTGTACATGGTCACAAACCAGCCTGAGACTGAAGTCTAACACCAACGACTAGCCCTTGAGTACAGCATGAACGCCTGGATGGGCTAAAACAAGCAGTTGGCATGGCATAGGACTTTATCAAACATGTCGGGACAAGTCCTAAGTGTAGTGTACTATTGCTGTCTGATCGCGCCAATCAGAAAGTGGTTGTCGCTAGCAGCAAGATGTCGCCACGATACCGTTAATACCCCCCCCCCCCCCCCCCCAACGCGGAAAGAAAAATAAAATAATCAATGAGGGAGTGATGCGTTAGGAATGGAGCAGTAAACAGGTGGGAGCATGCAGAAAGTTCACCCCAAATATATCGTCAGCTCACTCGAGTATCAAAGAGAACGGTACTCGAAGGTCACCCAACTCGTGTAAGCACAACAACAACAACAACAATGTGCGCGTGCGGGAAGAAAAAGGAGAAAGGGGGGGGGGTGAGAGATTAAAACCGCCAGCACGAGAGATTTAAAAACAAAAATAAATAAATAAAAATAAAACGAGGGAACGGGTGGGTTCGGGGAGTGAAGCCAGAAGTGAAGATCTTTCCCAGATCGATTACAGATTGCGGCTAGTCTGATCGGCAGACACTAACAATGCTGTAAACATATCAAAGTGTTGCACATTTTAAATAGTAAATTATAAAGCTTTGTATCATGCTGCCTCATTTTGAAATCATCTTAAAACACACCACCAGTTGTAGGTCATTGTTAATGTCATCTTGACCCACAGTGATGCAATTGTGGTTGTATCCTTTTTTTAAAAATATATATATATTTTCACGCAAGAGGGCAACGAAATTGGAAAAATGACAGATATTTTTAAGGTGATATTAGGACAGATATGTTTAAGGTGATATTAGGACAGATATCTTTAGGAGATATTAGGACAGATATGTTTAAGGAGATATTAGGATAGATATGTTTAAGGTGATATTAGGACAGATATGTTTAAGGAGATATTAGGATAGATATGTTTAAGGAGATATTAGGACATATATGTTTAAGGAGATATTAGGACATATACGTTTAAGGAGATATTAGGACAGATATGTTTAAGGTGATATTAGGACAGATATGTTTAAGAAGATATTAGGATAGATATGTTTAAGGAGATATTAGGACATATATGTTTAAGGAGATATTAGGACATATACGTTTAAGGAGATATTAGGACAGATATGTTTAAGGTGATATTAGGACAGATATGTTTAAGGAGATATTAGGATAGATATGTTTAAGGAGATATTAGGATATATATGTTTAAGGAGATATTAGGATAGATATGTTTAAGGAGATATTAGGATATATATGTTTAAGGAGATATTAGGACAGATATGTTTAAGGTGATATTAGGACAGATATGTTTAAGGAGATATTAGGATAGATATGTTTAAGGTTATATTAGGACAGATATGTTTAAGGAGATATTAGGATAGATATGTTTAAGGAGATATTAGGATAGATATGTTTAAGGAGATATTAGGACAGATATATTTAAGGAGATATTAGGACATATATATTTAAGGAGATATTAGGACATATATCTTTAAGGAGATATTATGACAGATATCTTTAAGGAGATATTAGGACAGATATCTTTAAGGAGATATTAGGACAGATATCTTTAAGGAGATATTAGGACAGATATGTTTAAGGAGATATTAGGACAGATATCTTTAAGGAGATATTAGGATAGATATCTTTAAGGAGATATTAGGACAGATATCTTTAAGGAGATAGTAGGACAGATATCTTTAAGGAGATATTAGGACAGATATCTTTAAGGAGATATTAGGACAGATATCTTTAAGGAGGTATTAGGACAGATATCTTTAAGGAGGTATCGACAAAGCAAACCTTTATATGACACTCATATTGTTCTTTCATTATAGAGAAGTTCTTTTTATTAAAGAAAAGTTTGGCATAGTGGAGCAATAGGTGACAGGAGAAGTGAGTCATGTCTTGGCTACAGTATCTGTGACTTCAAAATAGTTCCTAACACATGCCCTATGTTGATGATTGCAAGCCACATGGGTGGATAGATGGATTGATGGATAAACATATCAGACGTCTAATGGAAGGAGTAACAAACAATGCCAAATGAAAAAAAAGTATGAAGGAGATGATTGTTTCAGAACCTACAATTCGTGGTTGCTGTAGGACATTCACAACAACAGCAAAGCAAATTTGCTTCTTGTCAAACATTTGCTATTACTATTTTGGTTTGTTTCTTGTGCTGTTTGAGTTACATGTGATGCTACTTGTAACGTCTGTGTGATAGCAACGTCTGTAAGTAAACATTACAATAATTTTATGCAACTATTTATTTTTATGTTTACATATCGTCATCATGTGCCACGCTAAGACAACCAACTCCTCCCCATCACCAAGTCTGTTGACCATGTCCATACATCGCATGATGATAAGACCTTGTTCTCCAAACCACCTCACTCAACCCATCTTCTCTCCTCTCTATTGCCATCTCCTGCCATCACTATTAGGCTGTCATTATTTTTCTCCCTTTCTCCTCAATCGCAACCAATTCCATGTCTACTAAAGTAATCATGTTTTGTATACCTACTTTCCTGTTTACGCATTACCCTATTAACTGTACTTGTTTTCTTATTGTTTCAATGTTCTCCTTGTTCAGTCCACGAATAAACCCATAAAGCAAGCGGTCACATCTATCTCAAGAAGCAATGGGTTTAGTGTGTGTAGAAACCGTGTTTGAGGTTGCATTTTCTTCATTTGTGAGCGATTACAGGTGGAAACCTTTCCTCAAACGAGTTCGCCTATTTTCGGGCTAGCCTCTAACAATTTGGCAATAGCTGGATTTATTCTTTAGCAAACCCTTCCCAGTCTGTTATATTCATACCAAGAGTCATCGCAGTACTGGTTTTATATAGAAGTGCTAGCTACTCTCATATTCACATGTACGAGTTCGCCCCCCCCCTCCCCAGAAATGATCGTTCTATGAGTTGTGTTACTGACAAAGCTTAACGTAAGACACGCGACATAACGGCAACGTATCATACCATAGCCAACAATAGATTTAATTAGACCCGCTGGCTGAGAGGGAATCCCTGGAAAATGACCAACTAGCGTGACATTTTCAGCGATGCGAGCAGAGGGTGGTTGTGGGTAGTAAAAAAAAAAAAAAAAAAAGTAAAGTACCCCCGTCACGCCAAGTGGCGTATAGGGAATATGATGTTAGTGACCATACATTTTACAGACCTTCGGCATGATTTTTGGAGTAATGTGGTCGGTATTACTTTCCGTGTCGCTTCACTTTCCAGAAAAAAAGCCGGTACCCATTAAAGGCTGGGTGAGAACCCGGAAGCCGTCGGTTGGGATCGAACCCTACCCCTTGTCCTTTGTAGTCCAGTTCACTGAGCTATCGCGGCTCCCTGGTTGTGGGTAGAGTGCAGTCAATTGCCTACATCTGCTATATTTGAACACGTCACGCTGTTGGTGGGTTTTCCAGTTTTATGCTCTGCCCGCGAGCCTTACAAATCTATAGTAGGCTGTAACCGTACCAACCCTCCTACAGATATCAATATGTATTCGCAAGTTCGTGTCCAAACTGGACCTTCGTACATATACCATGTCAAAAATAGCAATTTCCGTGGTTTTTATTTAGTTCATCGACAGAACTGAACAACAATCCGAAGTTTGGACCTTGATTGCTACCACTTATTTCTACCGCCCAACAGCCTTCAGGCTTGACACGTCACAACAGCGTAGAGAAGAGAACAAACAATAGCCACATCATGTAGGCTTCACGCCTCGCGCATCGTCAAAGTGTGGGCACAGGTAAACCAATCTGGCTTGTTGCAACTTTCTGTCTAGGCCTGCTTTAGTTGGTACAGACTGACAGAGCGAAGTATGGAAAGAAAATAAGACTGGAACAAAGTGTTGGAGGTACGATACGAGGAGGTATACAGCCTGGGCTTAAAACGAGTACGACCGGCGCGCGTTCAAATTACTGTAAAACTGTGTGTTGTTGGCATTTACCTCAGCGAAGTGTTTTGTGCGTGCATAACTTGGTGAAACGGGGTAGACAGACTGACAGATAGATAAGGCAGAATTAATAAGCATAGATTATATAGACAATGAATGACTGTACTGATTGAGAGACAAACACATACAATTGCATAAAGCAGCTTTATTGAGATTTAAAATGTGCACAATTATAAACGTTTCGGTCAAAGGCCTTCATCAGGTATGACTATACTTCTTCAGCGTCTCCTTTACTTCCTCATTTTGCTTTCCTTTGACTTCCTCATTTTGCTTTCCTTTGACTTCCTCATTTTGCTTTCAGCGTAGAGGGGAGATCTAATTTGTGATCTTTTGCTGTTCTATTGGCTTCTCCTGCTACGACAGTTACCTAGTGTTTCTAATATTCAACCAATCCATCATTTTCGTGGTCGCCCATTCAGTCTGGAGTTCTCGCACCGTTTAATGAAAGCTCGTGTTGTGTTTTGATCTCTCTGCCATATCACGTGGCCAAACCATTTTATAAGTTGTATTCTATGGCGGGAATTATTCCTAGCTGTTTTTCTCAGGTCTTCATTTTTTTTTAAATCTTATCTCTCAGGCTGTTTCTGTCATTCGTCTAACACATATCAACTCGCTAGTGGTTATTTTCTTATTGTTCTTGCATCTAGTATCCACGATTTGCATTGTCTATCTCCATGTTCTGTATTATCTCTGAATATAGCATGTTTATCCCTTACCGACATGCTAAGTTTGTCTAAGGGATTCATTTTAAAACGTAAGCTTGGGGAATGGAGGGAGGGAGAGAGAGAGAGAGAGAGAGAGAGAGAGCATGACAGATTTCTTCTTTAGCGTTCTGGCATTGCTGTGCGTTCAGACATTTCGACCAGTGTGTATCACAGAACGACTCGGTGAGTTTGACAAGACAACAACCATTTACACAGATACCTGCATGTGCCAATCTCTAAGAGACATATAGTAAGAAAAGGTAAGCCACAAAATCTAACAAAATAGGCGTGGTTGAGTGAAGAACTAATAAGTGAAAAAGTGAAAGTCCAGTCACTGTGTTATGGAGGGAGAGGAATAGAGGGTAACGAATCTCATCTGCAGTGGCTGGAGGCAAGGCGCAACAGAGCTAGAGGCTTAACAGCGACACATATCTGGAAGCTTGCGTCAGGATCGGTGAGCCAGAACCAACCAGACTCCACCCTCTTCGCGCTGCTTTTAGAAACAGATTGGCTTATCTATGTAGTGTGGCCAAGTGAGTAGGGAAAGGTGGAAGGCAACCTAGTTCTCAAAAGTGCCGTGCTGAAATCGGATGTGTTTGGCCGAAAAGCGCAAAAATCATAGTTCTACTGCAAACAACAACGCATCTACATCCGCTTAACGTCCTTTCAAGGCAGCTGACTATCGGTTCCTTTAGTAGTCATCGGGCGAAAGCAAGAAAGAAAGAAAGCAAGAAAGAATGAAAGAAAGAAAGCAAGAAAGAAAGAAAGAAAGCAAGAAAGAAAGAAAGAAAGTGACTGCAAGTCTGGAGTGTAAAGTTGATCAGGTAAGTATTAGGTCAACCAGGGGAGGTAATCTAGGCGGAGATGAATGTTGACGTGAGCTCTTATCTATGTTTAGTTCTGGATGTTACAAACGACTGTTGAGTTGTTGTGACTATGTGACAAAAGACTGTTGAGTTGTTGTGACTAGAAATGACAGACGGCAGTTGACGAGACATGGATATATGATTGTTGAGCAGCTGTGACTAGATGTGACATGCCTGTTGAGTATCTGTGGCTAGATGTGGACATTCCTAGATTCAGCCAGATAGATTCTTGCAGTCTGAAATGTCGAACTGATGTAAGGGAAATAGCTACCCGCCACACACTCAGACATTAGTGTCTAGACTTGTACATGATTATTGACATGTGTAAGGAGTGATGTGGTCAGTATCATGCTAGGCCACGCAGCTCTTTCTATATAAAAGTTATGGTACCATTTTCAGGGGGACTGGATGGTTCAGAGGTAAGACGCCAGACTCTGGACAGAAAGGTCCCGGGTTCGATCACCACCAGGGGGGGGGGGGGGTTGTCGGCATTTTTTGAAAAATCGAATCCGTGGTTTACTTGTGACTTTATCCGTCTCTGGGTAGTGAGATCTTATGTCTAGTCCTCTCGGAAACGGGCGAAAAACAGGAGGAGTTAAAGAATCCGTAACAGTTTGTTTTACAGTCGAAAAGAGTAGATGGTCATTGCCCGGGTTCACTAAATTTGGCAATGTCAAAGACGGATATGTCGGGCCAGATATCGTGGCTATGCAGTAAAACTAGTGACGCAGCGTATCCACGTCCAATTAACGGGTGAGCGCTAGGAAGAAGGAGGTACACATTTTCAGGGGTGGAATATGTTGGTTTGACAATGAAATTATCAACAATTCGATACAAAATGTGCTACGCTAGAGACCTGAGGTAGGACTCACCAGACAAGCGAACTAATCTCAATATTTCTGTATGGTGCAGAAACATGGACATTAGACGAGATAACAGAACGGAAAATTGAAGACTTTGAAATGTGGATTTATAAAAGAATAGATAGAATTGGGTGGAAAGAAAAGAGAACAAATTATGAAGTTTTAAAACAACTAAAAATTAAAAGAGAACTACTAGACACAATTAGAACAAGACAAATGAAATTGTTGGGCTTTGTTAAAGACACAACAACCTAATAAAAGTAATCTTGGAGGGGAAAATACAAGGTAAAAGTGGCAGAGGCAGACCAAGACTAACAAGGACGAGTAACATCAAAAGATGGACAAGTCAATCTATGTCAGCCTGCACCATCAAAGCAAGAAACAAAGTAGAATGGCAATCCATGGTAGCCAACCTTCGTTGCTGAGAAGGCACTCGATGATGATGATGATGATGATGATGATGGAACCGAAACGTTTGGCAAGATATACTTCTGACGACCCGATCGTGACCTGCTTGTCGTAAATAACGAGCATGTTATACATTTTCAATAATTAGCAAGAAATGCAAAAAGGGGTGGGGGGGGGGGGGAGAGAGACAGGGAGAATGTTTACTTTCAATATACAAGAATAGTGTGAGCATACAGAAGGGCTTGAAGTGAACATGTGGACAAATATTAGTGAGGCACTGTAGGTGAGGGAGATACAAATATGCGGGGGGTAACAGATGGCAACAGTTGACGTGTGGGTGAAGAAAGATAACAAATAAGATGTCCAGGGAAAAAATGAATTGTGTATTAACAATGGAATGCAATTTAAATGTTAGACTAAACGATACATGATATCTGCATGAATGGCGAGGGACACTTGTTCACACTGAAAATACTGAATAAAATGCTGAATACCGAGGTTGTCACTTTCTTCCTCCCTCCCTTATTTACCTTCCGGCATCGAGGTTCACAGTTTCTTGCTCTTCTAATGGCCACTTCTGCTGTTATTAAACCTCCGAGAGTTTCTAGTATTCCGTTTATTCACCTTTTTCTTGGTCGACTTATTACTCTGACGTTCTCGTATCGTATCAGTGTGAGAGGTAACAGGTTAATCACCTAGTTCACTCTTTGAAACCCACGGGCCTACAGACTTTGACAGAGGCTAAAAGTCGATGAGCGCAAACAGAGACAAAGAAACAAGTTAAATCGAGAGACTGAAAATGTTGCTTTGCTGAAAGATCAAGAAAAAGTTAAAGACTAGGGAAGCCGTCCCAAACAAAAAAAAAAAGATACAATGAACCGCAAGATAAGATACACAAGAGTAATGAAAGCTGTTAATAGTTGAACGACGAATAAATCGAGACAAAAGAGAGATCTTCATGGAGAAGAGAATAAATAGAAAGCAGATGGGAACAAATGGAGGTGGAAAATTAAGAAATAAGAAATAAAGGGGAAGCTGTATGTGTGTGTGTGGTGGGGGGGGGGGTGAGAAAAATGTGAACAGGAGGAAAACTATGTGATGAATAAAGAAAGAAATAGCAAATATATGGAAAATAAGCATAGAAAAACAGTAAGAAATAATAGGAACTAGATGGAAACGTGTTGGAACAAAGGAAATTAGAAAAAGTGGGAAACTAGTTGTGAGAACGAAGGAAGAGATAGGAACAATCGGGAAAGTAAGTGAGGGGACAGAGGAAGATAAAGGAGGCACTAAATAAAAGATGCATATTTCACATATTTTTAAAAAAAATATAGTTGGAGATGGAACATGGGAGAGGGGAGGAGAGAGTGTGTGAGTGTGATAAAGAAAACAAAAAAGGAAATGGAACATAGCTGAACGCTGAAAAAAAAATGAGTGAAATGAATAAAGCGGAAGTGTAAGTAAAATGTATGTGAGGGAGGGAGGGGTCAAGGGACGGCGTGTAAGTGTGAGAATAAACTAAAGTGCGTGTGTGCTGTTGATTTCCGCGTGAGAGTTGGTAGCTAACCAACAAGAGAGAATATCAGAACCAAGCAGTGTCTACATACGACCTGAGCCACGATGCTACGTGAGGGGAGGAGCCCACACACATACACACTCAGATAACGCATAGAGTGAAAGAAACAAGCTCACAAACATGCTGATACATAATGAGAAGATGAAAACAGCTATACGTCCCTCATACAATGATATATTAGCACTCACAGCTAATTTTTAAGTAAAAATAATATACGGGGAGGAGGGAGAGAAAAGGGGGGAGAAAGACAGGCGATGACATGAAGTAATAACCACAACCAAACAGGCAAATTAAAAGAATGGAAATGTCACATACGACATTAGTATCACAGATGTGTACTAGGCTGAACCCACAGAGAAAGCAAGTGGTTAAGGCAACTTTGAGCCGCGTGTTGAAGAAGTAGATTTCTTAAAATCTGACCAGTAACACATCCCTGCCATGTCCATATTGTTTACTATTCATACAATTTCAGTGGGTTGGGAAGGAATCAAAACTGTATTGCGCAGAAGTGAAAACGGGGAGGCAAACTGCGCTGTTATCTTGTGTATGACATCCATCGCTGAGGCACGGTGGTTCAGGACGTGATGATCAAATCGAATTTCTATATTTTTAAAATTTTATTTTAATACGCTCGTAGCTTTACGACATGAAGCCTCCAATGACGAAACAGCCCTTACCCTAACCAATCATGAACTCAGTTTTGTTTTTGTTTTACGTACATGCCCATGGACTGTTGAATTAATAATAAACAAGTCAATCAAACAAGCAACCAGTCAGAAAATCAACCAACCAACCACCCACCCAGCCAGTCAACTACTTAACCAACCACCTAGTCAGCCAGTCAACCACTTACTTAACCAACCATCTAGTCAGCCAGTAAAACCACCCACCCAGTCAACCACTTACTTAACCAACCATCTAGTCAGCCAGTCAACCACCCACCCAGCCAGCCAGTCAACCACTTAACCAACCACCTAGTCAGCCAGTCAACCAACAAACCAATCAACCACCACCCAGCCAGCTGTCAGTCAACCAACTACCCAGTCAGTCAACCACTCAACTAACTACCCAGTCAGTCAACCAACTACCCAGCCAGTCAACAACTCAACCAACCACCTAGTCAACCAGTCAACCAACCAACCACCCAGCCAGTCAACCACTTAACCAACCACCTAGTCAGCCAGTCAACCACACACCCATGAAGCCAGTCAACCAACAAACCAATCAACCACCACCAAACCAGCTGTCAGTCAACCACTCAACTAACTACCAGTCAGTCAACCAACTACCCAGTCAGTCAACCACTCAACTAACTACCCAGTCAGTCAACCAACTACCCAGCCAGTCAACAACTCAACCAACTACCCAGTCAGTCGACCACTCAACTAACTACCCAGTCAATCAACCAACTACCCAGCCAGTCAACCAACAAACCAATCAACCACCACCCAGCCAGCCGTCAGTCAACCAAACTACCCAGCCAGTCAACCCACTAAACCAATCAACACCCAGCCAGCCGTCAGTCAACCAACTACCCATCCAGTCAACCCACTAAACCAACAAACCAATCAACACCCAGCCAGCCGTCAGTCAACCAACTACCCAGCCAGTCAACCCACTAAACCAGCAAACCAATCAACACCCAGCCAGCCGTCAGTCAACCAACTACCCAGCCAGTCAACCCACTAAAAAAGCAAACCAATCAACACCCAGCCAGCCGTCAGTCAACCAACTACCCAGCCAGTCAACCCACTAAACCAACAAACAAATCAACACCCAGCCAGCCGTCAGTCAACCAACTACCCAGCCAGTCAACCACTCAACCAACTACCCAGATATATCAAAACCAAATATAACAGACCCACGTATTTTAAATACACATAATAACAGGACCACCCAGAACACGCGTATGTGCATGAGGTGAACTCATAAAACTCACAGATAACGAACATCACTGATGATGTAATAAGCAAAACAAAAACGTGGAATAAGCTTCTCTCACAACTAAACCGGGTTCCTAAACATTGATACATGACACTACAGACATAAACGAAAACACATTTAAATGCTGTACTTACTGGTGCCATGCCATTTACAGTATACCCTGAATTTACAAAACCCTGCAAAGAGACGAGAGACAAATAGGATAATATCGTGATCATTTTAATTTCTGGAATAAACAAAACAATAATGGATTAAGCGAATACTTATACATTTAGAGTATCAAAAATATCTGCAATTTGGAAACTAGTAATGTTGACTCCAATTCTTCTTCTTCTACCTTTTAGCTCCCAGTGGAGCATAGGTCTTCAACAAACACTTTCCAAGTCGTTCTGTTTTTTGCAATTCTTTTAAGATCATTCCATGTCTTCCCCATCATCTTCATCTCTGCTTCAATCTGTCTTCTCCAAGAATTCCTTGGTCTTCCTCTTTGTCTTTTCCCCTGGGGATTCCAAAAAAGGGCCTGTTGTGTAATACTCTCAGTTGGTTTCCGTAGTGTGTGTCCTATCCATCGCCATCGTCTTCGCTGTATTTCTTTATCCACTGGTATTTGACCGGTACATTTCCATAATTCCACGTTTGTGACTTTGTCCTGCCATTTCCATCCCTTTATTCTGCGCAAGCATCCATTAATGAAAGTCTGTACCTTCGTGATTGTCAATTTTGTTATTCTCCATGTTTCACAGCCATATAATAGAACCGACTTAACATTGGAGTTGAAAATTTGTATTTTTGTATTTAGCCTAATTTCTTTGGATTTCCATATGTTTCCCAGTGCAATGAAAGCTCCTCTTGCTTTTGATATCCTTATTTTGGTATCGTTTTCTGTTCCTCCCCTCTTTATCTATATTACTGCCCAGATATATATAAGATTGTACGTCTAGTAGAGGTATTTCTCCTAGTTTTATTTGGTTATTGCCAACTGCATTAATTCTCATAATGTTGGTCTTATCTCTATTAATCTTTAGTCCTAGCTGTTGTGATCTCTCATCTAATATACTCATTTTATCTTGCATCTGTTGGTGGCTGTGTGATAGGAGAGCTATGTCATCAGCAAAGTCTAAATCATCAAGTTGTTTGGTCAGTGACCACTGGATCCCATTTCTGTTGTTTTGAGTTATTTTCATAATCCAATCTATGGCCAGTAGAAAGAGAAATGGAGACAGAAGGCATCCTTGCCTTACTCCTGTTCTTATTTCAAATGCTTCTGTAAGCTGTCCTTCATGCACCACACTACATTTTGTTCCTTCATACATTGTTTTTATCAGGTTAATAAACTTTATGGGGATTCCATAATGACTCAGCAACTTCCAAAGCATTCTTCTGTCTAAACTATCAAATGCCTTTTCGTAATCTATGAATCCAATATAAAGTGGGGATTTTAGTTCTAAACTTTGTTCAACTATTATACGTAGAGTAGTTATTTGATCAGCACATGATCTGTTCTTCCTAAACCTGCTTGTTCATCTCTCAAGTGTTTCTCTATAGCCTCTTTTAGTCTCTCCAGAATGATTCTGCCTAATATTTTTCCTGGCACTGATAGTAGCATAATTCCCCTATAATTTGTGCACTCCTGTAAACTTCCTTTCTTTGGTAGTTTGATCATATAACCTTCTCTCCAGTCTTTAGGTATTTCTTCCCTCTCCCAAATTTTATCCAATAGATTATGTAACATCTTGGTAGAGGTGATAATATCTGCTTTGATGGCTTCCGAAGGAATTTCATCTGGTCCTGTGGCTTTACCATCTTTTAACAGTTTGATGGCTTTCATTATTTCTTCTTTGCTTGGTTTTCCGCAGTTAACGTGTAATTCTTCTTCTGCTGGTAGTATATCTGGAGGATTATTTGAGCCAGGTCTGTTCAAAAGTTCTTCAAAGTGCTCCTTCCATCTCTCCATTTGTTCCTTTATATTACTAAGCAGATTTCCTTTCTTATCTTTGATAAAGGCGTTGATCTGTTTGTATTTTCCACCTAATTTCTTTGTGCTGTTGTACAGTTCTTTCATATTCCCTTTATTTGCTGCTTCTTCTGCCTCTTTAGCTAATTCATCTATATATTTCCTCTTATCCCTTTTAATGCATCTTCTCACTTCTTTGTTCACCTCTGTGTAAGCTTCCTGTGTCTTGGCTTTATTACTTCTTGTTTTGCTTTTATTTATGTCTGCTTTCTTGTTCTTTCTTTCTTTAATTTTATCCAGGGTCTCTGCTGTCATCCATGCCTTATTCTGGCGTTCTCTTTTCCCCAGTGTTTCTTCGCATGTCTCTTTCCATATATTTTTTACCTGTTTCCAATGATCTTCTATATTTATTGTATTTTCTAGTTGTTGGAGGACTTGGTATTTGTTTGATATTGTGACTGCGAATTTATCTTTAATTCCTTGTTCTTTAGTTGACTCCAATTAAACAAACACAAAGATGGTCACTATGACATGAAGCGAGATCCGAGGACACAACGAGTTATCATCAGGTGCTAAAACTAACACAATGTTTCTGGTGTCTTGGACAAACTACTACATTTATATGTTGGCAATTCCATCTAAGCTTGTTGGTTGACCTTCTTATGAAACTAAACTTACTCTAGCAAAGCCAGATATTCTCTCTCTCTCTCTCTCTCAATCTGTGTTTGTGAGCGCAATTATGTTTATCACATACAAGCTGTGGGATAACGTCATAACAACGTTGTGCTACCAATGCCAGACCTGGACCCTAAATGCAAGAACAATAAAAAAAAATAACCTCTACAGATATGAAATGTGTTAGACGAATGACAGGAAACAGTTTGAGAGATAAGATCAGAAATGAAGAACTGAGGAAAAAGCTAGGAATAGCCCCCGCCATATAATATATAAGGAAAAAACAGATAAAATGGTTTTGCCACGTGACAAGGCAGAAAGATCAAAACACAATACAACGAGCCTTCAACAAACGTTGTGAGAACACCAGACACAAGGGTCGACCACGAAAAAGATGGATCGATGGAATATTAGAAGCACTAGGAAACATAACAGCAGCAGAGGCGAATAGAAGAGCAAAAGACCTCAAATTATATCTCCCCTCGACGCTGAAAGGCAGATAAGGAAGGAAAGAAGAATGAGAAGAAGAAGAAGAAGACATAGAAGCTGTGCTACATTGTGTGTTTAGCTGTAGCGGAAGTGAACTATGTCTCTGGTGTTGTGACTATCTGTCTAGATCCTTTTTACATTTTTAAAGAAATATGACGATCATCACTTTCGGGAGGACGTGAACTTCTGGTATATGGTGGATAGGCGGCAGGAACCATTGCAGGCTATGCATGAAAAGTGTTCCTTGATGCAGTTTCCTCATATTCCAAGTCCATGGGGGACTGGTTGGTCTCGAGGCAAGACGCAGGCCTCGGGACAGAGAGGTTGTGGGTTCAAATCTCGGCTACACCGGTTGGGAGTTTTATTTATGATTTCTCTCTGCGACAACCACCCCTGGTCTCAGCAGCGAGGTCCGGCTTGAAACGTCAGTTACTCATCGACGAAAAAAACATGAGTACCTCCGAAGTCGGAGTTGTCTGCCTGTGCGGCGAGGGACCCCTCTGCACACGGCTGCCAGGGAACAATGGATTAACACGCAAAATGCAGTTCCAAGTCTCTAGGGACTTCGTCAGAGTTGAAAGCTGGCGAACGCAACAACAACAAATTGGTAGGAAAATGAACTGTTAGATTTTGCCATGCAAGTTTTGAAATAGGGAAGTGTATTGGATTTTACCCTACTGTAGGTGTTGTATTGGATTTTACCCTACTGTAGGTGTTGTATTGGATTTTACCCTACTGTAGGTGTTGTATTGGATTTTACCCTACTATAGGTGTTGTATTGGATTTTACCCTACTGTAGGTGTTGTATTGGATTTTACCCTACTGTAGGTGTTGTATTGGATTTTACCCTACTGTAGGTGCTGTATTGGATTTTACCCTACTGTAGGTGTTGTATTGGATTTTTACCCTACTGTAGGTGTTGTATTGGATTTTACCCTACTATAGGTGTTGTATTGGATTTTACCCTACTGTAGGTGTTGTATTGGATTTTACCCTACTGTAGGTGTTGTATTGGATTTTACCCTACTGTAGGTGTTGTATTGGATTTTACCCTACTATAGGTGTTGTATTGGATTTTACCCTACTATAGGTGTTGTATTGGATTTCACCCTACTATAGGTGTTGTATTCGATTTTACCCTACTATAGGTGTTGTATTGGATTTTACCCTACTATAGGTGTTGTATTCGATTTCACCCTACTGTAGGTGTTGTATTCGATTTCACCCTACTGTAGGTGTTGTATTCGATTTTACCCTACTGTAGGTGTTGTATTCGATTTTACCCTACTGTAGGTGTTGTATTCGATTTTACCCTACTGTAGGTGTTGTATTCGATTTCACCCTACTGTAGGTGTTGTATTCGATTTTACCCTACTGTAGGTGTTGTATTGGATTTTACCCTACTATAGGTGTTGTATTGGATTTTACCCTACTGTAGGTGTTGTATTGGATTTTACCCTACTGTAGGTGTTGTATTGGATTTTACCCTACTGTAGGTGCTGTATTGGATTTTACCCTACTGTAGGTGTTGTATTGGATTTTACCCTACTGTAGGTGTTGTATTGGATTTTACCCTACTATAGGTGTTGTATTGGATTTTACCCTACTGTAGGTGTTGTATTGGATTTTACCCTACTGTAGGTGTTGTATTGGATTTTACCCTACTGTAGGTGTTGTATTGGATTTTACCCTACTATAGGTGTTGTATTGGATTTTACCCTACTATAGGTGTTGTATTGGATTTCACCCTACTATAGGTGTTGTATTCGATTTTACCCTACTATAGGTGTTGTATTGGATTTTACCCTACTATAGGTGTTGTATTCGATTTCACCCTACTGTAGGTGTTGTATTCGATTTCACCCTACTGTAGGTGTTGTATTCGATTTTACCCTACTGTAGGTGTTGTATTCGATTTTACCCTACTGTAGGTGTTGTATTCGATTTTACCCTACTGTAGGTGTTGTATTCGATTTCACCCTACTGTAGGTGTTGTATTCGATTTTACCCTACTGTAGGTGTTGTATTCGATTTTACCCTACTGTAGGTGTTGTATTAGATTTCACCCTACTGTAGGTGTTGTATTCGATTTTACCCTACTGTAGGTGTTGTATTCGATTTTACCCTACTGTAGGTGTTGTATTCGATTTTACCCTACTGTAGGTGTTGTATTCGATTTTACCCTACTGTAGGTGTTGTATTCGATTTCACCCTACTGTAGGTGTTGTATTCGATTTCACCCTACTGTAGGTGTTGTATTCGATTTCACCCTACTGTAGGTGTTGTATTCGATTTTACCCTACTGTAGGTGTTGTATTCGATTTCACCCTACTGTAGGTGTTGTATTCGATTTCACCCTACTGTAGGTGTTGTATTCGATTTCACCCTACTGTAGGTGTTGTATTCGATTTCACCCTACTGTAGGTGTTGTATTCGATTTCACCCTACTGTGTGTTATAATTCCTCTTCTTCAGTGTTCACCGACAAACCCTCGTCCATCCTAAAAACGGACAGTAAGTGTGTTGTGTGTGTGCGCTGTGTCGGTAGTTTACACCATAGTCGTGACACATAAGACTTTCGGCCCGAAACATCCGGCTTCAGTACGGTCACATCATTTTAAACAGAAAAGTATTAAACAGCATCGTATTATATATAGACCCCATCGTATGGGACAGGGAAAGAACTCCTACTTACTTAAGTGTATATAGGTCACAGCATTTGGAGAAACGGGGGGTGTATATCAGTACAATATAGGGACAAGCTGTATGGTGACGTCACCAGCACTGAACTGACGAACGCCTTCTTCGAACTTATTTATATTGACGTATAATGTGTTCGCAGAATATTAGCTCACCAAATAAAATAACCAGACACCGATTCCTTTTTCAGACGGAGCAGACTGGAGAGCATGAGGCTGTGAATGTAGATATCGACGTCAACTGTATCGCTAAGCCAGTGCGTTAATTTGCGGTGGACACCAGAGAGACTTTTTGGAGGCTGTTCACATTTTCTATTCTACATTTCCGCGATAGCCAGCAATCTCATCACAATACATACAACCAACGGTTTTTACAACGATGCAAGTGGTTAATTCTGTGAGAAAACTGGCAGGCGAAGAATTCATTGAGCACAATTATACGGTGACCACACAAATGGCCGCCGCCAACCAATTCCTTAAATTACTTCAACTAAAAAGTTAGAATAAATCCGCGATAAAAACGAATACATTTTTTAATAAATCAAGCGAGACATGTTTTCTTGTTTACTTGATTAATGTTGTTTACTGTTGATTTCAATCAATTTCCCTGTTGGGTGATGTCAGATACAAAGTCCTTGTGTTAACGGTCTTGCCCCTCAAAGCGCTCCCTTCGCACTGGCCTGTACAGGCAGCATGACTTAATCTAGCTTTTCTCAGACACTGAACGTGTGGACTCAACTCAAGAACAATCAGGAAAAAGTGTTAGACGAATGGCCAGACATGAAGGATAAGATAGGAGATGTAGAAATAAGGGAAACAATCTTGGAATGTCCACTAACATCTAGTAACAACACATGAAATGGTTTTATCACATAATAAGCCACAAAGAACAGACCATGGCACACCATGAGCTTTTAACAAACACTACAAGAATACCAGATCCATGGGTCGACCATTAAAAAGACGGACCAATGGAGCATTAGAAACACTAGGAAATATAGTAGCAGAAGACAGAAGAGGGAAAAAAAAGCTAAATCTTCATTTAACGAGCATTCTAAGTTGTTTAAATATGGCCGACAGAAACAATCGTACACTATGGGCAACCAGTGAAGACCTCAAATGTTCGTGACTTACGCTGATAGATATAAACGTCTAAAGCATAGGAAAAAACATAGGGCAATGTTTAAGGGAACATTTTTAGGTGATGTGGTCGGCATAACACCAGGCCGCCTTTACTTCCCAGATCTCCGGTACATGTTTTTATAGGCTGGGTGCAACCCCGGGGTCCGAAAAAGTATCCGTCTCGTCTTAGGATCTAAATCGGACTTTTGCAACCCGGACCTAGCAGTAGCTGAAGGAGGGAGAAGAGGGAGGAAAGAAGAAGGTAGAAAAAAAGGAGGAAAAAGAAGAGGAAGAAGAAGAGGATGAGGAGGAGAAGAAAGTATAAGAAGATGAGGAGGAGAAAGTAGAAGAAGGGAAGGAAAAAGAAACATAGTGACATATAAGAAGGTGAAAGTGAGAATGCTTTCTCCCAAAGTCGTCAAGGTGAATCTTCAAGACCAGAATCTAGAGAATATGGAAAAGGAGTGCCGGGTTCTGATGTAGGAGCCGTTTATAGAAATCAATTCTTCGCCTTTGCTCCCCGACCGACCGAGCGACGTTACTGTAAGAACTCCCCACATATGGATCTTGTTGACGACTAGCAATGTGCCCTAGACACGGTCACACCACGCGCGTCGGTGTGTGAGTGTTTGGGGTGGGGAGGAGGGGGTCTACAAGTGATCCTGGCAGACAAAAGAGGTTCAGGGAGAGCGCAGAGATGGGAGCTAATGACACGGATAACAAGCAGAAAGTAATTGATGCCCTGTGGGTGAGGCGTGTTGTTACCTCTTAGTACTAAGTCTCCCCAAACCGCGTTCGGTTAGTGTGCTCTGTCGAACAGGTGGCCTGGGTTCAGTTCCAGATACAAACGATTGTTCCCCCCAAAATCAACCATGGCTTTAAGTTAATGCTCGGTGGCTGGGTGGGTAGTGTGCTCGCTTCCTGACCAGAAGGGTCAGGGGTTCACTCAGTCTCTAAAAATAGGAACAAGAGATTTTTCTATAAAGTAAATCTGGCTTGGTGTGATACTGACCACATGACCAAAAATGTGCCGGAGTCATGGAAAACTATGGTCACTAACACCATATTCCACATACGCCTATGGTCACTAACACCATATTCCACATACGTCTATGGTCACTAACACCATATTCCACATACGACTAGCAAAGCGTGGAACCTTTATTTTACTTATTGTCTGATTGTTTCTGAAAAAACGGGTATCATTGTTAGCAAAAGTATAACGGTCTGGCGTGATACTGGCCACATTACTCCATATATGTCGAAGGTCATGGAAAAAAATAGGAGAACATCGTCTTCATGTAAAACAAAGAAACAAAGAACAGAACAGGCAAAAAGCAATGTTAACAACACGAAATATGTACTCACATCCAAGTAAATAACAACATGTCATAATCATCACACCTCTGTTGTACATCTACCATCCAAGTTAACAATGTTCCCAGATATTTAAATTCACTTACCTGTTTTAATATTATTCAATTTGTCTTTATTGTACACTGCGCACAATACTTATTATACACCTTAACATGTTATATCTATCCAATATTCCTGTATTGTGCAGAAATATGGACATTAAATAAGAAAACAGCACAAAAAATCGAAGCCCTTGAAATGTTATCTTCTATCAAAATGGGAGAGAACTGGGCGGAAGGAAGATACAGGAAAGGTCTGAAGCAGCTGGGAAAAAACGAGCTTAAAGTAATTCAAACAAGACAATAGAAATGTGTAGGACACGTGAAGAGACATAATGCTCTACTAAATGTCATGTTGGAGGGGAAAGCACAAGTTAGACGAGGCAGACCGGGACTACTAAAGTGGACTGAGAACATTAAAAGATGGACGGGTGAACTTACTATGACAACGAACACCAACAAGGTAAAGAGAGTAAAATGACGCTCCTTGGTGGCCAACCTTCGATATAGTGACGGCATCCAATGAAAAAGAGGTGAGATGCAGAATGGCCCAGGCAAAAGCAGCTTTCCAAAAAATGAGGAAGATACTGTGCAATCCATTTTTGACAATAGAAACAAGAAAAAGAGTTCTTAAATGTTACGTAGAGCCAGTCTTAACATATGGATGCGAATCATGGACAATAGGACAACAGACAAGAAAATCACTGGAGTCTGTAGAAATGTGGTTTTACAGAAGAATGTTGAGAGTACCATGGACAGCTAAGAAGAGTAATGAAGATGTTCTGAGAGAGGTCAAAGCAAAAAGAGAGCTAATTCCAATATTAGGAAGAAACAATCATCATTTTTTGGCCAAGTAATGAGAAGAGAACAACTGGAATATATATTGTAACAACTGGAAAAATTGAGGGACGAAGAGATAGAGGGAAGCAAAGAGAAAAAATAACAGACAGCTTAAGAGAATGGCTTGGCAGAAGGTCAACAACAGAAATGATAAATAGCTGCCGAGATTGAAAGTTGTGGAGAGAGAGTTGTGATCACCTACGCCGGTAGGCCCAGTACTTGATGATGATGATCCAATGAAAGCATAAAGACTATACTATATAGAGACGGCATCTAATGCAAGCATAAAGACTATACTATATAGAGACGGCATATCGATGGCTTGACAAGCTGTCATTGTAAAAAGTGTTGTTATGGAAACGAGAGCCATATATTTTAGAAGCAGTGATCTCCGCAATATGTGCCATTTTGGCAGGCAAGGTTTCTGTTTTTGAGATTGTGGTTCTGCCCTATGTGCCGTCTTCGGCTCGAAAGGACAATAGATAGATCCAATGAAAGCATAAAGACTATACTATATAGAGACGGCATCCAATGAAAGCATAAAGACTATACTATATAGAGACGGCATTCAATGAATGCATGAAAACTAAACTATATAGAGACGGCATCCAATGAATGCATGAAAACTAAACTATATAGAGACGGCATCTAATGAATGCATGAAAACAACTATATAGAGACGGCATTCAATGAATGACGCTCCATGGTAACCAACCTTCTATATAAAGACAGCATCCAATGAAAGCATGAAGACTATATTATATAGAGATGGCGGGTACTTCTGTACTCATTTTTTTTTATTGTGCAGAAGCAAGTGGATCGTACATCCTCGCTGTTATTACCTTCCCAACTCTGCCAGCCATTTTATTCTATCCCTCTCTCACTTTCTCTCTAGCCGGATCGATTGAAGAATCACCTGGAGGTGGACAAACAGGCGGCGAGCAATGAAAGAAGCAAACACTCAATAATTGGCCATCCGTGCCACGCTGCACAGCATGACGCAGACTTCACAACACCAACTCTTGTTGTTATCCCCCCCTTTCCACACTATCACTGGGCAAAATGTAATGTCCGTAAAGCCTTCTTGGCATCGAAACATCATGATTGCTGATTATATAGAATAATCCGCACTCCGGTCAAACCCATGGGTGCTCGTTCACTTATAGATGACAACGAAGGCTAATGATGACACCAGTGGTGGCATAATAGCCTCACAAACGCCTCAAACATTTCCCCCGCTATTTTTTCATTACAAATGTTGTTTCATTAATTTGTATTAAAAACTGCATACCAGAGTAGGTCACCGTGACAGGCTGCTGACCGACAAAAGAGAACAGCAGCGGTAAGTAGCGTCACACAACAAACATAATGTCTTAGGCGAGTGAAATAATAATCCTCCGTATTAAGCCACAGCATTTAGAGGATTATAAAGGATGAGTGTGAACACCAGTGCTCTCCCTTCGATGTTATTTACTTGCTCCAATTCATGGAGAAATGTATGTGTTTATTTGTTGTCCTACCTACGTCAATTGGAGATGTTCGAGCTCACGTGTCATCGTCAAGCCAAAGTGCCGGCACGGCGCTTGCTTGCTTGCGTTCGCCGATGACTAAAGGAATACACCCTCTACGTTAAGTGGCATGTTTACGTTGTTTGTAGTTTGCAGGAAAACTGTGATATTTGCGCCTTTCGGCCCAACACATCCGACTTGAGCATGTTATTCTTGAGTACCGGGTTGTCTTCCCTCTACGACCCTTACTCGCCTGGCCAGACTAGACAGTTTATTCAGTTTCTGGAGGCACCACGGAGAAGTGGAGCAGGGTTTGGATGGTTCTAGTTAACCGATCCTGGCGCAAGCCATCAGCTGTGGGTCGCTGACAACTTACAGCTCTGCTACTGTCGGGCGCCTTTGCCTCCGCCACGGTGCTAATGACGTTCTAGAAGATCACCGATAAGAAGGCCACAGAGGACTGCTGCAAACATTGAGGGGAGGGGAGAAGAATGATACCAGACAGTTTCAGAGAGTGGCAAGGCCGGAAGTCAACAGCACAACTGATGATACAGAAGCAGCGAAATGAGAACTGTCATTGCTTATGCTAACAGTTTTCGTACATGATGATGATGATTTCATTATCTCTGGGCAAAAAACGGGAGGCGGCAAGTCTCGTTTACCAGTTCAGCATGTAAGTGAACCCGAGTGTCAACGAAATGAGTAAGGAGTATGTCAATGCCTGGGAAAATGGGGGGGGGGGGGGGGGGGGGCTGAGTGGTCCAGAGGTAAGACGAGGGCTCTGGACAGAAAAGTCCCAGATTTGATCCACACCACGGGCGGTTGGAATTTTCTACAAAATCGAACCCATCATATTTTTATAGCTTTACCCTCCCCCCTGGTCTCTGAGCAGTGAAATCCACTGTTTAATCCTCTCGGAAAACGGCGAAAAAAAGTGGAGGCCTCGTGTGCACTCGCGCACGTTAAAAACCCCTGCCGCTGCCAGGGCAAACAATTGTTATGCAATTCTACCCATGCCGAAGACGGATATGTTGGGCCGAATGTCGAAGATATCGCGCATCCACGGCCACTTAGCGAACACCAAGGAAGAAGATGACGACAGGCAGGACAAAAAATAAACAACGTAAGATGATAGAAAGTGAACAAGAAAAGGCGTTATACGGTAGTATATTAAATAACAGAACGGCTAGGACAGGAAAGATAATTCTATACGTTCTCAAAAGCCATAAAGACATGGATAGAACGGGATGAGACTTATCGCACAGCCAAAGATTTCTCTATAGAAAATATTGTCAAAATATAAGTGATTAACTCGGAATAAAAACTCACTGACTTTAAGCAGAAAAAACGGTGTAACTCGTCTTGTCTTTCTGTTAGTTTAGCTGCTCCATGCCATGTTTGTTTTCTTTGTTGTCTGCAGTTCTAAACGCGACCCCACATATTTTTACATATTATCTATTTCTGCTTATCTCATTCGCCAACTGTCATACCTCCCCGCCCCCACCCCCAAATATACAAATAAATAAATTGGGAGCACACAATGGGTCTTTGGAGCCGCTATAGCCCAGCCGTTAGTAAACTGGACTGGACTCCACAGGACCAGAGATCGGGTTCCATTCTGACTGACAGATTCCGGGTCCACCCAGCCTTAAATGGGTACCTGATTTTTTTTTCTGGGAAAGTAAAGCGGCACGGGCGTAATACCGACCACATTACCCCAAAAATCATGTGACGAAGGTCTGTAAAAATGATGGTCACTAACACCATATTCCCTAAACGCCACTTGGTGTGACAGGGCTACTTTTTTTTAATTTTCACATGTGCCCCGCAACATCATTTATGCCATCATATGCCAACGATGCCACATGACCTATATTGGTGAGTCTGGGAGAAGATTAGCGGAAAGATTTTGTGAACATCTACGTGATGTCCAACAAAATACTGGTACTCTGGTGTCTTCCCACTTCTTCAACTCCCCAAATCACAAGGGCAAAGACGACATCCGTGTCACTGGTATTGTCCTTTGTCACTCTGGCGACCGCAGCCGCTATACTTTGGAAAATCGACTCATAGTCCAGTATGGTTCGCTGACCCCAAGAGGTATGAATGTATCACACTCATACACAGTTTCCTTTTGGTTGCTCCTTCCCTTTTGCATAGCCTTCTCTACTGCACATATTTGGGTTCTTTGGTTAACTTACTATGCCATGCTATTTATAGTTCAGCTCCTCTAGTCCCTTATGAGACACTTCGGTGTTCTCCTCTATACCTTTTTTCTGTGCTCCTTACCCATCATTGTTTTTATTGTACCCCACTCTCAGACATCTCACTCTTACCGCCTTTTGAACACCTGTTAGTCTACGATTCTATTCTTTCTCCTTTGTGTTTGCACACTGACCCCTGTGTTAACTCCTCTGGTTCTGTGTGCATTTGCGCACATTTTTGCACGTTTCTCTACGTTCACGACAGCCGCACTTGGTTGCTATTTCCTTTTGTTTTGACAGGATAGATAATTTTGTTTTCTTTAACACATTTCGATTGTTTTTGTTTTGGCTGTTTCGTTATTAGTTTTGTGTGTGGGTTTTTTTTTTGTTCCTGATGAAGGCCTATTGGGCCGAAACGTCGTTTAGTCTGTGTCGTCCACTTATCACGTAAAGCTTCTTACATACCATTTTTTTTATTTTTTAACCTACTTTTTTTTTACTTACACACGGGCCTTACTTTATCTCCCACCACAGCTACTTCGGGTGAGTGGGGAAAAAGGGGGAAATCTCAGCGTAGGTGAGATTGAATGCCTAGTCATACTGGAGACGGTCATAAAAGACAGGAACCCCTAATTGTTACAAATTATGAAAATTATAATCGGTCACTGTATAGTCATTAAAGTAGAAGTTAAAGTAACGGACGCGCTTGCTGTCAGCTTCAATACATCAACAAGAAATAATCCCAATGCAACGTATACAAGGAATAAGACAATTGTGTACATATTCTTTGTGACCACCAAGATTTATATTTGCTCACTTTGTAACGTGGACAGCACAACGTGAGCTTCTCCATATAAAATCATTGGTGCCCATTTAAGGCTGGACGAACCTTGAAACCATTGATCACAAACGAACTCGAGAACTTGATATCGGTACTCCAGTCCACTCTATAAACAGATGCCTCATACAGCTTCACTAGTCCACTCTATAAACAGATCCCTCAGACAGCTTCACCAGTTCACTCTATAAACAGATGCCTCAGACAGCTTCACCAGTTCACTCTATAAACAGATGCCTCAGACAGCTTCACCAGTTCACTCTATAAACAGATGCCTCAGACAGCTTCACCAGTCCACTCTATAAACAGATGCCTTAGACAGCTTTCTAAAATGAAACTGGCAAACAAAGTTACAAATTAAAACTCTATTACGGAGATCAAGAAAAGGAAAAGTGGATGGATTGGCTAAACATGGCACGAACCAGCAAAGGAATACTGCAAGACAGTCAATAAACTGGAACCCACAAGCAACTTGGAAATGTCCAAGCAGGCCTGAAGAAGAACGATGACATCGAATCAAAGGAGGCTACAGGATGTAAGTGGACGCAGTTGGATAAATTAGCACAGAGCCGGGTCTGATAGCGGAGTGTGGTTAGTCTATGAAGAGCTACAAGGGGTACGACATTAAGTAAGACCAGTTCATCCACTAACCGAGGTCATTCAACGAAACCGTTAACAAGTAAACAATCAGATTATACATGAGGTGATTATCGATTAAATAATAATAGAAACATCGTCTACGAAGAAAGCACCTCAGGATTGAAATAAAATGAATAAACAGAACAGCCAACAAGACGCAAAGAAATGAGAAGCAGCCGCTAATGACACAGGATTGCTTACTGCAAACAACCTTGCTTCATTGCCCACACTCCATCAATGGTAAGCAACGGAACGAGAAAACACAATGCTTGACCGTGACTGTAACTTAAGTCTCAGAAAAGAAAATAGAATTAAATCGATCTGAGTGGGAAAGTGTGTGTGTGTGGGGGGGGGGGGGGGGGGGGGGGGCATGCGCGACGACGACACAGTGAAGTCATACAAATTACGCAAAAAAAAAAAAAAATTCGAAGAAAGCGTATTTATGGAAAGGGGGGGGGGAGGGGAGAGAGAGAGAGAAGTGAGAGAGAGAGAGAGAGATATGTAATGAAAGTAGTTTTTCTCCACTTAGCAAATAACATTTCAAATTAGAGGGGTGGGTGGAGGGTTAAAGACTTGAGTAGAAGAACATCTTCAATTAAAACATGTGTGTGCATACTAATAAATGAACATGCTAGCGACAGCTTTCTTCACTACCTGTCCCACGTACATCGTTACACAATACCACAAGGCATATACTATGCTTCCATATTTCTGAGGTAAGGATGGACGCACTGGACCACACAATAAAAAAAAATACATAAATAAAAATAATCAAACGAAACTACCGCTACAAGGGAGAAGCATTGTTTGGAAGGCTTCACTAACATCAGGAGGGCTTCACTAACATCAGGAGGGTTTCACTAACATCAGGAGGGCTTCACTAACATCAGGAGGGTTTCACTAACATCAGGAGGGCTTCACTAACATCAGAAGGTTTCACTAACATCAGGAGGGCTTCACTAACATCAGGAGGGCTTCACTAACATCAGGAGGGCTTCACTAACATCAGGAAGGTTTCACTAACATCAGGAGGGCTTCACTAACATCAGGAGGGCTTCACTAACATCAGGAGGGCTTCACTAACATCAGGAGGGTTTCACTAACATCAGGAGGGCTTCACTAACATCAAGTGTCCAGGTTCGATCTTCAGGAGTGGCGGAATTTTGTTTTCGGACCGACAAGGCTCTGGGGTTCATCTAGCCTCTAAAAATGGGTACCACAGATATTTCTGGGGAGTAAAGGCGGCCTGGCGTGATACCGACCACAACACCCACAAATTTGCAGTGATCATAGAAAAATGTGATCACTAACTCCATATTCCCCATAAAGGCGGCCTGGTGTGATACCGACCACAACACCCAAAAATGTGCAGTGATCATAGAAAAATGTGATCACTAACTCCATATTCCCCATAAAGGCGGCCTGGTGTGATACCGACCACAACACCCAAAAATGTGCAGTGATCATAGAAAAATGTGATCACTAACTCCATATTCCCCATAAAGGCGGCCTGG
This sequence comes from Megaustenia siamemsis, assembly GCA_032433765.1. Lineage (NCBI taxonomy): Eukaryota > Metazoa > Mollusca > Gastropoda > Stylommatophora > Ariophantidae > Megaustenia > Megaustenia siamemsis. Next base: position 18,179,337 of record JAVIAB010000139.1, on the reverse strand, counting down.
TGTGATACCGACCACAACACCCAAAATGTGCAGTGATCATAGAAAAATGTGATCACTAACTCCATATTCCCCATAAAGGCGGCCTGGCGTGATACCGACCACAACACCCAAAAATGTGCAGTGATCATAGAAAAATGTGATCACTAACTCCATATTCCCCATAAAGGCGGCCTGGCGTGATACCGACCACAACACCAAAAATGTGCAGTGATCATAGAAAAATGTGATCACTAACTCCATATTTCCCCATACGCCTATCAAGGCAGGGGAGAGAATCTTTACTTTTTCTTAAACCAACATAAGTCGCAGAGCACCTAAAAGAAGTTCTTGAGGGCGTATCTCCCAGCTAGTACAAAGAAAGATTCATTGTCATTACTATACCAGGATGCACGTCTAAGGCTGTGCAGGCTGATAACAGCCGTCAGTGATGACAACGCCTTAGTCACGTGCACCTGTAGCTTTCTTTGTGTGAGACTATTCAAGTCCATACATTCCCTGCCAGAGATGGGACTAGTATAAGGAAGGAGACAAATAATAATAAAAGAATAATATTGTAAACGACATTTCGAGGCAACAGGTCAACGAATCATTTCAGGGGGAGAGGTATGTTTACAACACTCGCAAAAAAGAATTAACAAATAACAAAAAAAAAAAAAAAAAAAAAGGCAACAAAGATCACTTAATATACAGCCTGAAGTAGCATCGAACTCGTAACTTCTCGACACAGTGCCTTGTCACGACAAACTTGCGATAAAAGCACACTGCCAACTAAGCACACAATGATCTGGTCATATAAATGCTCGTTTGTTGGCTATTGTATTTTTTCTGGCGGAGCGCTTTTTTATTTTTATTTTTTTTTTCACCATAGTGTCAAGAGTTACCATGCGAATTACAGTCGGCAAATGAAAACATAAAAAAGTTTTACAGAACTAGTCAGATAACATTTAAAGTTTCTTCCGTCTACAGATCGATCGATTGTTTTTATAGCAACACAACAAAAGTTATTTCCGTCTACAAATCGGTTGATTGTTTTTAAAGCAACACAAAAAAGTTACTTCCGTCTACAAATCGGTAAAATGTCTTATTGTCAAACATACACAGCGTATCAGATCTGGACCTTGGCAGCGCGTGGATTTTTGGATTTTATGAAAGTTTCAGTATCTGGCACTAGATAAGTACACGTCTAGTGTCTACCAAAAAACTCAGGCAAACAATCGCTGGCATATAATGTGAAACGAGTTTATAAAGCATCGCAAGACAGACACTGAGGTCTTGAATCCACAGAAATCATGACAGAAACAAAGAACTAGAGAAAACGAGTAGTTTAGCTAACACCACAACCATCCATCGAAGTAAGACCAGCAGGCAGACAGAGAAGTCCCAGAAAATCCCTGCAATCAAGCCTTCAGCTATGCTAGCTACAGACGGCTGACGTCATTCTACGAATCAATTCAGAGGAAGAGGTATGTTTACAGCACTCGGTAAAATTGACAAATAATCAACAACAGAAAGAAATATGGACCAAAGCAGGATCGAACCCGTACTCAGTGGCACAGCGCCTTGCCACGAAAAGCCAAACGCTAGGGAACACTGCCACTGAGCTTAAAAAAAATTAGGATCGTAGGCAATGTCTTTCGCGCTGGTGTTCTCATGACTATAGCATAAGGCTGCGATCACAGCTAGGAAATACATAGTGCATCTGTATTTATTCCTGTTAAGACAAGTATCTCCCAGATAGGGTAGGGCTGAATACTTGCGTTGCAGACAAACATTTAGGACGAAACAGCACGAATAGTAGTTATGCTTTAGTCATGAGAACACCTGCGCGAAAGACATTGCCTACGAAGCCAATTTTTGTTAGCTGAGTGGCAGTGTTCCCTAGCGTTTGGCTTTTCGTGGCAAGGCACTGTGCCACTGAGTACGGGTTCGATCTTGCTTTGGTCCATATTTGTTTCTGTTGTTGATTATTTGTCAATTTTTCCGAGTGCTGCAAACATAGCTCTTCCTCTAAATTGATTCGCTGATTACACCTCGGAAGTTTCCCTCTATAATAATATTCATTTATTATTATCTGACGTCATTCTACCCACAACCACCCATGTTCGCAAAGCTGAAACTGGGGTAACTCCATCCCGCCGTGATCAACTATAGATGATTGTGGCTAAAACATTGGTTGTTTACGTACGCCAGCTTTGTATCTTTTGCCAAGTCCCGCTTGACCGAATTTTGCTTTAATATTCTTCATACTGATAGCCGTGTGCTCAGGTGTCCCCAGCAATACAGGCAGACATTCTCCGACTTCAGAGATACTCTCATATATTTGTTATCGTCGAGAGTTTCAACGTTTGGGGTAAATTTTTACTATTAATTAAGCCCGGGTAGCGACCATTTTTAGCCTTTTCGATTTCAAACTGCCAAGGGTTTTTAACGTGCGCAGAATGCACACGGGACCTCCTGTTTTTCTCGAGAGCCAGACATCGGGTCTTACTACCCAGAGAGAGCTAGACATCGGGTCTTACTACCCAGAGAGAGCTAGACATCGGATCTTACTACCCAGAGAGAGCTAGACATCGGGTCTTACTACCCAGAGAGAGCTAGACATCGGGTCTTACTACCCAGAGTGAGCTAGACATCGGGTCTTACTACCCAGAGAGAGCTAGACATCGGGTCTTACTTACCAGAGAGAGAGCTAGACATCGGGTCTTACTACCCAGAGAGAGCTAGACATCGGGTCTTACTACCCAGAGTGAGCTAGACATCGGGTCTTACTACCCAGAGTGAGCTAGACATCGGGTCTTACTACCCAGAGAGAGCTAGACATCGGGTCTTACTACCCAGAGTGAGCTAGACATCGGGTCTTACTACCCAGAGAGAGCTAGACATCGGGTCTTACTACCCAGAGAGAGCTAGACATCGGGTCTTACTACCCAGAGAGAGCTAGACATCGGGTCTTACTACCCAGAGAGAGCTAGACATCGGGTCTTACTACCCAGAGAGAGCTAGACATCGGGTCTTATACCCAGAGAGAGCTAGACATCGGGTCTTACTACCCAGAGTGAGCTAGACATCGGGTCTTACTACCCAGAGAGAGCTAGACATCGGGTCTTACTACCCAGAGACCGGGGAGTGTAAGGCCATGGATGCGATATATATACGAATATTATTAGTTTACACCGCCTGTGGTTGCAATCGAACCTTCTCGTCTAGAGGCTGACGTGTCTTACCTTTACCCACCCCTCCCAAACAGTGGTTCCAGACAGAAACAGGTTTGTTGAAGGACTCATGTTCAGTGAAATGCCGAGGCGCCAATGTTACAAATATATTTTTCTCTTTAATAGGAAAAGGTTCGTTCACTGTTCTGGTGGGTCCGTGTTCAATGTTCAAGCGGGGCAACATTGTTTGTTGCCAGCTACCGACATGGCTTCGGGGACTCACCAAGCCACTAAAACCATGTACCAAAGGAAAGTAGACCAACTTGCATAATACAAAAACAACGTCACCAAGAGATAAATGTGTCGCGCTGTTCAAGCATACCATTGGTACTTATATCATTCTCCCATGCGTCATGATGGGCACCTAATAACCCCCCCCCCCCCTTTTAAAATGAAAAAACAAACAAACAAGAAAATGCAAACATTTTAAATAAAGATCGAAGTGTGAATGAAGACAGCAACTGAAATGATAAAAAATAAAACGACAAATGAAAATGGTAACACACAGTTATCACAATGTAGAAAAGAACGAATAAAAAATGGCGAGCAAATAAAGAATATAACCATCGGAATAACTCAGCCACAAACATATATCCCACCAAGTGTTATACACACTTCCCAACTAGACCTTGCAGACTGGCACTCTACTTTTGATTTCAAATCGATGCTCTCTCTCATTGATAGCCGTTGTCCTTGTGAGTTTCTATTATCTATACCTTAAGGCACGGCATAAGGCCAGCCTAGGAGCGCTCTTGTAAGCGGACCATCACCGTTCTCCTCGCCAGCGGTCACCCTGCCATGATGGCGACATCCTCCTATCAGTAATGGACCCCTCGACCGTCAAAGAAAGCAATAACCATCGCCGTCTGCAGATATAAGCCTGCGGACTAAAAGGAACACCTCCCCACCCCCAACCCCCCCCCCCCCCCCCCCAAAAAAAAAAACTTTAATTGTGTAGCGTTTTCAGATTAGGAGCCATAGGTATCCATATATAGTTTCACTATTAGTTATACACTTCCCTAGAGTATCAAGAGCATGTGTTTCGGCCCTTTAGCTTCTATACACTGCTATCATCATCATCGAGTGCAGCCAACATTCGAAGTGGAGAGAGAGACGGCACTCAATGATAATGAGGTTGTCAAGAAGCTAAAGGGTCGAAACAAGTGCTCAATAGTTCACTATCTGAGTTTTCCTTTCAGCTGTCAGGTCTTGGGGGGATTTACATGAGTGTTCCTTTCAGCCGCCAGGTTTACTTCTAGACACTGTCCTACATATCACATTCTACTGGGAACCACGATATATGAATGACACGCCAAGCTGCACACATTCTAGACATTGTCCACATATCACATTCTACTGGGAACCACAATATATGAATGACACGTCCAAGCTGCACACATTCTAGACATTGTCCTACATATCACATTCTACTGGGAACCATGATATATGAATGACACGTCCAAGCTGCACACATCGAGCATATGTATGTATTACTTCTTTTGTTGCTGCCCATTTTGTAACAGGATAACTAGAAGTAACAACAAACTGCAGAACCCACAGAGACAAGATATACAGCGACTGTACACTAGAGACATGGACGGTATGACAAGGTAAAACAGTTAACAACAATACAGTAAAACTGTTAACAATGATACAACAAAAGATGAGGGCCTCGGCAGCCTAGTTGGGAAAACCACCCGACTGGACTACCGACGTCCGGACAACCAGTGTTCGATCCCCGCTGGGAGCAGTGTGAATTGTACTCGTGGTTGGAAAAAAAAAATTGGTCGACCTAGCCGTGGCAAAAATGGGTACCAGGGTATACCCTGGGAAGGTGAGGAATGTCGCTTCGCATCTGAGTTTCGATGCTTGAGGCGACAATGTACAGAAATCTCCGAACATTTCTGGATAGGCGGCCGAGCACATATGGGTGGAAACTGGCGTGCTAAGACGCCGGTTCAAGTCTCGGACTTGACCTTTACAACAAAAGAGCTAACAATGATACGGTAAATCTGTTAAAAATATGTTTTCTGACAGGAACCAACCAGCAAGAAAAGAGCAAGGTGGCCACAGAAGCTGCAACAGAAGATATCACTGCGATCACTGACATAACACATCGTTACAGCACCCACAGCCTGGTCTGCGGTTATAATTGTGTGGTGGTATTTAATCTCTGCATCTATCAATTTCTCCGGTTGTCACAATATATCAGATTGCTCCCTTCTCATTTCAATTGCAACAAATTCTACAGATGCTGGAACAAAAGCTTTATTTCTGCCAAGGTCTAACTAATTAGTATGCCCAAACTACTCTGAAGTTGGCCAAGATTATCCAAAAGTTCCTCCGTAGAAAACACATTTCTTTGATTTCCAACGAGAATGAACCTCTCTATGATAAACGCACTCTATATAAAAGAGGCGAGTTCCTCTTCTTTTTTTATTCCTGATCTCCGTTGTCAAATATAGCCCGCTCCGCCTCCCCCCCCCCCCCCCCGTTCTTTGAGATGCTGAACAATGTCTATAATTGGAATTATTTCAAATTTTAATCAATTTGACTATATGCTGTAAATTCATACGTTATAAAAATATATTTATAAATTGTATATATAAATAATAAATATTATACATTTATAAACATTAAATAGGGTCAATAGATAATAACGTCTCTCATGAGCAAATGTGATGTACCACGGCAGAATTATAATCAACTGGAGTCTCAGATCAGAAAAAAATAGCAAGACTACTAAAAAATTATCAACATATAGCTGTGGGTACTGCTAGGATTCCCGTGGAACATTCCTCTTCTGTAGGGACTACAATCATATAGGAGTGTCAGCAATCGATTATAACAAATAACAGGAACCAAAGGGAACAAGAAACAAATAATAGCACCAAAAGGATCATCATCATCATCAGGTACCATCTCAACCCAAAAATATCAGTTGTCTTTAGTAGTTTTTTTTTCTTCATTTTCAGCTGATTCAGAACTTCTTTGTTTGTTTATTTCCTTCTACCCAATTCTCCCCATTTTCAGCTGATTCAGAACTTCTTTGTTTGTTTTATTTCCTTCTACCCAATTCTTCCATTTTCAGCTGATTCAGAACTTCTTTGTTTGTTTTTTCCTTCCACCCAATTCTCCCCATTTTCAGCTGATTCAGAACTTCCTTGTTTGTTTTATTTCCTTCTACCCAATTCTCCCCTTTTCAGCTGATTTCAGAACTTCTTTGTTTGTTTTATTTCCTTCTACCCAATTCTTCCCATTTTCAGGTGATTCAGAACTTCTTTGTTTGTTTTATTTCCTTCTACCCAATTCTCCCCATTTTCAGCTGATTCAGAACCTCCTTGTTTGTCTTCTTTACCTTCCACCCAATTCCATTTTCCATTTTCAGCTGATTCAGAACTTCTTTGTTTGTTTATTTCCTTCCACCCAATTCTCCCCATTTTCAGCTGATTCAGAACCTCCTTGTTTGTCTTCTTACCTTCACCCAATTCTCCCCATTTTCAGCTGTTCAGAACTTCTTTTGTTTGTTTTATTCCTTCCACCCATTCTCTCCCCATTTTCCTACTGATCCATATTTCAAAGGCTTCACATTTCTGCTCGTTTCTAACTTAATGTCCATGTTTCTGCTCCATACAATTTGTAGTTTTAGTTAGGTCTGATATCTGCTTTGATGTGGTTATTCTTTTCATGCTGTTAAATTGCTTTTTTTGTTGCCAGTCCTATTCTTTGCTTTTTTTCTGTCATACATTTTCCATAATTTGTTATAGCATGACCAAGGTAGCTTATATCCCTCAACTCTTTCTAGGTCCTTTCTATCCACTTTGATGTTTACTTGTATATTTTGTGTGTTTTCTCTCTGCATATAATCAGTTTTTAGTCCTTTTAACATTTATCATCATCATGAGTGCCTTCTCTGCAACGAAGGTTGGCTACCACGGATCGCCATTCTATTCTGTTTCTTGCTTTGTGCAGGCCTGTCATAGATTGACTTGTCCATCTTTTGATGTTACTTGTCCAAGTTAGTCTTGGTCTGCTTCTGCCTCTTTTACCTTTATTTTCCCTTCCAATATTATTTTTAGTAGGCTGTTGTGTCTTTTAACATGCCCAAAAAATGTCATTTATAATATTTATACCCAATCCATATTCTTAGCTTGTTTTGTTTATTTTGTTGTAAGCCTTCTGGATTTACTGCCATTAATACGGTATCACAGCATATCTTAGATTATTGATTATAAATCCATTTATGTTTGGCCTAGCACACCCGTGATGTATTTAAAGATCTGCTCAATGTAAACGTTGAATAAACATGGTGATAGAATGTTGCCCTGTCTTACTACCAAAGGGATCAAGAAATCCATAAACAACACTAAATCCAACAGCACTAAAAAGCCCAAAAAACTTAATACAAATCTGAGGTGTGGCTAAAAATAATAAGCTTCAATGTAAGTATGACTGAATTAGACCCAATGAGAGAAAAGAAAGCTACCCCCACAGTATCTTGTTGTGATAAGCACACATTGTTAGCACCAGAAGTTTGAGTACTTGACCTATGATAGCACTTTTCCATTTGTGCTGGTAAGCTAACTGAGTGACTGGGAATAAATAGCACATGAGCAATTGTTGTGTCACATACAGATTTTCATTAATGGATGCTTGCAAAATAAATAGATGGAAATGGCAGGACAAAATTATTAACATGGAACTATGAGAAAGTACCAGACATTTGCCACTGGACAAAGATGATGGCCTAGGATAGGACATTTACTGAAGCTAAGTAAGAGCATTATACAACAGGCTCTTTTTGGAAATTTCAAAGTGAGGAGACAGAGGAAGGCTAAGAAAAGAAGGAAGACATGGAGTGATCTTAAGAGAATGGCACCAAACAGGACAGCTCAAAAGAGTTTGTGGAAAAACTATGCCCAGAGGGGGCTGAAAGGAAGAAGAAGAATGGCAATGTTCTATGTGTGCATTTGTGTTTCATTGACAATTCCGAAACACTTTTTAATAAAAACAGGCCAAGGGTACACAGCCACTAACACAGAGCAGGAACAGAGATATACAAAGCCACTTGTGCAGAGCAAGGAACAGAGATAATACAAAGCCACTTACACAGAAAAAAAAAGTGCTCAAACAGACAATTGGCATATAGGGGAATTGAGTGTTAGTGCTCAATATTTTTATAGACCTCTGCAGCACATTTTTCTGAGCTAATGTGGCAAATGTTATGCATGCCGCTTTTTTTAAAAAAAAAAATCTGGTACCCACTTAGGCAGTCATCAATCAGGATGGAAACCCCAACCTCTTGTCCTCAGTAGTACAGTTGACAAACCACTGAGCTATTGCAGCTCCCTCACTAACACAGAAAATGAACAGTCACTAAACAAGATCAGATGATAGCAAGCCATTAACACAGAACAGGAAGAGAGACAAAAATAGTCACATTACAAACAGGAAAAGAATACACAGCCACTAAAAGAGAACAGGAAGTGACATAAAATACAGTTACTATCACAGAGCAGGAATAGAAAAATAATATTCAGCCAACAACACAGAACATGACCATAAGCACTGAACAGGAACAGACAAAGACAACAACCACTAACATGAAGCAACACAGCTACACCTAGAACTCCATGGGGGTCAGTAAAGAGTTGAGACTTCAGTGTTGGTCTCATGTTCAAAGGTACCTTAAGCAGGAACCATGTATTCTCACTGGTGTTCCACTCAAAGTGCCTTCGCAGTTAATTTAACAACAAATAACAAAGCGGTTATGGGACTCATCATGTGACATACTGATGGTGTAGCCGATCATGTCCTTCTACAAACTTCTATCTACAGTGCATTGTATCAGTTCTGTGGTTCACTGTTTTCCATACCAAGACACCAAGCTGTCCAGTATTTCTCTCTTTCTCGTCCGATAACTCCTTCATTTTATTTTTCCAGTTATAACCAAGTATTCCAACATTCCTCTTCTCACAATGTGCCTGAAAAATGTTGATTGTTTGTTTCTGATGTTTTTTTTTAGAAGCTCCCTTTTTGTGTTGGCCTCTTTGAGAATTTCCTCATTGGTCTTTTTAGCTGTCCAAGGAACTTTCAACATTCTTCTGAGAAATCCCATCTCTATGGCCTCTAACCGTCTTTCATTTGTTTGTCTGCTGTGCATGATTCGCTTCCATAGGTTAGAATTGGTTCTCTATGGCACCGACGATATAATGTTCAATCAATCATTTCTCAGCGGTCAGCCCTTGAGTCTGATGTTCTCAAAACGTTTATTGAAGGCTTGTTGTATTTTGATCTTTATGTGTTATCATGTGCCCAGACTATTTGTCTGTTGATTATTATGTTTCATTGACGAATATTCTTAGGTTTTATTGCGAGCCCAGCAACCTACTTTAATGGTTTAAATAACAGAAGATAAACCAATAAATTAATTTTTAAATTGTGGGTATTTGGTAGGATTCATTTATCTGCAGGTTCTACAATTCCCATTAGATGGTGGGTATAGAATATTCTGTATTTGTGTAACAGTGTATTCCCTGCTTCAGGAAATGTAACAAATTAAAAACACCTTCGACAAGATGTTCAAAGACTTTTACAAAAGACAATAGGAAAATAGTTAATTTGATCTGTCTAGCAACAAAATTTCATGTGAGGATGAGAATCTTATTTATAGCTGGTACCTAGAAAAGCGGTAAGTAGGTGTAAAAACAACATAACGGTGAACTGCTTCTAGGGCAGTAGGCCCTCAACTAATGATGCTTCGATCTAGAAAATTTGGGCTTCAAATACAACTTACAAACGATTAAATCAGGAAGTGGTGTTCATTTTTGAATGAATGACAATTAAGGTCTAATATAACTTGAAAGACTCTAAGTCTAAGAGTGAGATTCAAGATTGTGTCTCGTCAAGAAGTAAGTAAAACCACCAAGACAACAACATTGTGAAGTAGTCTTTAGGAACAGAGTTTTGAGCTATAGCGAAAGGAATTTTTTTTTTATATATACACTTCAGTTGTGAAAACATGAAAGAAAAGCACTAAAGACTTTCATTAAGTGGGGTGGATGCATTGTTTTGCTAGTTTACAGCAACATCTGAGCCTTTCAGCCTGACATGTCCATCTAGACATGGATGAGTTGATTTGCTTAACAATTTATGACGGACCAGCGGCCATTTTGCCTTCTTTTGATTTTTAACTGTCAAGAGTTATATAACATGCATGAGTGCACACGAACCTATTATTTTTCACTGTTTTCCCAGAGGGCTAGACACAGGTCTCACTACTCAGAAACCAGGGGGATGGCAAAGCCATGAAGAAAACCATGGTCTCAATTTTTGAAAAATCCCAAAGCCTGTAGTGGGGGATCAACCCGGGAACCTCTTGTCCAGAGGCTGACATCTTACTCTAGTCCACCAAGTCTCTCACTGAAGGACCTTGAAGGGGGATTTATAAACGAATGTGACGAATTTGATGGGCAGAGAAGAAAATAGTTTTGAAACAGTGGAGAATGAAGAGAGTACTATTTCAACACAATTCAAACAAAACAAATTTTTAGGACAATTAAAGAGACGTAATAACCTAGGAAAATCACCTTTGAGGGAAAAACACAAGGTAAACGAGGCAGAGAAATGATAAAAGTGGGACTGACAACATCAAGAGATGGACAGAAGAACCTATGACTGTGTGCACCAACAAGGCAAGACAGAGAGTAAATAGGTAGCCACCATTCAATGTGGAGACATCACAAGATGATGGTTATAAAACATAAAAATGTTACTATATATGCAAGAAAATAAAAAATTGATAGATGCAACTTGTGTGAAATGAGAGGCATAAGAAATCCTAAAAACACAACAATGGGGCGGAATGAGTGAATTGAGTAGATAAAAGAAACTGAGGGAAAAAAAAATCTAAGGACAAATTCAATAAACGATTATCGATGAAGATGAACATCAAAGATTAAACGGTTCAAACATCTAATCGGAATGAAAACCAAACCTATTGCAGCCGGAGCGCACAACAGGAAATATCAATCTATAAGATAAAATGCAACTTAAAAAAAGGGTAGATATATTCAGAGAGCAGCTCCATAAATTCAAGATAATTAAACAAGATAACCAACTAGCGATGCCCAGAAAGCTACATATCCTCATCTCAGCAACACCTAACAGTATAAGCAGTAGGAGCAAAAAATAAAAAAGAAAAGACAACAGTGATAGGCATAGCCCTATGTGGCTTCCGAGGCCCCCACGATGATGGGAGAAAAGAATAAAGTCACTGTACCTGCCATGCATGTCGCAATAGCGATTACAGGAGTTTGGGATTGTCACCTGTGCTAAGACATACACAGATTCAATGTAATTTACATAGGCATATTGAGATGCTGGTGGATATGTGGAACTCTGACTGTAATGGAACTGGTTCCATGGATAGAATAGAATACAATGGAATGATGCAGATTGTGATGCATGGTAAAAAATTATACAAATTTAGAGCTTCAGATGTCAATCAGCAATGACGACTGTACACATCAAGATCAATGAACAAAAACAAATCAAGATTGTATTCCACCTCCATGCAGTTGGTCTGGTAAAAGATTAACCAGTTTAGTCAAGCTACAGGGACAGATGGGGAAAGCAACCAGGTACTCAAAAATGCAATACTGAAGCTGGATGTGTAGCACCAAAAGGTGCAGGTATCACAGTTCTGCAATAAACCGCCACACAGTACATCTAAGCCCACATAGTATCCTTCAAGCATGACTGATGAAGGGGAGTAGTTGTCGGGTGAATGCAAAAGGGAAAAGCACATTTATTGTTCTGTGTTCATCACCCTGGAAATGGAAGATTTATTCTGATCACACAATCTGGCAATCATTACATCAAAATTGTTGTTACTTCATCAATGAAATGACTTTTCAGTTTCTCACTAATAGAAGGAACTGTGCTTCAGCTGTGGTTAGCAATCTGGTCTACTGAGGACAAGGGAGTAAGGGTCAATTCCAATTGACAGGTTCGCCCCAGCCTTAAATAGGTACCAGTTTATTCCTGCAAAAAAAAAAAAAAAAAACTAACACAGCTCCTTTACCCAAAATTGTGCCCATGACCAGAAAATATGGATACCAACATCAAATTTTGCACAGAGCATGAGCAGAGCGGATGTCCTCACTAACAGAAAGGGTATCATGGCTTTTCTTAGAAATGCTAACAGCATTACTACCTTCTACTTTTCTGGGGGGCAATTAATACAGTGTTTAAGGGGTGCTCTGAACACAAACTATAATTCTTTTCTTCTACAGCATTCACCCATTACATAGGTGCAGAAGCAGTGTCGTGTCATTGGTTTATATGGCAAGGCACAATATCTGGCCCAACAGACCAGTCTTCGACATGGACAGGTTATCTTAACAATTCTGCCAGGACAGGGGCCATTTTAGCTCGCTCATTTCAACTTTTAATTGTCAATGGTTTTTTTTACTGTGCTTATCGGACCTGTTGTATCCAAGATGGGAAATTTCTCCGGCTTGGTATAGAACTGTTGATCAGAGGTTTAGCAAGCCGCTATCGCAAAAACGGTTTTGTTAATGAAATGTAGACCTGATACAGAATTACATATGCGTGTGAAAGCTGGAAAACAACATGAGATATAGAAACAAAGTTGAGCGCATTAGAAAATAAATGTCTAAGGAAAATACTTGGTATAGTGTGGAACAAATTCAAAACAAATGAGGAAATTAGAGAAATCACTGGCTAAAACCACTGTTCCGCTAGCTGAAAAGCAGGCGTACGGTGTTCGAAGCCCGCGGTAGATAGAAAGGATTTTTTCTATCGGGGGTGAAATAAAAATCCAGAGTCGCACACGTCGTAGCGACTGCTTGACCAAGTGGCCTTCATCCCTCGGGTTCTATTGCTGCCCCCGACATACACCAGCAATGGTACTATGTGTCGTAAAGATTGTTTTTTTTAGCTACTGATCAACCACTAATATCTTCAGTAATAAAGAAAAGATGATGGTCATATGTTGGCCATGTGATGAGAAGAGATAACAACCGAATAGCAAAGCAAGCCCTCATGTGGGAAACAACAGGTAAGAGGAAAACCCAGAGAGACACTGAGAAGAACATTGATGAGAGAGGCAAGAGCAGCAGGAATCGGCTCTCTCAATGAGAAAGAGCTGCTTGCACAGAACAGAGACAAATGGTGAGATTTGATCAAATATCTTTAAAAGAATTAAAAACTGCTAGAATAAAAATTCACTAAGAGAGGGATTATCTTGGTCTACGCCCTATGGGCCAGCTACGGCTTGAAAGATACACACACACTTTTATCGGACCTCCTGTTGTTTGCCATTTTTTTGAGAGGGCTAGACATAGGAACTCACTACCCAGAAAGTGCTAGACATAGGATCTCACTACCCAGAGAGTGCTACACATAGGATCTCACTACCCAGAGAGGGCTACACATAGGATCTCACTACCCAGAGAGGGCTACACATAGGATCTCACTACCCAGAGAGGGCTAGACATAGGATCTCATTACCCAGAGAGGGCTAGACATAGGATCTTACTACTCAAAGATGTAATGTCTGATATGAAAAAACCATAGACTCAAGTAGAGAACAATGTATATTGCCTATAGCTGCATTTGAACCTAGAAACTTCTTGTCCAGAAAATGAAATAGCCACGCTAGGCCACCTTGTCCTCCAAACACTGCTATAATAATGTGGACAGTGAGATCAGTCAAGTGCTGGGCACACCACTCATAAGGTTAAACGTTACAGACTCTAAACAAATGTTGGAATTTTAAACCACCTATGCATTCAATTTTCCATTTTCCTTTCCAACTACAGTAAACCTTGGCTAAACTGAAACCATACGTATAGGGGATCTACAGAATCAATTGTGGAAATCTGGTGTTTTCGGTGACCACTACCTCAAGGTAGGTACAGACATGTGACTAGTCATACCATAGACAGGCAATAAAATGTAGAGCCCATGCTCAGGATGATCACAGAAAGAGTGAAAATTAAACAGAGCTAGTAGATTACTGCTACAATTAGGAAAACAGGATTGAGGGGGGAGTTACATGGAAAATATGAACCAGGACATGACAACCCAAGCAACTTGGCAGACAGGAACAGACCATGATATTTAAAGTCACAACAGGTAATTGTGTCTTAAGAGCACACCAAAGATAGGACTCAGCGATTTTGCAACATGTGACTGCGTAGCATTCAGATAAACTCTAGAGCATATCCTACAGGGCTACAGCACTCTCAACACCTAAGTGCTCAAATATGGCCCACAGAAACAACCCTGCATGACAAATTCTGGGGAACTGGCAATGACCTCAAACAGTCCTGTTTTTGTGACCCAAGCTGACCTAAATGAGTAGCAAAAGCTGAACACTGAAGAAGCTGTTTCACTAACAACATTGTTTCAATGTTACATTACTATCAGCACTGAAATAATGTCAACACCAATTTGATTAAATTAAACCTGAAACTGCTGCTTCCTATATAATCAGAAAAGGTTGGAGTACTAATAAATAAGAACAAGATGCATTATTGGGGGCCTCAGTAGCCTAGTTGGGAAAACCACCCGACTGGGCTACCAATGTTCGGACAACCCGTGTTCGATTCCCACTGGAAGCAATGTGAATTGTACTTGTGGTAGGGAAAAAAAATACCCTACGGTTGACTCAGCCACTGGCAGAAATGGGTACCAGGGTAGTACTCTGGGAAGGTGAGGTATACCAACTCGCATCGTGAATTTCGATGCTTGAAGCAAAACTGTCCAGAAGTCTCCAAACACTTCTGGATAGGTGGCCGAGCACATATGGGTGAAAACTCGCGTGCTAAGACACTAATTCAAGTCTCGTACTTTACCTTTACTTTAAGATGCATACCAATAAACAGAACAAGCAGAGACATGTATAAAAGCAAAATTATACAACCAGTACTAACAAGCAATAAGAAATTGGAAAATATAGAGAACAAGACAAAGTTACAGAATGAACATGTGTAGCACATTTCACAGCAGATCATACTATTTCAGTGGAAAGATTGAAATTAAGAACTGTCTTATAATTATAAATAAGGAAATAAAACATTTATTCTCTGCAATCTTTCCTTTGTGTTGTTACCCCTTTAAAACTTCACACCATGTGAACAATATTAAAACAGGTCAATGAATTTAAATATTTGGGAACTTTGTTAACCTCAGACGGAAGATGTACAAAAGAGGTGAGATGCAGAATGGCTCAGGCAAAAGCAGCTTTCCAAAAAATGAGGAAGATACTATGCAATCCATTTTTGACAATAGAAACAAGAAAAAGAGTTCTTGAATGTTATACAGAGCCAGTCTTAACAAATGGATATAAATCATGGACAATAGGACAACAGACAAGAAAATCACCGGAGTCTGTAGAAATGTGGTTTTACAGAAGAATGTTGAGAGTACCATGGACAGCTAAGAAGAGTAATTAAAAAGTTCTGAGAGAGGTCAAAACAAAAAGAGTACTAATTTCCAATATTAGGAAGAGACAATCATAATTTTTTGGCCATGTAATGAGAATTAGAACAACTGGAATATAATGTAACATCTGGAAAAATTGAGGGACGAAGAGATAGAGGGAAGCAAAGAGAAAAAAATAACAGACAGCTTAAGAGAATGGCCTGGCAGAAGGTTAACAACAGAAATGAAATAGCTGCCGAGATCGAAAACTGTGGAGAGACATGATCACCTACACCAGTAGCCCCGATACTTGATGATGACCATGTATACATTTTAGTAGCAGGGTTATATGGAAAACATCGGCTAGCGAATGAACCCATGTAATAAAACCAGGATACAAACACTAAGCCCTTCGAGCACAGACAGATCCAAATACACACTGAAAGACAAATAGTCAAAGCAATAATAAAGACTAGGATCATAAGAACAAGGAACCCAATCCTGACACAAAAACAAGTTTTTCTCCAGAAACCACAACGTGGTCTAATCAGATAGCACTGCCTTGTCAAATGAGTGGTAGTCAAACCAATTATGCCAGTCCCACAATCACAAGTGAATACATCAATAAAGATTGCATATCTTTACAGCTTCTAGGTCATGTCTAAACAGACAGCATATGATAGGATAACTATAAGAAGACTTATAAAGTTGGACTCTTCTGAAGAGGACCAGACAGCTGAGCAGATTATACTGGTCATTTGCCAAACAGATTCTTGGCGCTTTAATTTCCACTAGAGTCAAGGGTTTTTACTACCATGGGTAAAATAACAACCTGTATAATGAGTAAATTAGAGAAATTGCCAATCAACCACTATAAAAGCAATAATTACAGAAGCAAAAAGGGTAATATACAAATCAATTTTTCTACCAACTCTGTGCTATCAGTGCCAGAATTGGACACTGGACTCTAGAGCAATAAGAAATATAATGATCACCGAAATGATATGTGTCAGAAGAATGACAGTGAACAGCTTAAGGGACAGAGTAAGAAACACTGACCTGAGGAAGAAACTCTAAATTGAACCAGCCATCGAATACATAAAGAAACAACAGATAAATTGGTTCGGCCACATAACAAGACAAAAAGAACTAACAATGACTCAAAGAGCCATAAACAAACGCTATGAAAACGCCAGATTAAGAGGAAGACCGAGAAAGAGATGGATAAAGGGAATACTAGAGTCAAAAGGAGGAATAACATCAGAAGAGGCCAACAGAAGAGTAAAGAATCACAGACTGTTTCTCCCCTCGACGCCAACGGCAGCAGAGGAAGGTTAGAAGGTAAGTAAAGGTAAAGTACGAGACTTGAACCGGCGTCTTAGCACGCGAGTTTCCACCCATATGTGCTCGGCCGCCTATCCAGAAATGTTTGGATATTTCTGTATAGTGTCGCCTCAAGCATCTAAACTCAGATGCGAGGTAACATTCCTCACCTTCCCAGGGTAATACCCTGGTACCCATTTCTGCCAACGGCTGGGTCGACCGTGGGGGTATTTTTTTTATTCAAACCACGAGTAACAATTCACACTGCTCCCAGCGGGAATCGAACACGGGTTGTCCGAACGTCGGTAGTCCAGTTGAGTGGTTTTCCCAACTAGGCTACCGAGGCCCCCGAGGTTAGAAGAAGAACCACTAATATCATCAATAATCAAGAAAGATGTTGGACATATGATGAGAAGAGATAGTAACAAAATAACAAAGCAAGCCCTTATGTGGGAAACAACAGATAGGAGGAAAAGAGGCCAACCCAGAGAGACATTGAGAAGAACATTGGACAGATAGGCCAAAGGAGCAGGAATCAGCTAACTTCAATGAGATTGAGTTGCTTGCACAGAACAGAGACAAACGGTGAGATTTGATGAAAGACCTTTCCAAAGATTGAGACTGCTAGAAAGAAAATTTAGAAAAGAGGAAGAGTATCAGGGTCTATGCCCTATGGGCCGGCCACGGCTCGAAAGGTCAATAGATAGATAGACAGATAAAGAGTTTTCTATTACTGGGTAAAATAACAAACTGTATAAAGAGTTTTCTATTACTGGGTAAAATAACAACCTGTATAAAGTTTTCAATTACTAGGTAAAATAACAACCTGTATAAAGAGTTTGCTATTACTGGATAAAATAACAACCTGTATAAAGTTTTCAATTACTAGGTAAAATAACAACCTGTATAAAGTTTTCAATTACTAGGTAAAATAACAACCTGTATAAAGAGTTTGCTATTACTGGATAAAATAACAACCTGTATAAAGAGTTTTCAATTACTGGGTAAAATAACAACCTGTATAAAGAGTTTTCAATTACTGGGTAAAATAACAACCTGTATAAAGACTTTTCAATTACTGGGTAAAATAACAACCTGTATAAAGAGTTTTCAATTACTGGGTAAAATAACAACCTGTATAAAGAGTTTTCTATTACTGGGTAAAATAACAACCTATATACACTACACTGGGTATGCACACTTACTCCCAGCCCCTCAATGAACCTGGCAAATCCAGAAATGGACATGTGTATGAGTGCTTTTTGTAAAAAAATATGGTTTCACTTTAACTATATCAGTAATTCATATGTGCTATAGTATTTTGCACATTATATTCCCTTCTAAATTAAAAAAAGCATTTACCACAAATGCAGCTCTGGTAACAAAGTTCAAATGGTTGATTTATTTAGTTCCTCTCAGGCCAAAAATGGCACAAAGGGCAAATATAACTTTCCATATCAGACAATTCACTAGTAGGTCTTGTTTTTCTCTTTGGTTCATCGTTGAACCTTCTCTAGTAATTGTTCTACATAGTTTCTTTTGGTCATCCTTGTTTTCTTTTACCACCTTGTATCACAGGGAAGCCTGGCATATATTAAGATAAAAGCAGAGAATAAGCAAAGATGTATGTTAGAATCTCACATGCCAGGGTTGTCCTGCAGCCACACCTAGAAAAACATATCTTCCAAGTGTCAGTTGAAGCCAATCCTACTGTTTTAAATAAGAAAGTTCCAAGAAAACTAGTCTGTCTTTGTTGTCCAACAATAAAGCTTCTATTTGGATGTATGTTAATAAATGATATCTCCAATGGCCAGTTATGACTAGTACAATACAATGTATTTAATCACAAAAACAGTATCCCATGTGCAAAAAAGTGTATTTATATATATTAGCTGTCAGACCCTACACCCACCGTTAATTTATGTTACTGTATATATAATTATTATACACACAGACTTGAGAAATAATTGGCTATTGCAAGACATCAGTACTAAAGCATGATAATGAAGTGCCAGTGAATCAGAGGGAGAAGGACATTACTCCAAATACAAAGTGGCATAAACAGCTTCATTACTTGCCTGTAAAATATACTACGAGTATCGTTGGTATCCTAGTAGGGAAAACATGTGACTGGGCTACCAACATTCAGACAACCCGTGTTCGATTCCCGCCGGAAGCATTATGAGCTGTACTCATGGTTTGAAAAAAAAAAATATGCTGTGGACTCATCCGCTAGCAGAAATAGGTACCAGGGTAGTACTCTGGGGAGGCGAGGAAAGCAGCCTCACATCGTGCGTTTCTATGCTTGAACTGGCACTATCCAGAAGTCTCCGAAACTTCTGGATAGGTAGCCAAGCACATATGGGTGAAAACTCGCAATGAGTCGTAGAAGATTGATATTTTAATTCCCTTCTCAATTAAAAAAAGAGAGAGAGAGAGAGACCAACCCTTTCAGAAACTGAACCAATGCCATCTGATTGGAAAATGTCAGGTGCTGTTCCCATGACCACTTGTTACCAACTCTAAAAGAATAAATGAGCCCTAGATTAAAATATAGCAGCATCATCATTGTTTTTTTAAAAAATGTCTTCCTTGTACCATCTTCTGCTCAAAAGAAGCTATGTGAAAACAGGATAGCTTAAAAAAGATGTGTGAGTAGAAATATGTGAAGCTGGTCAAGAGAGAGATGCAACACAAGACTTACATAATCATGAAATGCTTTAGCTTCACTGCTATGATCACAGGTTTCTCTCCTCTCAGGTGCTGCACAATATAAATCCCAGAAAACACTGAAAGGAAAATTATAAATCAGATAAGCTACCTTGCAACATCTAGAACAACATGTAAATAATCTTTTTCCACTTTCCTATGTAGTGTTTGGCATAAGAATCAGAAAATCTAAGTTACAGTAAATGGCAAATTAATAACAAATGGTAGTTTGATTGGAGACTTGCAAACCTCTTCAATATGCAAGCTGATCAGTGTGTACATGTCACTTCATGGTCCACGTGTGCAAGTCATTTCATGGTCCACATGTGCATGTCACTTCACAATCTAAACAGCTGTTTATCAATTGAGTTGTTCAATTCCTGCCATGTCATTCTCTTGTGCTGTCTGATGTCTTTTCTCTCAGCTTTTCCTCTATCACTTCTTCCAATGATTACCTAAGTTGTCACATTTTCCACATTGCCTATCTAATTGTAAGGCCAAAGAGCATTTTATTCTTTGTAATAAGTTTTCTTTTTACATTACACTCTTTTAAAACATCATTATCACCCTTTTAAGCTGTCCATGATATTTGTAATATTCTATAAAAACTGCATTTCTATGGCTTACAAAGACTTTCTTGTCTTTTGCCTGACTGTCCCTGATTCACTTCCACATGTTGGCACTCGCTCTACATTCTCTAATGGTTCATATTTGTAAAATAATCTTAATTTTTTTGTGGTGTTTTATCTTTATCCTTAGTTGAAGGTTCCAAGCTAAAACTTTGGTAGAGGTGTTAGTCCCAAACATAAGGTTGTTACAAAATATAATTTCTACATTTGTTTCCTTAATTTAATGCATCAGCTTGGGAAACATTATTAATCAGCATTAAGACAAACATGTCCTCATGAATGAAAAACCTCAAAATAAATGCAACATATAGATAATATGCTAATAAAGGAAAGCCTTATAAGATATCTATTATTTCAGAAAGTGACAATGTTATTTGCTTAATTTTTATTAGCCGTTTCTTTTGATGTTCTCTGACAGTGACCAAGATCTGTTGATAGCTTTCACTCTTTCAGGCGCTCGTTCAATGACTACAAAAAGACTAAAGGAATCGATAGTCATCTTTGTCATCCATCCCCAAAAGGTGCCAAGTGTTGTATATAGATTGTGATTTTCACCTTTTGGCCCAACACATGACTTCAGCACACAATTTTAAAATACTGGTTTGCCTTCCCTCTTAGATCCCGACTTGTCTAGCCAGACTAGACTCTGTTTCTAGAGGCAGTGCGAAGAGGTGGAGTATGGTCCAGATGATTCTGGTTCACCAATCCTGCATAACCCATCACCTATGAGTCGCTGACAGCTTCCTGCTATGTTGTTGTCAGACTCCTTGTCTCTAGATCTATTGATAATGTCATAGTTTCTGTTACATTTATGCATATCTTGACAAAACCATCAAAACACTTACCACCACCATGAGTGAAGAAATCCTGGTGGCTCTCCTAATGTTATGTTTTTCTCCCATCTGATCTGCAAACAAAGAGTAAAAATAAAAATTGATTACTTAATTATAATAAAAACTAACAAACAGCATCATCATCTTGTACCATCTCCTTCCTACAGATGATTGACTATAACATACAATCATTTCATTCTCCATTTCGCCTTGATGGTATATGCTATGACATAATATTACAAAATCATAATATTAACAACCAGCCATCACAAGAGAATCCAGATAACAGCTTCAAGTGTGTTCTTGCACCTCTTACGTGTATACAAGTGAAGTCCATTTTTTCACAAAATCTCCTGCAACAGTTGGGGCATATTAATTTAAAGATGGAGATATCAGTGTTGGTCTTTTCTTCCTATCCTTTCTAATAACATGTTATCTCTATACCCACTGGCTCAACATTTTGCAAAGAAGAGAGCACATTTAGCGATGTATTGACAGCCTGGTTCAAGGATTTTCTGTGAATTGATGTAATGGTGTACCTTCACATAAGATACTTCAATAGAGTCCTTGGAAGAATTTCTTTTGTCATAAGCTGGACACATACTCCTGCTGGGCTTAACTTACTACAGGCAAGGAGTTTTATTTTCTATGAGGAAATCAATATCTGGCACTCTGTCATGCCATTTTTAATTCAGAACAATCGAGAGCTCTTGAGAAGTAGCTGAATAATTTGATGGATATAGGATATATTACTGTCCATGTCTCACTGGTATACAACAGGGTAGTGCACACTATGGAATAATAGAATTGATATTTATTGTGAAGCTGATTCTCTACCACTCCCACACTGTTGCATGTTCTCCAAATTCAGCATTGGCTTTGAAGATTCTGTTCACCTCACAGTTATTGCTTACTACTCTACAAAGTGTGCTACCAAGACATAATTGAGTCCATCAACTAAGAAGAGACACTTGTCCTTGATATCTGTCTGTGTTGTGGCACATCACTCTGTGTAAAGGCAGAAATATTATCTTCATTTCTTCTCTGTTTTGTTTTGCATTCTTCAGTTTTTAACCTCTGATCCTGTAAGCCTGCAGCATTTCATGGATTGTATTTTGTATGAATACATGTTTTGTTCCCAGCTCATAATGTCAGCAGGTGTCCATAGCATAAACAGATATACTGCAACTTCAGGTGTTTTCTGTTGAACTATTCCACAGCTTTTACACAATCTTCAGGATTACATAAGGTCCATTTACAAATTATTATTTACTTCTGTGCCTATTGCTTCTCATATCCCAACGCTCATGTGTGTTAATACTCTCTGTGGGAAACTGTTGGTGATTGTTTTGCCACACGATCTATTATAACTTAGTACAAGGTGTCCACAAAAAACATCTATAACACTATTCCAATAGGATTTTATTTTATCATGATCTTGAGCTCACCGGCACAGCTAGACGTCACATAGAGCTTGTAGCGTTTTTCACCATTCATTTCTATTCTGGGCAAGATGTTCGAACTTATCTAATGAGTCTATGCGTGCCAACTTTGCTTCTCTTTTGTTCTCTCTCCCCCCCCCCCAGAAGAGCATGTTTTGAAATTATTTTGCTGTCTCCTCTCAACACATATTTGATATATGTCAATACTCTCTTCCTAATTGTAGATGAGATTGTTAGTTGCATGGCCCTAAACTCCATATTAGTTTTAAATTAATTCCATTGTACACAGAGTAACCTTCTCAAGCATTTGTCTTCAAATGCCTTTATTTTTTCAGTCTCTTTTGATGTCTCCCAGCTTTCATATATGCAGGTATGTAATGAGTTTTAATTTATTATGCAGATATAACTTTTTTTTTAATTCATGCAATATATAATTACTTGTTTATCATGCTTTCAGTTAAATTCAAGCAATGTAATTTTATGTTTCTGAGGTGTGAAGTACTTCATAGATCAAAACCTGATCATATTAAAGTGTTTACTAGTTATTTGTAACATTTGTCAACTTGGTACCATTTAAAAGCTGTGTCCATAGGAGTGAGTTGGTACACAGAAGCAAACCCTGCACACCAAAAAGTAATAATCTTGGACATGACATTTGTATTTAACAGAAACTTCTGAATCTTCCTGTTTACTCCATTATTGTATCCAAAGGTTGGATACCATAGAGAGCGAAATTATACAATCTTGATAGCACACTTTGTGATTGATTCCTCAGACCACCTCTTGATTTTATCAGTCCACATCAACCAGTGCCGACTGCCTGCTTCTGCCTCGTTTACCATGTATAATTCCATTTAAGATAACTCTTAGCATGTTATGTCTCTTTTACATGTCTAAAATATTTAATATGTCATGTTAAACTGCTAAAATTGTGCTTTATACTTTATGTTATTGTCCTTATTTTCAGCTGCTTCAGGACTTATAATAAAATATCTTGATTGTGTGAAATTAGTGAAATTATCAATACAACGAATTGTTGTGGTGATTGTATTATAAGTATAACTTTATAACAATAACACAATCACTGACTGGAGTTTGTGAGTAAAATCTGTAAAACTGTAATATATGATATATGTTGTACTTTCAATTTGCAAAAAATAATAACTTACTTCTGATAAAAATGTCTGTGCTGATTTCTGTGCTCCAACGTGGAGTAAGTATTCATAAACGTAGAGTGCAAGTCTGAAAATACACAAGATTTGTATAAGCAAAGTCTATGAGAATACATCATCTCAATTTAAATGTAACAAAAAGTTGTCAACAATAGCCAACCAACTGTGTTTACAAATCGACATCACTAAAGTCAGGTACCAACTTTTAGCATTCCAAGGGATATCACTCTGAAAGTTGTAAATTGTGGGTGACCGTCCCCGGTTCACTGACTCTTCTATAGCAATACACGATCGATCTTTTATTATTTCTTGAATTTGTACAAATTATATGGATTAGGTAAGACAATCATTATTCTGACTGGTCAATTATTTGTGAAAAGTGACACGGCGATATATTAATGCCATAATCAGTATCTAAAATGTAAACAATACCAGGAATAAATTGTGTGGCAATGTGTGTGTTTAATAACTAGAACAGCTATTATATTCCGTGTTTGAATGGGGCATCCTCGTGTGCAGGTGGAATCCAGGAGTCTACGGATAACTGAAGTCAGAACCAGCGCCGCTGATACGGATACTGCGGCCGCAGTAAATTAATAGCCAATTGGAATATCACAGTAAAACACTATATACTCACTTTTCTCTTGCTTGAGCATCCGAAGGGACAGTAGATCCTTTCCCTTTGGCGTACATGCTGAGAGCTGAACTGTCACGCACCTGTCAAGCCATCAAGAACGACACTGACCCCGTTGTCTTGCCAACATCAACCAGGCCTGTCAGTTGGTTCTCGCTGATTGGCCGACGAAAATAGCACCTTTTGCTGTGCTGTAAGACCGACTCTCACTGACTCCGCACAGCTCGGCGACAAAGACGCGTTGGCGACTTGCCAGTTATCTAGTTTGATCGGATCCAAGTAAAAATGTTTACCTAGCCGTCGATTGTTTATGATCACTCCGTCATGTTACTTAATAATTGCTTATAATCGTCCATAATGTTTATATATTCTTACCATATGTTGCGTATACTATATTCTACACCCTCATGCAAGTATATAATAACCCCCATCCCCTATGGTTTTTGCATTTGTCCAATTATATATTTTTTAAACAGATGATGAGCTAATCCTGAGTTCCCTGACCGAAGATATCCCCAACCACTCTTCTTGTGGCTGTCCACAACAGATCAGACGTGCCCGAATCCCGCAGATTTTCCTGCCTGACCACCCCCAAGCTTGCAACATAGATTTAACATGTTAACAGTGACAGCATTTCTAGCCGGTCTAGAATTCCAGCGAAATCTTAAACATAGGCGTAAATAAACGGAAGGGTCAGTTCATTAGTTCCCATCTTCTATGTCACGTCTACCTTCCCCCATCCAGGACAAAATAATAAGAAGAAAAAAGCATTTGCTAGGGGTGCAGATTTCAATAATACACTTTACCACTGCGCTGACCTATATTCCTCGAGATTTTGCTCAATAGTTTCTGAAGTGCTGCGAGACTGGTCCATGTTGGGAGAGTCTATTACGGGTTGATTTTTTTCTCCCCTTCTTTCCATCCTTATTAATTTTTTTTAAATAATTTGGATTTCGGTTATTTTTTTCCTCACCGTCTTCTAAATACAGCCTTTCGAAAAATAAAGGAAAAACAAGTACAGACCTACAAATGTGTAGTCTAACAATCTTTCCTTTCCCACCCCGTCTTTAGAGGAAACTTTTTTAAAAAACAAAATGTTAGGGATGTCGTCACCGAAGATATAGATTGATACAATTATAACAAATTTCTGAGCTAACCATCGTGTGTTCCTGTATAGGACTTTTAGCGCATGTTGTATTTTTCTATGTATTTTTTCAGACTTTCAACCCGTGTAGACGCGTGTATGCTTTCAGTGGCAACAAAGCGGATGTCCAATGCACGTTGCTCACATAGTATCTTACACTACAGAGATGACGACTGCAGGCTCTGTGTCTTATGATGAATTCAGAAGTCTGGTTGACAATTTTGTCAAAAGATCCAACCAAATCGATGATAAATGGCATATACAATACGGGACTGTAAGTCCACCTTACATATGCCACCATTATCATTACATCATTTATGTCATGTATAAATGACAGCGTGTGTGTATGTATTTGTTTATATATATATATATATATATATATATATATATACATATACATATATATATATATATTTTATATAGGCCTATACATATAATATATTTATATAATATATATATATACATAAATTCACTCGCACACACACACACTGCATAGATAGTGTTTATATACTATATTATATAAATTTATAATATATATATTTTTATAAATAATGTGTAATGTATAGACCCTACATTATATATGTGTTTGTGTGTGTGTGATAATATACAAACACAAATGTGTGCTAAGTTGATTAATTAGAAATAAAAAGGACAAAAGCAAAACACAAATTACGATTCATCTACATTTAGTATGTTCAAATCACCTGTTTGTAAATTAAAATGTAGCAGACAAGATGCAATACCAACCCCCCATCCCTCGTTTCTCGTTCTAAACCTGCTCTCATTTTCCCATCTGGAGGCGAAGGCGCGCCTCCCAGCACCAGAGCTGGAAGTTGTCAGCGATCCACAGCTGATGGCTTGCGCCAGGATCGGTGAACCAAACCATCCAGACCCTGATCCACCTCTCCGCGGTGCCTCCAGTAACAGACTAACCTGTCTAGTCTGGCCAAGCGAGCAGGGATCGAAGAGGGAAGACAACCCGGTACTCAAAAATGTTGTGCTGAAGTCGGATGTGTTGGGCCGAAAGGCGCAAATATAACAATTATACTGCAAACCACAACACAACGCCGACACGTCGACTACGTCCTTGTAAGGGCGGATGATGAAGAGGAATATTCTAATCTACTACAGTACTCTAGAATACTTTAGTTATCGGGCGAACGCAACCAACCAACCATTTTCCCCATCTCAAGCGTTGATCCAAAACATTAAACAGGAAACACAACTCTGGATATTAACAATGGACTTAGGACTGAAAGATTACTTTCCCATTTGCTAATGTTTACCGTTTCAGGGAACCACGAACCTGAAGGACAAAGAAGGAAAGAAGTGTATTTCCAGCACTCGGTTACTTGATTTCATCCTAACATGATATATTTGTTTATGCTCAATAATTAAAAACAACATAATTTAACTTGAATATGCATGTTATATATTACTTATTAACATATTATGCATGTCATGGTACGGAAAAAGGGAGCCCATAAGAAACATCTGAAAAAAACATTAAGCTAATCAACTTTTTTGGCACATCGTGAGAAAAGGAAAGTTGAAATACTTGCCATAAACTTGGTTTCAACTGGCAAAATACAGAGAAAGTGAGATCGCTAACGGCAAAGAGAGAAGATACTGGATAGCTTGGTGTCATGGCACAGAAAACAGTCAACAACATATTTAAAACGATGCACTAAGGATAGAGAATTGTGGAAGGACATGATCGCCTGCCCTACGCCAAACGATGTGGCACATGATGATGATGAGGCATAACATGTCAAGTGCTATCAAATAAAACTATTTACATTTTGACAGGCAGTGATCAGTCCATCTCTTGTATATGCTTTTTCTACAGCACTGCCTTTCTCCTGCCTTGTTGATGAATAGACAGGCAGTAATAAAATCCATTTCTTGGTGGTACTCTCTTATCTATTACACCGTAGATCTTTTGTCCTGTTCTCTCAAGTGTCTCTTTTAGCGTTCACACGTTATTAAATGGGTTGGGGCCACATGTATGTCACTAGTATACGACCAAGCTGCAATATCTGCGCCTTTCAGCCAGATACTTTCGTCTTTGGCATGGCTAGATTTTGAATAACAATTTTTGCTCAGACAGCAGGCATTTTTGATCTGCTCTTTTCGACTTTGAACTCTTTAATATACGTGGGTACACGCTGGACTGCTATCTGCATGCTCTAGACATCAGGTCTCACTATCAAAGACAAGGAGGTAAACCACAAAAAACCATGGATCCAAAGTGAACAATTACCACCGCTGTAGCGGGACTCTAATTCAGGATTTTCCTGCCCATAGCCAACATTTTACTTCTAGACTGCCCAGTCCCCAAGTAATATGTCTTTAATAAGTACAGAGTTGTATTTTTTTATCTATTCTGTGTAATCTTCTTTCACAAACTCAATTCTTCATACATATTAATATTGATGTCTAAGGTAGACGCAGAAGAAGTTACATAAGCACATAGCTTAACCATCCACAGTATTTCCATTGAGTGCCATCACTACATCGAAGGTTGGCTACCATGGAGAGCCATGGTGCAGGTTGTCATAGCTGACTTGTCCATCTTTTGATGTCACTCACCCATGTTAGTCTTGGCCTACCTCTGGCTCTTTTGCCTTGTACTTTCCCTTCCACGACTACTTTTAGTAGGCTGTTGTGTCTTTTAACATGCCCCAGAAATCTCATTTGTCTTGTTTGAATTGTGTTTAGTAGTTCTCTTTTCATTTTTAGTTGTTTAAAGACTTCATCATTTGTTTTCTTTTCTTTCCATCCAATTCTTCCTATTCTTCTATAAATCCACATTCCAAAGGCTTCATTTCTCTGTTCCGTTTTCTTGTCTAATGTCCATGTTTCTGCACTCTACAGGAACATTGAGAAGATATAACATTTTTCTATCCTTAGTTTTAGCCCTAGTGTTATTCATTTTGATGTTAGTATATTTTTCATGGCATTAAAATTACTTTTTTGCCATTCATATTCTTTTGTTTATTTCAGTTTTACATTTTCTATCACTGGTTATAGTATGTCCAAGGTAGTTGTAACTCTGAACTGTTTCCAGTTTTTTTTTCTTCAACTTTGATATCCACTTGTAGGTTTTGAGTATTGTCATCTGTTTATGATCATAGTTTATCATATTCATGTCTAATTCATATTTTTTGCCTGTCATGTTTATTTCATTAAGTAATTTTAGATCTTTAGGATTTGTTGCTAGTAATACAATATCTTCCTATGTGTTACTGGGGCCTCATTATGAGGGAGGTAAAGAATAGTGACACTGTGACCTTCCAGGCATGTTGTAAGAGGCGACTAAGGAGGTTGGTCAATGGCTTGACAAACTGTCATTGTAAAAAGTATTGTTATTGAAACAGCACCATATATTTTAGAGCAGTGATCTCTGCAATATGTGCCATTTTGGCACGCAAGGTTTCTGTTTGTGAGATTGTGGTTCTGCCCTATGTGCCGTCTTCGGCTCAAAAGGAAAATAGATAGATAGAATACAATATCATCAGCATATCATAGGTTATTGATTGTCTTTCCATTAATGTTTAGGCCTTGAATCTGTGTGATGTTTTTAAGGATTTGCTCAGTGTATAGATTGAACAAGCTTGGTGACAGGATGCATCCTTGTTTCACTTCTCTCATTATATCATTAAGTGTAGAGTTCTCTTTGTTATATTCTATTATTGCAGTTTGCTTCCAGTATAAATTACATATTAGTCATATGTCTGTGTCAAGTAGATGTAGATTTGCATCTTATTTCTTCTTAATTACACTTCTACTCAAGTTGTTTGTCCTCCTGTGTTTTTCCTCAGCATTCTAATCTTTTAAAATGCACTGAAAGTATGCATCTCTCATATATCCTTAGTTGGGATTTTGTGTTGTGCTGTACATTCATATGAAATGACTCAAATGTATCAACCATCATTGAAAAACTGTCGAGATTATCACATAAAACTAATGTTATTTGTTATACTTACAGCAAGGTGTCATGTACATGTGTACAAAAGTTCAGGCTGTGCCCACAACTTGTTATTTTAAAAAGTCAGCACTGAGTGGCCCACCTCAGCTTTCTAATTCATTCCCTCCATGTCTGCACGATACTGACACCCATGACAATGAGGCCATAGATATTCTGTCTGACATGGAAACAGAACCTGAGGTTAAGATTTCTTTTATTTGAAATTAAAACTTCATACTTTTTTTTAAATATTAAAATATGATTTGAAGTTTAGATTTTCATTTACTCATTTCAGTAACATGCTGTGGCCAAGTTCATTTTCCCAAGAGATCAAACTTGGACACTGTCAGCTTAAGTTAGTAAAAAGTAGTAAAGTAAAGTACCCCCCGTCACACCAAGTGGCGTATAGGGAATATGGTGTTAATCACCATAAATTTTACAGACCTTTGGCACATGATTTTTGGGGTAATGAGGTCAGTATTACGCCCATGCCGCTTTACTTTCCCAGAAAAAAATCTGGTACCCATTAAAGGTTGGGTGAACCCGGAAGCCATCGGTTGGGATCGAACCCTACCTCTTGTCCTTTGTAGTCCAGTTCACAAACCACTGAGCTATCGCGGCTCCCAGCTGAAGTTAGTACACGTTGTTAAAAGATGCTGCTGCATGGTCTAATAGGTTCATTTAAAATACTCTCTTTCTGACAAGGATATACACTCTATGTATAATTAAAATGAACCATTTTCTTGATCATACATGAGACTTTCTTTTTTGATAGGGAAATAATATTTTTTTGGTCTATAGTTTTTTTTTTTTTTTAAAGTGAAGCATTTCTTTTACTTTCTGACAAAAAATAAAATCTCTAAGATTTTGGGATCAATGGCATCTGTCAGCACCAGGACTGGCTGCTCATGTGAAGTTGGTGAGCTAGAACTATCCAGATCTTACTCCACTTCTTCACAATAATCCAATTAACAGAGCAATCTGGTCAAGTGAGTAAGGGTCAAGAGGGTAGGCAACCCAGCACTTGAAAAGGGTCAAAAGGCACAAGTACCACAGCTTCCAGTAAGCCATAGCTCATTTATGCAACTCACAGCTGTTTGTTTCTATCTGAAAGTGGTATTTTAGTTCAAATCTTGGAAATTTTGCTACATTTATATCCTGAGCCTAGTGCATCAGCCTCATTATTAAATTAAAATTGATATTTCATGGAAGTTGCTCTTCAATTTGAGACACTCCACAGAAAATTAAAAATATTTATCTGAAGTCAATATTTGTGTTTGTATATTTTAGCACTTAATCTATCTATCTATCTGTCAACCTTTCGAGCCATAGTTGACCCAAGGGTAATCTTAGATACTCTTTCCTTGTTTCAAATTTTCTTTCTAACAGTCTCAATCCTTGTAAAGATCTTTTATCAAATCTCACCATTTTTCTCTGTTCTGTGTAAGCATCTCAATCTCATTGAGAGAGCCGATTCTTGCTTCTGTTGCCTCCCTGGTTCTTCTTAGTGTTTCTCTGGGTCAACCTCTTTTCCTCCTACCTGTTTTTTTCACTTGAGGGCTTGCTTTGTTATTTGGTTATTATCTCTTCTCATCATATGTTCAAAATATGTCCAATGTCTTCTCTTGATTACTGACGATATTAGTGGTTGATTGGCGATTTCTCTAATTTCCTCTCTTTTAGTAGCTAATGCTCATAGCAAAATGATAAAAGATTGGTATACATTGGATTTTTAACCACAAAAGTGTTTTTTCAAATTTAAGATGCAGCTTCTACTCACATTGAATAGTAGAAGAAGTATATGTATTTTACTGCATGGAAAGACACACATGAGCAAATCAACTAAATTCATTATCATCATCATCGAGTGCCATCTCCGCATCAAAGGTTGACTACCAAGGAGCGCCATTCTGCTCTGTCTCTTGCTTTGATAGTGCAGGTTGTCATAGGCTGGTTTGCCCATCTTTTGATGTTATTCGTCCATGTTAGTCTTGGTCTGCTTTTGCCTCTTTTACCTTGTATTTTCCCCTTCAGGATTACTTTTAGTAGGCTGTTGTGTCTTTTAAAATGGCCCAAAAATCGCATTTGTCTTGTTTGTACTGTATTTAGTAGTTTTTCATTTTTAGTTGTTTTAAGACATCATCATTTGTTTTCTTTTCTTTCTATCCAATTCTACCTATTCTTCTATATATCCACATTTCAAAAGCATTAATTCTCTGTTATGTTTTCTTGTCTAATGTCCATGTTTCTACACCATATAGGAATGTTGAGAAGACATAACATTTTGCTATTCTTAGTTTTAGTCCTGGTGTTATTTGTTTTGATATTAGTATGTTCTTCATGACATTAAAATTACTTTTTGCCATTCCTATTCTTTTGTTTATTTCAGTTTTACTTTTTTCCATCACTGGTTATACTATGTCCAAGGTAGTTGTAGTTCTGAACTGTCTCCAGGTCTATTCCTTCAATTTTTATATCCACTTGTGGGTTTTGAGAATTTTCTTTGTTTATGATCATAGTTTTTGTCTTTATCATATTCATAATTAGTCCCTATTTTTTGCTTGTCATGTTTATTTCATTAAGTAATTGTTGTAGATCTTTAGGATCTAATTATCTTGATAATTTCAACTAAATTATCAGTGACAAGCAGCTGTGTTCTAAATGTCCTTTTATAAATAAATACAATGGAATAGTTGTCAGGTGAATGCAAGAGAAGAAGAAAAATATCCCAAATGTAAAATTTAACATTACATGCAGTACAGCAGTAAGTTCAAAGATTTGATATAAAAATTGTTTAAGGTAAATATATAGATTCTCTTTTTTCTTTAACTGGACACATTATTATACATTTTATTATCATAACAAATTTAATCTTTCTTTTCTAGGTAGACAAGAGTTGCATGCCCACAGAGAGCTTATGCCTGTCACAACCACTGACTTATGAGTACCATGTGGTGTACAGTGAAAGCTACAGTGTGCCGGTGCTTTTCTTTAATATTTTCAAACCTGGTAACAATCAACATTACACTTAATCATTGCATATTATTGTGTTGATAATTTAAAATTTTCATTCATCAATTTTAATATTGAGTCATTATCATTTCTTTGAAGAACATACTAACATCAAAACAAACAACACCAGGGCTAAAACTAAGAATAGCAAAATGTTATGTCTTCTCAACATTCCTATATAGTGCAGAAACATGGACATTAGACAAGAAAACAGAACAGAGAATTGAAGCCTTTGAAATGTGGATATATAGAAGAATAGGTAGAATTGGCTGGAAGGAAAAGAAAACAAACGATGATGTCTTAAAACAACTAAAAATGAAAAGAGAACTACTAAACATAATTCAAACAAAACAAATGTGATTTTTGGGCCATGTTAAAAGACACAACAGCCTACTAAAAGTAATCTTGGAAAAGAAAATACAAGGTAAAAGAGGCAAAGACAGACCAAGACTAACATGGACAAGTAACATCAAAGAATGGACAAACCAGCCTATGACAACCTGCACCATCAAAGCAAGAGACAGAGCAGAATGGGGCTCCATGGTAGCCAACTTCGTTGCAGAGATGGCACTCGATGATGATCATTTTGCAGTAGGCAGTGGTTAGTAAACTGGCATTTTAACAACAGGAGGTCTAGTTTGATCCCCCAACTGATAGATTTTTGGGTTCACCCAATCCTAAATGAGCACAGGAAAGAAAGATGAACCAGCATATTGATGACTCATGACTCAAAAAACTCATAAAAATATGGGTGCTAACACCATATGTTCTTTACATCACATTCAAGGTATAGCGGTTTATTTCAATTTTAAAATACTTACATTTGTGTAAATAAGTACTACAGCTACTGCTACTACTACTACTACTACTAAAACTACTGCTACTACTACTAAAACTACTACTACTACTAAAACTACTGCTACTACTACTAAAACTACTACTACTACTAAAACTACTGCTACTACTACTAAAACTACTACTACTAAAACTACTGCTACTGCTACTACTAAAACTACTGTTATTACTACTACTACTACTACTACTACTACTACTACTACTACTACTACTACCACTACTACACTATAACTAATTTAGGTGAAGTCAGACTCTGAACAGAAGATTGACAGACAGTGTCTGCGGCAGGAGTGGATGCAGCTCTTGGATAATTCTATAGTGAGCACGTTAATCTGGGTGTACTGTCCAGGGCACGCTAATGTACATGGCAATAAAACAGTCGATAAGTTCGCTTGCAGCTCTGGCACTGAGTGAAGCCCTTCTTCCAACAAAGAGGACATTGTCAAGTTCATCCTTCATTCCTTAGGAGAAGAGAAAGAGAAAAAGGATCTGGTCGATCCGGAGCGCTTAGTGCAAAAAGCAGATGTATCTATAATTAACACCTTACAGGAATAATCAGTCCAAATACGCTTCCAGAATTGCTGGAATGGGCGATGAAGCGGATATGGGGATGCCCTGACTGCAGTTCATTTCTTTGCATTCATTCGATGACTAAAGGATAACACCTCTTCGTCATCTGCCCTTAAAAGGATGTTAAGTGGGCGTGTCTGCATTGTGTTGTAGTTTGCAGTAAAACTGTGATATTTATGCCTTTCGGTCCATAACATCTGGCTTCAGCTCAACATTTTTGAGTACATGGTTGTCTTCGCTCCTCGATCCCTACTCACTTGGCCAGACTAGACAAGCTAGTCTGTTTCTTGAGGCACCATGGAGAGGTGGAGCTCTGGATGGTTCTGGTCCTGGCAATCCTAGTGTATGTATGTATGTGTGTGTGTGTGTGTGTGTATATATATATATATAGACAGTAGCAATAATAATAACAATAACAATATAATTTAACAATTTAATATAATTTATATATTAAATATAATTCAACCACTAATATCTTCAGTAATAAAGAAAAGACGATGGTCATACGTTGGACATGTGATGAGAAGAGATAATAATCGAATAGCAAAGCAAGCCCTCATATGGGAAACAACAGGTAAAAGAAAAAGAGGAAGACCCAGGGAGACACTGAGAAGAACATTGATGAGAGAGGCAAGAGCAGCAGGAATCGGCTCCCTCAATGAGATAGAACTGCTTGCACAGAACAGAGACAGATGGCGAGATTTGATAAAATATCTTTAAAAGAAAACTGCTAGAACAAAAATTCATATAGGAGAAGGTGTATCTTGGTCTACGCCCTATGGGCCGGTTACGGCTCGAAAGGTCAATAGAGATATATATAATCCTATACCAGGCCTCTGAAGCCCGAGTGTGCTTAAAATAATTATCAATGTTAATTATCATAACATAAGAATGTCATATGTCAGCAGTCCTAGTTTTCAGTTTACAATTAATTATAAAATATAAATAATCAGACCATTAAAGTCTTTAAAATTACATATGTATATTTATATGCACACATGAGTTGCAATGCCTGATGCAGTATTTTTGTCCAATATATTTTGAAATGCATATTTATCTCATAGAGTTTAAGAAGTATTTTTTTAGTAATATTGAAGAGAAGGACTAGCTATACCACACCTTCACATATTGTAGCTTAGTCCTGTGATGTTTTGTTATGTTATGCTATGTTATGCTATGCTATGCTATGCTATGCTATGTTATGGCAGGATCACCATCACTGCACACTGGATGAATCTACAGGTGCTCCAAGTTTCCCATTCAAATATTAAGAATCTCTGAGGAGAACCCTGATCCACACACGCGAACATCATAACATGGTCTGGGAACCATCTGTGTGAGCAAATTTTTGCTGACAACTGATTTTGCCTGAGCAGCGATAATTTTTTTGGCCTATTCTTTTTAACTACCAATGATTCTTTAACGTGGGTGAATACAAATGAGACCTCCTGTTTTTCGCCGTTATCCGAGAGGGCTAGACATCAGATCTCTCTACCCAAAGACCAGGGGAGGGTAAAGCCATAAAGAAACCATAGATTCAATCTTATTTATTTCTGAAAAATATCCCCTCTGGTGGAATTGAGGCCGGCATCTTTCTGTTCAGAAGCCGACATCTTACTTCTACCTATCCAGACATTCCCCGCCCTCCTCCTTCCTATGACATTGAAACACTTTACACCACATTAACATATGGCATTGGGCTACCTTTACTTGTTCATATATTTTATACAACATTAATTGATTTGAACATTTACAGGAAGTAATGTTTTACTTGTGCTGTGCAATCTTCTTATTTGTATTTCTGCTGTTATGTAGCCATTTTTAATTATCAATGTTTGTTATCATGGGTCCTTTTATTTTGTGATCTCAGATGGTAAAAGGCTCTCATTGGAAGAGGTCTGGAATTTATGTCCATCAGCTTATCAGAGTTATATGGCAGAAAATAAATGGAACACTCTAACTCAGCAGGTGTGTGGCTTTAATAGTTTCTTGTCTTGAGTGGTGTATCATACGTAGTGTTTAACATATTATATAAGTGACCTAAAGCTGGGGATTTTTAATTAGATCTAGAATGTACTAAACATCTCCATTTAATGAAGAGCCATTTACTATTCTTTGTTTGAAAAGTATGTTTCACACCTGTCAATAATTAATGCAATTTTATTTTATTATTA
This sequence comes from Megaustenia siamemsis, assembly GCA_032433765.1. NCBI lineage: Eukaryota > Metazoa > Mollusca > Gastropoda > Stylommatophora > Ariophantidae > Megaustenia > Megaustenia siamemsis. The sequence continues at coordinate 18,143,205 of JAVIAB010000139.1, read as the reverse complement.
TTGTGTCTGATAGGAGAAAGAAAGAAATAATTATTATTTGTATAATTTACAATGAGTTGTAAAAGTCAAACATGAAATGAACTGTTGTAGAAGATACTAATATATGTGGCTTCAATAAATGGCTGGGTTGCTGGAATAATTTGTTTTCAATGACAAGGAAACTATATTGAAGGAAACTAGTCCAAAAAGCCACTCATTTTATTTAAAAAAATCAATCCTAGAACTTTGTTTATTTAATATAGTGATAAACCATGTGTGTGTGAACACTGGGGTCATTCAGTGGGGAAACCTGACAAGTTGTGTACAATTCATGTGTACACAGATATCTTTGTGTGTTTGGTGTGCTGGGCTGGTGACCTTGAGCTACCAATAGGGGATGATGGCACAGCTGTGACACACCCTATGAACAAGGGAAACAGTTAGACAAGATGATGGTACCCTTGAAACAGTGCATCAAGAAAGAGTAGCGAAGTGAAGATGTAAAACCTATAGAGCTTCATCTTCAGATGAGATTTCAACACAGTGACATGAGTTGTACACAAGTGTATGAGTGGACTGAGACGTTTATGATCACTAGTGTCGAGGATTCTCCTCAACTGGAGTGGGGGTGGGGATCACAGCAGAAAACATTGCAACCATGGAAAATATTACATGAAAAATCCAGCACACCACAGTCAAGGTGGTGGTATCACTATTCAATCATAACACCATTCATGATGAGCTGAAATTATGAAAAGTGTATAAGATGGGTACCCAAGTGGCTGCACATGAGTGGCTGTGCATGAGTGCCTGCAACCTATCCAAAATAATTCTTTTCCCATTGTATCTGTGCACTTGTCATGCACTGATGTATGTGCATTGAACTATAAGGTCTTTATGTAATTATTCTAGTGTTTGAAATAAATACTCTGTAAATATCAACATATGGTTTTCCGTTACTGAATGCATTATATAAATATTCAAACAATTAAAAAGAGTGTTGTTCCAAGCCCGACATATCACTATCTATCTATCTATTGTCTTTTCAAGCCGAAGACGGCACATAGGGCAGAACCACAATCTTAAAAACAGAAACCTTGCGTGCCAAAATGTCACATACTGCAGAGATTACTGCTCCCAAAATCTATGGCTCTGTTTCCATAACAATACTTTTTTACAATGACAGCTTGTCAAGCCATTGATCAACCTCCTTAGTCGCCTCTTATGACATGCCTGGAAGGTCACAGTGTCACTATTCTTTACTCCCTCATAATGAGGCCCCGGTAACACACGGGAAGACATATCACTACCACCTATTATCAGCTACCCATCTGCCTCCAGTATTCCGAGTTACTCCTTGACAGGAAGCAACATGTGAGTTTATAAAAGACGTTGCACAAATTACTAGCTAGTTTAGACTGCTGCCACCATGAAGAAGACATCATTGTATGAGGTTTAAGCCAAGACAGTCGTGTGCAGACAGTAGATTTGATCAGAAGTATTGCGCAGAATAAGGATAGTTATTATGTGCTGAATGTAAGCCTTCAAGTTCAATGCAGCAGGAGATTGACGCCAGGGGACCCTGGTGGGTCCATCTCCCCTATAGAGTCAAGAAGCTAGAGGGCCGAATTAATTATATATATATATATGCCATTTTGGCACGCAAGGTTTCTGTTGTTGAGATTGTGGTTCTGCCCTATGTGCCGTCCTTGACTCAAAAGGACAATAGATAGATAGATATAAGTAGCCTCCATCAGTCATAGTTGACTATGGATTTTTCAGCGCTTCTTAAAATGTTATTTTTTCTTTTCTTTTGCCATGTATTCTCTTTTTCTATGAATCTGCTTCCAGTTTAATTTGGAGCTTTAGAATGTGTTTCCAAAGATTGTGGTCTTCAGCTATTTCTTCCCAGGCTGCAGGGTTTATTTTTCAGAGTCTTTATGTTGCATTTACACATGTCTACAAATCAAAGTTTTGGGTGCCCCCTAGTCCTTTTGCCATCTGTTAGTTGTCCATAGAATATATCTTTTGGTATGCGGCCATCTTTCATATGATGTACATATATATACATATATATATAAACACACACATACACATTATATACATACACACATATATATATATATAGTTATATATCTTTTATTGCAGGAACATCCTATCCTAGGTCGACCGTACTTACAGCTTCACCCATGCCATACATCTAATCTTATGGCACAGGTAACTTCTGGGTTAGAGGATGATAGAAGAAAGTAAGTTGAAGACATATGATGACCTAGTTTAGTGCATCTTCTTCTTCTTTTCTTTGATCACTGACTGGTGCAATGGTCATGTCATTGGTCTGCATGCCTTGTGGTATCTTAGGGGACATCAACAAAATATATTCCTTCTGCATGGTCATACTGTGCAGGGTACCCAAGTCGCTTGTGTTTTCTAACACATCATCCTTGATCTACCTCTCTTTTGCATTCTCTCCAGTCGACATTGTTTTTATAAGCACAAGATCTATCCAACTAAATCATCTGCTTCTTCTCACTGTGTGTGTGCATTTCTTCTTTACTGCATTTCTAAGCAGTTCTTGGTTGCTTATTTTCTTTTACAAAACATATTCTGAGAATTCATCTCAGGTAGATTGTATGAATTCCTGTGTGTTACCGGGGCCTCATTATGAGGGAAGTAAAGAATAGTGACCTTCCAGGCATGTCGTAAGAGGCGACTAAGGAGGTTGATCGATGGCTTGACAAGCTGTCACTGTAAAAAGTATTGTTATGGAAACAGAGCCATAGATTTTGGAAGCAGTGATCTCTGCAATATGTGACATTTTGGCACGCAAGGTTTCTGTTTTTAAGATTGTGGTTCTGCCCTATGTGCCGTCTTCAGCTCAAAGGACAATAGATAGATAGATTGTATAAAATGATGACATTACATTCACAATGTTTCTTCTTTCTGTCCATCTCCAACACTGATGTTCATACAGAAGTATGCAGCTCTCATATATCCTTAGTTTTGTTTTTGTGTTGTACTGGATAAATCTTCAAATTTTGTTAGATTAGCTGATATTGTTTATTTGAATTTAATAAAGGTAAAGGTAAAGTACGAGACTTGAACCGGCGTCTTAGCACGCGAGTTTACACCCATATGTGCTCGGCCGCCTATCCAGAAATGTTCGGATATTTCTGTATAGTGTAGCCTCAAGCATCGAAACTCAGATGCGAAGCGACATTCCTCACCTTCCCAGGATAATATCCTGGTACCCATTTCTGCCAACGGCTGGGTCGATCGTAGGGGTATTTTTTTTCCAACCACGAGTACAATTCACACTGCTCCCAGTGGGAATCGAACACAGGTTGTCCGAACGTCGGTAGTCCAGTCGGGTGGTTTTCCCAACTAGGCTACCGAGGCCCCCTTTGTGAATTGAATTTAATAATGTATGGGCAATGTGCTTCAGCTGCTAGTTGATGATTTCAGCATTCAGTGAACAGTATATACTTCCCATGCACCGTAAGACATTAAATTATGGATTGTAATTTCCTCTTCGCATGAGAGTCCACAATGGTCTGGAAAGAACAATAATGGATGGCATCAAGATAGGGGCAGACCAAGAAGCTCATTTCAAGACATCATAGATACCTTGAACTTGCTAAGAGAGGAAGTGGGAGATCTGACCAGAGACAGAAATTCCTTCAGATGGGCTGTGATGAAAGTAACATTCTGCAAGGACATGCTACTAGATGATGATGAAAATCCATAATGGAAAATTTTACTTGGGCAGATTTGTACAGATCATTAGTAAAATGAGCCAATTGTCCACAAGGATACGGAAAGTATTTTTTACCAATTGTTGTTGTTGTTGTTGTTATGGATCCAGTGACCTTTGAGCTGATGCCCTTTGGCCCAATGCCATGTAGTAGTATCTGCAGGTATTTTTAAGTTCTGCTGTTGTTCCGTACAGAGTATTCCATTTGGAGGGTCTTTGAGGAAGTAGTGTTGTTCTAATGTCAGTGAGCTCAGGACATTGAAACAGGTGCTGTTCTACAGTTTCTTGTGGGTGATTACAGAGTGGACATACTGGGGTATGGTTTTGTTGTATTCTATTAATGTGGTTATTCAGCATAACATGTCCTGTTCTCCGTCTGAAGATGGTGGTTTGGTCTCTTCTTGTTAGGTTGTTGATGTTGTCTTGTGGATTTGGTCTTGCCATATATTTAAAAAGCTCTCTCCCTGTTTTCCCTAAGGCCCATCCATTCAGCCACTCCTCCCTACTGTTGGAGTTTATGACTTGTTTGGCTGTGTCTAGTGTGATGGATGTATGTATCTGTGTCTGTTTGGATCCTCTCTTAGCTAATGTATCTGCCTTATCATTTCCTGGTATATTTGAGTGTCCCGGGATCCATTGCATTACCAATCTTATGTTATGTGTTTCAATGAATTTGTCTGTGTCTATGAAAAGCTGTGTGAGTTCTGGTTTGTTCGTGTTGTTTCCCAGTGCTTGCAGAGCTGATTTGGAATCCGTAAATATAACTGTGTTTGTTTTCTTTGATGGTGTGGTATCGAAAATCGTATTTAAATTATAAATTGCTGTTTCAATAGCTGTTATTTCTGCTTCATAATTGTTACAGACTTCACCACAAGGGCCACAAATTTCTTCTGCTGTTCCATCTGGATAATGTATTAATATTCCATATCCAGCTTTTGAAGTAGCGTTATTGGCTGCACCATCTGTGTATATATGTATCCAGTCTTCTGGATAAGTATCTATTGTTTTCCTTGCTGCTAGTGTTACTGATACTGGGTCTGCTTTTTTACCTGTTCTGTAACATATCTCTACATTTATTTCAGGTTTTTTATAATTCGTACTTTGTGGCATTTCTTTGATGACTCATGATGTTTGTAGTCGTTTTTCAAGTAGATGGAATTTCTTTTGTATATTTCTAACATGTTGTAATACTGACACCTGCTTAATTCTTTGTTTTGGAGTCCATGTATCTACTAATTTTCTGTTAGGGTGGTCCTTCTCCATTCTTTTTTGTCTTTCATAGAGAACAATAGTGGCTTTGTTGGTCCTCAACTTTAAAGGTTCCACATTGCAGTGGATTTTACAGGCTGCAACTGGAGTGGACCTCATTGCACTGCTGATGAGTCGTAATGCATTAATTTGTATCTTGTCCAGTGCCATGTTAGTTGTTTTGCTGCATGTCACTAGGAGCGAGCTACCATGATCCAAAACAGAGCAAACATATCCCAGATAGAGATTTCTAAGTGTTTCTTTATCTGCTCCCCATAAGGTACTGGAAAGCCTTTCATTAGTTGAAGTCTTTGTGTTGCTTTCTTAGTGAGATTCTCTACGTGTTTCTTCAGGTTTAGTTGCCGGTCTAGTTGTATTCCTAAGTATGTAGGGTGTTCCTCTTTTTGAAGACTATTGTGTTGGAGATTGAGTTTGATGTTTGCCTTAGCTATTTTGTTACGTCTAGTAAATACTGTATATACTGTTTTCTGTACATTTATTTTTATTTTCCAGGTATTACAGTATTCTTCTAGGTGCCTCAGGTCTTTATTTAGTTGTGAATTTTTTACCAGTAAAAAGCATTAACCACTAATAAGCACTTCCAACAGCACCTTCTGAAATTGGCTGAGCACATTTGGAGGTTTGTCTTGTGTTCATTAAGATTTTTCTTTCTCTCTCTCTCTACACTACCTCTTTTGGGTGTCAAGGGAGGTACAGAGTTATAGCCCTTCTGGCAGCCCCAGCCATTGTAAATTGATGATGTAGTGTTTCTTGGATATTGTCAGTCCATCTTACTCTGAGTCTACCGCAGTCTACTCTTCCGTCTCCTCTTTTAATAATATTTTTCAAAGAAATAAAGATAATCCTAACAAAAATAAAATTAAAATACAAGCTAGGAAAACAGAATGGAGAGTTATATGGAAAATATGAGCCAGAACATCATCGTCATAAAGTACCAAGCTTGGTGGCGTAAGTGATAATGTCTCACCACAACTTTCAATCTCGACAGCTATTTATCATTTCTGTTGTTGACCTTCTGCCAAGCCATTCTCTTAAGCTGCCTGGTATCTTTTCTCTTTGCTTCCCGCTATCTCTTCATCCCTCAATTTTTCCAGTTGTTACAATACATGCCAGCTGTTCCCTTCTCATTACATGGCCAGAAAATGATGATTGTTTCTTCCTAATATTGGATATTAGCTCTTTTTTTTTTTTTTTGCTTTTGCCTTTTTCAGAACATTTTCATTGCTCTTCTTAGCTGTCCATGGTATTCTCAACATTCTTCTGTAAAACCACATTTCTACAGCCTCCAGTGATTTTCTTGTCTGTTGTCCAAGATTCACATCCATATGTTAAGATTGGCTGTACATAACATTTAAGAACTTTTTTTCTTGTTTCTATTGTCAAAAATGGATTGCACAGTATCGTCCTCATTTTTTGAAAAGCTGCTTTTACCTGAGCCATTCTGCATCTCACCTCTGTTGTACATCTACCATCTGAGGTTAACATTGTTCCCAGATATTTAAATTCATTTACCTGTTCCAATATTGTTCCACAATATTGAGCACACAATGAGCTGATCAAGATATTCAGACTCAGAACAGATTACTGGCCTCAGAGCACACCCACACAAGATAGGACTCAGTGCCCTAGGCAACATGTGAATGGAGCACATAAAAACTCCAAAGCATATCCTACAGGAACGCAGCACTCTCAACGCCCTAAGAACACAAATATGGCTCCTAGAAACAAGCCTGCATGTCAAGTTGTGGGGAACTGGTGAAGACCTCAAACATAGTCTTGTTCGTGACAAATGCTAGTCTAAATGTCTAAATACATAGCAACAGCTGATCACTGAAGAAGAAAAAAGAATATACATTTTGTATGGTGTAGAGTCCTTTGGCATTCTTTCCAGATGAGTAAACTATTTAGTTTCTTACATTAAGATCAGTTCTGCTAAATTCTCACACAAAGTAATATCTCACTATTTCATGAGGGATTGATTCCAAGAAGCCAAATAAATATAAACCCATATTCTTTAGCGAAATCTATAATTTTATATGCAACCTCTAATAAAACATATTTATAATCATTTTATAGAGAAACTGAAGTTCTTGTACATATTTTACATATGTGCTTAATACTCATTCACTGGTTGAATATTAACTATTGATAGATTATTTAAGCAAATGGTATTTAGAATAAACTAATGTAGTGTGAAATATAAACATACAAGATTATCCTCCAGCAAAGTTAGCCTTCAGCAGAATACTTAGAAATTGCAGACTTGTAAATTAAAACTTTCTAATGATCATTTATTTGACCAGTATGTAAAGTTTGAATGTAAACTGTATAATATTTTGACTTTGTGTTATCATTTTTTCATTTTAGAAACTATTTGGTGACCTGGTTAAGCACAGTTGGACCAGTGGCAGGACTTCATATATCACCTGAATACATCACATGATTGTATATGGGAAGTTTAGTTCCTAGGGAAAGCAATTTATTTACTATCCATTTCTTTCTACACAGCAGATTGTTTTAGTCTTAAAGAAATATTTTAGTTCAAATCTGGCAAATTTGTCAGCATTTATGGATGAAGGTGTCCTGAGACAATCGGAGGTCATAATATAAATAACCTAAGGTATGCTGATGATACAGTCATAATCGCTGAGAGTGCAAATGAGTTACAGGAAATGTTAGACATTATAGTGAAGGAAAGCAAAAAAAAAAGGACTCACAATAGAAACAAGAAAAAGAGTTATTAAATGTTATGTAGGGAGCCGCGATAGCTCAGTGGTTAGTGAACTGGACTACCACGGACAAGGGGTAGGGTTCGATCCCAACCGACGACTTCCGGGTTCACCCAGCCTTAAATGGGTACCGGATTTTTTTCTGGGAAAGTAAAGCAACACGGGCGTAATACTGACCACATTACACCAAAAATCATGTGCTGAAGGTCTGTAAAATATAGGGTCACTAACACCATATTTCCCTATACGCCACTTGGCGTGACGGGGGTACTTTACTTTACTAAATGTTATGTAGAGCCAGTCTTAACATATGGATTTGAATCATGGACAATAGAACAACAGACAAGAAAATCACTGGCAGTTTTAGAAATGTAGTTTTACAGAAGAGTGTTGAGAATACCACAGACTGCCAAGAAGAGCAATAAAAATGCTCTGAAAGAGGCCAAAGCAAAAAGAGAGCTAATATCCAATATTAGGAAAAAACAATCATCATTTTTTGGCCATGTAATGGGAAGGGAACAGCTGAAATATATTGTAACAACTGGGAAAATTGAGGGATGAAGAAATAGAGGGAAGAAAAGAGACCAGATAGCTTTTTTTTTCTTTTCTTTTCTTTAATTCGCCTGAAGTATTTATTGTCTATATCTGCAATGTCATTTCCTGTATAAATTTTACTCTTTTGTAATTCTTGCAGTGGCCCATATAGTTTTGTCTGTAGTGTTGTATCGATGGGCCAATGGATTTTCCTCAGTCTACTATATTCAGTACAGTCTTGGAGTATGTGTTCAGCAGTCTTGGGCACCTGTCCACATGTACATGCAGTTGAGGTGCCGATCTTGAATTTCATCCAAGAAACTGAGAGTTATTGTTTTGCGCTGTAGACTATTCTGTTCCACCTTGTTAAATATTACTTTTACTTCTGTCTAAATTTGTATTGACAATCTGCATTCCTCTGTCCAGGGAATCTGTTCTGGTATGTCTGGTGTTTTGTCTACAAATTCACTTGGCTTGGTGGATAAAACTGCTTCTCTTAAGCTGTCCCAATGCAAAATTTTGGAATAGGTCCTTCATTAGATGTCTCAGCATGCACTAAAATGTTTCTGCTTGTATTAGCATCTTTGTGTCCCTCCATTCTATCAGTGCTGGTATCCTCCACAATTTCTCCATTTCCAATATTGGTGTTGATTTCATAGCTCCTGTGATGACCCTAAGTGCCTGGTTTTGTACGTATCCAGCTCTTGCACTGTGGTGTTTGATGCTGAGCACCATGCAGATGAGCCATATTCTAAATATATAGAGCATACTCTGTTGGTGAACTTTGAGTATTTTCCAACTCGCATCCCATGTGGTTCCACACAACTTTCTTAGAATAGCCAATTTCCTCCTTAACTTTTTGGGTTGCCTTATTTATCTGCTGTTTCCAAGATAGTTTGTTGTCAAATGTAACTCCAAGATAAGTAGCTTGTATGTCTTCTTTCATATGCTCATTGTTTACAAGATAGGTCCTACCTAAGAGATGAAAGGCTAGATACAAACCCATCTACCTAAGAGATGAAAGATTTGATAAAAACCCATCTACCTAAGAGATGAAAGACTTGATAAAAACCCATCTACCTAAGAGATGAAAGACTTGATAAAAACCCATCTACCTAAGAGATGAAAGACTTGATAAAAACCCATCTACCTAAGAGATGAAAGACTTGATAAAAACCCATCTACCTAAGAGATGAAAGACTTGATAAAAACCCATCTACCTAAGAGATGAAAGACTTGATAAAAACCCATCTACCTAAGAGATGAAAGATTTGATAAAAACCCATGTACCTAAGAGATGAAATACTAGATACAAACCCATCTACCTAAGAGATGAAAGATTTGATAAAAACCCATGTACCTAAGAGATGAAATACTAGATACAAACCCATCTACCTAAGAGATGAAAGACTTGATAAAAACCCATGTACCTAAGAGATGAAATACTAGATACAATACTAAATACTAGATCTAGTGTCAGATTAGTGGATCAAACATGAACTTGCTAACATCAGGTAGCATAGTGCCAAAGAGAGAGAGCTTTAGCTTCAACATTGCTGAACATATATCATCATCATGTGCCATACCGGTTGACGTAGGTGATCATGTCCTTCCACAATCTACAGTGCATTGTATCAGTTCTGTTGTTGACTGTTTTCCATGCCGTGAAATCAAGCTATCCAGTTTTTTGCCAGTTGTAACCAAGTATTCCAACTTTCCTCTTCTCACGATGTGCCCGAAAAATTTTGATTGTTTCTTTCTGATGTTTTTTAAGAGCTCCCTTTTTGTGTTGGCCTCTTTGAGAACTTGCTCATTGGTCTTTTTAGCTGTCCAGGGAACTTTCAACATTCTTCTGAGAAATCCCATCTCTATGGCCTTTAATCGTCTTTTCATTTGTTTGTCTACTGTCCATGATTCGCTTCCATAGGTCAGAATTGGTTCTATATAGCACCGATGAACTCTCTTTCTCATTTCTATTGACATAGATTAGTTGCATAAGATATTTTTCGTTGTCATGATTAGTCTAGGCAATATAAGAAGGTAGTTTGCTATTCCTTTCCTTCTTGGCAGTGACTCTACTAGTCGGAGATCGCAGCCATTGTCTCTATACATGAGATCCTCTGTCTGCCATCGCGATGTGGGGACCATAACCAGCACTACTTGTCGGCTGCTCCCACAACACTATCCACCACCTGCTGATTACCAACATATATACATTTGTTTAAAACATGAATTCACTTAATTAGATTCACTAATATTAGTTAGTTAGTAAGTACATTATGATGCTTGTCAACATTTATATCACTATCAGCTACACGATCAGATGTGATCTCTTTGCTACATCTTTCATTTTATGTGCATGCAAGTTTCAATAGACATATCTTGGCTGCAGATTGTAATTTTAAAAATGTGCATGCTATGGAGACGATATGTTGTCAAATAAATCCTCAGCATTCAATATATAGACCATGTCACAAATGATGATATCTGAACAGAATACAGCAAATAATGGATTAACATGAACATTTTCTTAGTTCTTTGAAGAAACATAAACCAAGGTTGTTCAACAATGTTCATTATGGCTGCTGTTTATAATGATACTGCGGATATAAAAAAAAAGGAAGAACAAGGATACAAACGAAGAGGTACAAAGACAACATCAAAGAAATTTCAGGTCTTCGTTTTATCAACTTTCAGGTAAACTGCCAGAAAGAGAGAGGGATGCCACTAAAAACTTCTAACATTGATGGAATAGATTGACATCTGTATATGTGTTCATTTTGATTCTTAGAGCATTGGATTATTTGGAACAAAATAGCAACTCACAAAAGCCTGGCATCAACAGATATTAGCCTGATGTTGGATCAAAGATCAAGAGATGAAAATCTGATTTTGGATCAAAGATCGAGCTCAAAAGCTGACTTTGGATCAAAGATCTAGAGCTCAAAAGCTGACTTTGGATCATTGATCAAGAGCTCAAAAGCTGACTTTGGATCAATGATCAAGAGCTCAAAAGTTGACTTTGCATCAATGATCAAGAGCTCTAATACTGGCTTTGAATCAAAATCAAGAGCTCAAATGCTGACTTTGGATCAATGATCAAGAGCTCAAATGCTGACTTTGAATCAAAGATATTGAGCTCAAAAGCTAACTTTGGATCAAAGATCTAGAGCTCAAATGCTGACATTGGATCAAAGATCTAGAGCTAAAAAGCTGACTTTGGATCAATGATCAAGAGCTCAAATGCTGACTTTGAATCAAAGATATTGAGCTCAAAAGCTAACTTTGGATCAAAGATCTAGAGCTAAAAAGCTGACTTTGGATAAATGATCAAGAGCTCAAAAGTTGACTTTGCATCAATGATCAAGAGCTCTAATACTGGCTTTGAATCAAAATCAAGAGCTCAAATGCTGACTTTGGATCAATGATCAAGAGCTCAAATGCTGACTTTGAATCAAAGATATTGAGCTCAAAAGCTAACTTTGGATCAAAGATCTAGAGCTCAAATGCTGACATTGGATCAAAGATCTAGAGCTAAAAAGCTGACTTTGGATCATTGATCAAGAGCTCAAATGCTGACTTTGGATCAATGATCAAGAGCTCAAATGTTGGTTTTGAATTAAAATCAATAGCTCAAAAGCTAACTTTGGATCAAAGATCTAGAGCTCAAATCATGCTGACTTTGGATCAAAGATCTAGAGCTCAAATGCTGATTTTGGATCAATGATCAAGAGCTAAAATGCTGCTGTATCAATTACCAATTATTGCACAAGTGACATGCCTTCCTAAATTTCTATCCTTAGGGTTGTGTTCTACACCTATTCCACGCTTCCTTTCATAATGAAAAACATTGATCAATGTATAATAAATAATAAGAATAACATAACAAACCCAATTTTGTGTTAAATGTGAGCTCCTAAACGCAACCAATTTATTGTGTGATCAAATACATATAAAGGAATGCATTGTGAGGAAACAATATAGAATCATGCTACAGAACAGAGTATGTTGTCATTATTGTGCAATACAGCTTCACATAGACTAAAACATAAACAATGACTCCTGAAAACAAATTATTGTGACAATAATTATGATCTAAGATGATAACATTGATCATTATGATCAAAGATGATAACATTGTATCATTTTTTAAAAATATAACAATAAACTGATACATGTGTTATTACATATGGTCTGATATTCTTACATGGAGTACAATAAAATCATTGTGAATTGTTACAAAATAATAGCTTAAACCATGTCAATATTTGATTCATTAAGCAATAAGGAGCGAAGGAAACATTAGAGGCAAAGCATATAAAAAGCAAACAACAAATAAAAAAAAGGTGTGAAAAAGTACACCTGTAAAGTCATGATGGTTATAAATCTATTCAATGAAAAACAAGTTTCAGCTTTTTGGATTTTTAAGTGTTACTAACTGGTGAGCAATCAAATTGAATGTAGTGTTTCCACAGGTTTTTGAGTGAAAACTGTTGTTGATTAGCTGCTTTTATGAAATAAAAAATAAAATATATGCTAGGTTCATTCTTTTATCATAGATATAACCTTAATCCATCATCTGCATATGCTTCACAATCTACTGAAAGGGACATTTGGGGATAATGTACAACAAGGTCACTTCATCAAACCATTATAACTTTTAATAATCAATACTTCAGCGCATGGTACATGACAATGAAATTGCAGATAAGCTTGCTAGCAGCTCTGGCACTGAGTGTGGCCTTACTCTTGACAAAGAGGACATCACCAGGTTTGTTTTTCATTCCTTAAGAGAAGAGGAAGAGAATGGGTGGGACAATGATGTATATTTTGAGAGACTGAAGAGTCCAAAGGTGGAAAAGGGATCTGGTCGACCCTGAGTGCTTGGAGGGAAAAGTAGATGTATCTATAATCAACACCTTACAGGAACTGTCAGTCTACTTATGCTTCGAGAAATGCTGGGGGTGGTCGGTGGAGCAGATATGGGGATGCCCCGACTGCAGTGAAATTAATTCCATGAATAGAATGAAATAGAATAGAATAGAATCAGCACACTGTATAACCATCAATGAGTGGGCTATGCTTCTCCTTGTATAGAAATAGAAACTATGGAAAGCAAACAAGACTTAAGAGGAATGCACACAGAAATAAAGAGAATAGTAAAAAAAAAAGTAAAGAGCCCCCTCATGCCAAGTGGCGTATAGGTAATATGGTGTTAGTGACCATAAATTTTACAGACCTTCGGCACATGATTTTTGGGGTAATGTGGTCAGTATTACGCCCGTGCCGCCCTACTTTCCCAGAAAAAAAATCCGGTATCCATTAAAGGCTGGGTGAACCCGGAAGCCGTCGGTTGGGATCGAACCCTACCCCTTGTCCTTTGTAGTCCAGTTCACTAACCACTGAGCTACTAATAAAAATAAAAAAAGCCACAGAAGGTGGATGCATTGCAGACAAAAAAGGAAAAATGCTAACAGACAATAAAGATATTATAGATAGATGGCAGGAATATATAACAGAACTATTTCATGATCAAAGGGACAAGAAACCAGTTATAAAATGTACATACAACTATAAAATCTTAAAATCTGAGGTGGAAAAATCTATAAAAACAATGGAAAAGGGAAAAGCAGCAGGACCTGATAGCATACAAATAGAGATGATACAGGCTCTAGAAGGTTGTGGCATTGAAGTGATTACAGACATATACAATGACATATACCACACAGGATACATACCAAATGAAATAAAAACATCAACTTTCATTGCATTGCCTAAAGAGAATGGTGCAGTTGAATGCAGTGATTTTAGAACAATAATCCTAATGAGCCATGTTACAAAAATCTTGCTAAAAGTTATACAAGGAAGGATTTAGAATAAAATCAATACTGAATTAGATGAGCAGCAATTTGGATTTAGGAAAAATAGCGGGACAAAAGAAGCCATATTCTCCATGAAAACATTAATCGAAAAGTACACAGAAGTAAACAAACCAATATATGCCTGCTTCACAGACTACACCAAAGCTTTTGATAGAGTACACCACAAACAACTTATAGAATGCCTAAAAGAGATACATCTAGATGACATGGACATACAACTAATATGTAATCTATACTGGGAACAAACAGCAATAATAAAATATAACAAAGAGAACTCTACACCCATTGATATAAAAAGAGGAGTAAGACAGGGAAGTTTCCTATCACCAAGCTTGTTCAATCTATACACTGAGCAAATCTTTAAAAACATCAAAGAGATGCCAGGCCTACAAATTAATGGAAAGATAATCAATAACCTAAGATATGCTGATGATACTGTACTACTAGCAGAAAATCCTAAAGGTCTACAACAATTACTTATTGAAATAAACACGACAAGCAAAAAATATGGATTAGATATGAATATCAAAAAGACTAAAACTATGATCATAAACAAAGGAAATACTCAAAACCCACAAATGGATATCAAAATTGAAGGAATAGACCTGGAGACAGTTCAGAACTACAACTACCTTGGACATACTATAACCAGTGATTGAAAATGTACAACTGAAATAAACAAAAGAATAGGAATGGTAAAAAGTAATTTTAATGCCATGAAGAATATACTAACATCAAAACAAATAACACCAGGGCTAAAACTAAGAATAGCAAAATGTTACATCTTCTCAATATTCCTATATGGTGCAGAAACATGGACATTAGACAAGAAAACAGAACAGAGAATTGAAGCCTTTGAAATGTGGATATATAGAAGAATAGGTAGAATTGGATGGAATGAAAATAAAACAAACGATTTAAAACAACTAAAAATGAAGAGAACTACTAAACACAATTCAAACAAGACAAATGCGATTTTTGCTCCATGTTAAAAAACACAACAGCCTACTAAAAGTAATCCTGGAGGGAAAAATACAAGGTAAAAATGGCAGAGGCAGACCAAGACTAACATGGACGAGTAACATTAAAAGATGGACAAATCAGCCTACACCATCAAAGCAAGAGACAGAGCAGAATGGCTGTCCATGGTAGCCAACTTTTGTTGCGGAGATGGCATTCGATGATGATGATGTTTCTCCTTGCTTTATTTTAATTTCGGGGGACAAGACACCGGCCTCAAGACAGAGAGGTTGTGGGTTCAAATCGTGGCTATAATGGTTGGGATTTTTATTTATTATTTCTCTCTGCGGCAACCACCCCTGGTCTCAGCAGCGAGGCCTGGAATGAAACGTCAATTACTCATCGACGGAAAAAATATGAGTACCCCTGAAGTCAGAGTTATCTGCCTGTGCAGCGAGGGACCCCTGTGCACACGGCTGCCAGGGAAAAACGGATTAACACGCAAAATTCAGTCCCTAGTCTCTAGGGACTTCGTCAGAGCTAAAAGCTAGCGAACGAAGAAAAAAAAAATTTCATTTCAGGATATTTTTTTTTTTTCTGAATAATAGAAAATGTAAAGCATTCAATAACTTTACTCTTGTGTTTTTTAACAACAACAAAATGTTCTTCCAAAGATATGCTACAGAAAAATGTCCCCAACCTCAATAAAGCAGAATGCGTCTGCTAGTTCACTTCCATAAATAAATACTATTGCCTACAAATACTGTGTTACACACAAGTTTTTCTCTGAAAGTCCTTTATCTTACTTGTTTTTATCTGTTGTAAAAAGGGAGCTAATTTCCAATATTAGGAAGAAACAAGCATCATTTGTTGGCCATGTAATGAGAAGGGAACAGCTGGAATATATTGTAACAACTGGGAAAATCAAGGGATGAAGAGATAGAGGGAAGCAAAGAGAAAACATACCAGACAGCTTAAGAGAATGGCTTGGTAGAAGGTCAACAACAGAAATGATAAATAACTGTCGGGATCGAAAGTTATGGAGAGACATGATCACATACGCCAGCAGGCCTGATACTTGATGATGATGATGTGTTGTAAGTTGGTGATTTGTGTAGGCATAGTACTTTATATATAGTATTTTTTTTTTGGGGGGGTGGGGGGACATGGCAAACTATACTTTTACCATATAATCTATATAATTAATCTATTCAAGAAGATTTTGACTGTATATAAAATTTCTAGATAATTCTTTATCTACCCTCTCTAAGCCTCACTTGCATCTCTCTCCATATCTTAATTTAGGTTTCTAAAAAGCTACAAATAAATCTAATTTAACTTGTTCTGCTTTACTATCAAAACATCTACTTGCAGTCAACACTGTTATCAAAAATTGTTTCAACCTAATTTATTTTGAAACAGAACCATTTAAAAAAAAAAAAATAGAAACCTATCTTTTCTGAGCTACATTAGTAAATCAAACATTTCTGTTTGATTCCTTCTTTCCATGCATGAAAACTACTTTTGATTTGATACTGTCTAATATTTATTTTTAAGTTCATATTAATAACAGACAACTAAATCTCCATTTCCCTAATCTGTAGAGAGATTTCCCTGAAGGTAACACCAAGAAGATTAATCATGGAAAACATCTAGCTTCAGATGCATAGAAAGTCAGGAAGGTTTTGGCCATGTCATAAGAGCAAAACCCATTAAGTTACCATTAGGTAACTACACAACATAAGAATATTACCTTATTATAATCTTTACAACACATGGGAAATGCAAGACAATATTTACAGAAATTTAGCAACAATCACAACAGACAAGGCCTAGTTGCTGCATGGCATTACTGAATGAGACAAGACCCAACAAATTATGTCAGATTGCAGACCAGTTAATGCAACAAACTCTATCAAGAAATAAATTTACAAGTAAATATTGTACAGAAATAGCAAACAAGTAAGAAATGAATAGTTAATCATGAGATTAGCAAATCTCTCATCTTTTCAAGAAAGTAATGTACTGAGGATCTTGGTGAGGTGAAACCACATTCTGGTTTTCTCCCTTTTGAACATACCTGAGCACACCAACAAACCAGGACAATTTTGTCACACACACAAATATTACATTACCTCTTCATGGTGGCTTTATTATAAGTCTATTTCATAAAAATGACTTCAAATAAATACAATATTTATGACAAATCACAAGGTTCCTACACTGGTAATACATCTAGTGTTCAATTTCAGGATGAGGGTGACTAGTTGTGGGGGAATGATGTACACAATAACTACACACATCTGTTACCACTGACTTTAAACAAAGCATTATAAGTATCACTAATATTTCATTTACACAACTCTTCATAAAATTTAAAAAAAGCAGTAACACTTTATATGTATCTGTTTGAAACTTTACTTTTGAAAAAATCATTTGCAATAGAAAAACACAATCAATCAACCAGGACATATGCAAACTGATTAATAGTTAATCATAATTATTGTATGGAGAACTTAGGGACCAAAAGAGACAAAGGTGTAGAGTGGAGCTCTGGCAAACTGATTAATAGCTAATCATAATTATTGTATGGAGAACTTAGGGACTGAAAGAGACAAAGGTGTAGAGTGGAGCTCTGGCAAACTGATTAATAGCTAATCATAATTATTGTATGGAGAACTTAGGGACCGAAAGAGACAAAGGTGTAGAGTGGAGCTCTGGCAAACTGATTAATAGCTAATCATAATTATTGTATGGAGAACTTAGGGACTGAAAGAGACAAAAGTGCAGAGTAGTGCTCTGATATAAGAATGTCTGTAGGGACTCCATGAGTGAATTTTCTATCAGCGAAAGAAACTTGAAAGTCTGGCATCAGATCAGAGCATATGAGGAACAAGAAAAAAAAAATGGCACAGCAACATTCAAGGAAGTGTTGATGTCAAACTCAGAAGACAAAACAAAATGTACAGGAGAAAGGAGATGATGTCAGAAACCACAAAAGCAGCTTGTTCATTTTATCCAATAATGGTAGATTCAGTCATGAGAGAAGCTTTCTGTAAAACAGCATAAGACACTAATATTTTACCTAACTACTAATCATATGTTTGCTTGCTACCAAATATATATATATATATAGAGAGGCATGAAAAAACATATGTGGACATACTATTTATGCCACACTGGTTAACAGCAGAAACAGGCTAGGAAGACTCATGAAATAGTTCCCCAAGACACTGCTACTTGTACACATTGTCCTAGACTTTTCCCAGTCCACATTGGATTTAACAGTTTATTCACAAATGCAGACTAATCTAATAACTGAATGAAGAAGAAAAAGACTAAACTAATAACTGATTGAAGAAGACTAAACTAATAACTGAATGAAGAAGACTAAACTAATAACTGAATGAAGAAGGAGAAGACCATACTAATAACTGAATGAGGAAGGAGAAGATTAAACTAATAACTGAATGAAGAAGGAGAAGACTAAACTAATAACTGAATGAAGAAGGAGAAGACCAAATTAATAACTGAATGAAGAAGAAAAAGACTAAACTAATAACTGAATGAAGATGGAGAAGACTAAATTAATAACTGAATGAAGAAGGAGAAAACTAAACTAATAACTGAATGAAGAAGAAAAAGACTAAACTAATAACTGAATGAAGAAGGAGATGACTAAACTAATAACTGAATGAAGATGGAGAAGACTAAATTAATAACTGAATGAAGAAGGAGAAGACCAAACTAATAATTGAATGAAGAAGAAAAAGACTAAACTAATAACTGAATGAAGAAGGAGAAGACCAAACTAATAACTGAATGAAGAAGGAGAAGACTAATAACTGAATGAAGAAGGAGAAGACTAAACTAATAACTGAATGAAGAAGAAGAAAACTAATCTAATAACTGAATGATATCAGTGGCCTTAATCACCCATGATGGATGAACAAAACATATATTTTTATTTCAAATTCTTCCAAAGCTTCCATATCCTCTTACTGCACACAGTATCCCCCATTTCTCCTCCAAATATTGATAGTCCATCCACATCATCTCAAACGTTTACCTCTAGTTTTTATCATCTTAGAGTTCCTTACTATCTCTTTCTTCTTCTTCTTCTTATCTTTCATGCGTTAAGTGGACATGGATAAAATGTGTCAGTAGTTTTACAGTCAAGCAGTGATATTTGTGCCTTTAGGCTCAACACATCCATCTTCAGCCTGGATAGATTTGCTTAACAATTTTTTACTCAGGCTTTTTTGGCCTATTCTTTTTTACTTTTAACTGCCAAAGGTTCTTTAATGTGCATGAGTGCACACAGGACTTCCTCTTTTTAAATGCTTTCTGATAGGGCTAAACATCAGATCTAACTAACCACAGATAAGGGGAGGGTAATGCCACGAAGAAACAATGGATTAAATTTTGAAAAATGCTCACTGCCTTGTGTTGGGTTTTGAACCAGAGACATTCCTGTCCAGATGCTGATGTGTTACCTCTAGACCACCCATTCCTTAAGATAACCTAATCCAAAATACATATTCATCATCTTCTTGGACTGTTTCCACATTTAAATTTAGCTACCATGGATTGTCATTCACTCTCTCTTGTTTTAATGATATAAGTTGCCATAGGTTCTACTGTCCATCTTTTGTTGTCATTCAACTTTAGTCTTGTCTGCCTCTACCTCGTTTACCTTGTATTTTTCCTTTTAATAAAAAAAAAGCCCCATCACGCCAAGTGGCGTATAGGGAATATGGTGTTAGTGACCATATAAAATATCAGACAAGAAATGAAAAGAATGGGTTTACAATTACTGGGACTTTGCGAAATGAGATACACCGGATCAGGGGAGATGTATTCTGATAAACATAAAATAATCTATTCTGGAGGTACTTAACACCAAAGAGGAGTAAGTATCGTCTAGGATGCAGAAAGCCAGAACAGTGAAAGGCTTTTACCCAATATCTGATAGAGTCCTTTTAGTGAAATTGAATGGAAAGCCAATAGACATAAATCTTATACAAGTTTATGCACCAACAGCAGACAGTCTAGAGGAAACAATTGATAAATTTTACAACGAGTTAAATGAGGCACTTCATTAATGCAAACCACATGAAAACACCATAGTTCTAGGGGATTTTAACGCAAAAGTAGGAAAGGAAAGAGTTGAGGAAGTAGTTGGTCATTATGGCTTAGGCAAGAGGAATGAAAGAGATGAGAAACTTATTGACTGGGCAAGAACACACAACATGATGATAGGAAACACCTGGTTTAAGCAACATCCAAGACATCTGTGGACATGGAAAAACCCAGGGGACAACGCACGTAATCAAATTGATTATATAATGATAAGCAATAGATTTAGAAACAGTCTGGTGTTTGTGAAAACTAGACCAGGGGCAGATTGCAATAGTGATCATGCACCAGTTGTGGGAAAGCTTAGAGTAAAATTAAAAACAACATAACAAGCCTCAGTTAACATCAAGTTAAATTTAGATTTACTAAAATCAGACAAGAAGCTACAAGACAAATATAAAATCACAATTCAGAACCGGTACAATGCAATAGAGAAGATACAAAGCATTGATGAACAGTGGGAAATACTAAAAGAATCAATGCAACAAACATCAAAAGATGTCATACCACCAGTGAGACAAATTCAAGAAAGAAATGGATGACAGATGACATTTTGCAGCTAATAGATACAAGAAAAAGAAATAAAGAAAATAAAGATGAGTATAAGAGATTAAATAAAGAAATTGTAGTAAAATGTGCAATGAAGCATAAGAAGCATGGCTAAAAGAGAGATGCAAAGAGATTGAAATGCAACAAAAAGGAGATGTTAAAGCTATATACAAACAAATTGAGGAATTAACAAGAAGAAAAACGCAATAAAAAAATGGATGTCTAAGATCAAAGGAAGGAGAACTGTTGATTGATCAAGAAAACATAAGGGAACGATGGACAGAATACATTAAAGATCTTTATAATGATGAACAAACGGAAGTAAATATTAAGGATAATGGAGAAGGACCAGAAATACTCAGAGAAGAAGTGCAAGATGCCTTGCGCAATATGAAAGCAGACAAAGCTCCTGGCCCAGATAATATAACTAAAGAAGAGATTGAAGCCATGGGTGATTTTGGAATAGAAATAATAAAAAAAATATTGAATGATATCTACAACAGCGGATATATACCAGACGACATGCTCAAATCAATATTCATAGCCCTACCAAAGAAATCAGGTGCGATTGAATGTGATGATCATCACACAATAAGCCTTATGAGTCATATGACTAAGATATTGCTAAGAATCATCATACGAAGAGTGCGAAACAAAATCAGTCCAGAAATTAGCGATGAACAGTGTGGTTTTGTTAGAGATAAAGGAACAAGCAATGCCATTTATATCATAAGATCTTTAGTAGAAAGAGCCATACAGGTGAAAACAGATCTATACCTATGTTTCATAGATTACACCAAGGCATTTGACAAAGTAAAGCACCAAGAAATAATCAAAATTTTAGAAAGCATAAACGTAGACAGCAAAGATCTAAGAATAATAAAGAACATGTACTGGCAACAAACAACGGCCATAAGAACTGGAAACCAGTTGGGAATGTTTCAACAAATAAAACAGGGTGTTAGACAAGGTTGTGTGCTGTCACCAGATTTGTTTAATATTTATAGTGAGATTATTTTAAGATCCATAAGGGACATGCCTGGAATAACAATTGTAGGTCATAATATAAATAATCGAAGATATGCTGATGATACAGTCTTAATCGCTAAGAGTGAAAATGAGTTACAAGAAACATTGGACATTATAGTGAAAGAAAGCAAAAATAAAGGACTCAGCCTCAATAGCAAGAAGACAGAGGTAATGGTAACAACAAAGAAAAAGACATCACCTCAGTGCAAAATAAAGACAAGTGGAACAATATTAAAACAGGTAAATGAATTTAAATATTTGGGAACTTTATTAACCTCAGACGGAAGATGCAGAATGGCTCAAGCAAAAGCAGATTTCCAAAAACATGAGGAAGATACTATGCAATCCATTTTTGACAATAGAAACAAGAAAAAGAGTTCTTAAATGTTATGTAGAGCCAGTCTTAACATATGGATGCGAATCATGGACAATAGGACAACAGACTAGAAAATCACTGGAGTCTGTAGAAATGTGGTTTTACAGAAGAATGTTGAGAGTACCATGGACAGCTAAGAAGAGTAATGAAGATGTTCTGAGAGAGGTCAAAGCAAAAAGAGAGCTAATTTCCAATATTAGGAATAAACAATCATAATTTTTTGGCCATGTAATGAGAAGGTAACAACTGGTATATATTGTAACAACTGGAAAAATTGAGGGACGAAGAGATAGAGGGAAGCAAAGAGAAAAATACCAGACAACTTAAGAGAAAGGCTTGGCAGAAGGTCAACAACAGAAATGATAAATAGCTGCCGAGATCGAAAGTTGTAGAGACATGATCACCTACGCCAGTAGGCCCGGTACTTGATGATGATGATGACCATATATTTTACAGACCTTCGGCACATGACTTTTGGGATAATGTGGTCGGTATTAAGCCAATGCCGCTTTACTTTCCCAGAAAAAAACACCAGTACCCATTAAAGGCTGGGTGAACCCGAAAGCCGTTGGTTGGGATCGAACCCTACCTCTTGTCGTTTGTAGCCCAGTTCACTAACCACTGAGCTATTGTGGCTCCCTTTTCCTTTTAATGGACATTCTCAAATATCTTAAATTGAGAGGATTTCCTTATTATTGCTTTATTTGTTCCTCATAGGGCGAGTTTACAATTCACCAGTCTAGTAGCAGGTTCAATTAGCAAAAGCTTAATAGTTATTATGTCTTTATGTGTCCAAAAAGTGTCATATTTAAATAGTTCATTTTCAGTTGTTATATCTCAACTTCTTGACATGTTTTCCTCTCTGTCAACCCACATTTCAAGGGCTTTCATTTTTTTCTGTTTTCTTATTTTGTGTGTGTGTGTGTGTGATCTAGAAGTAAGATGGCAGCCTATGGACAAGAATGTCCCAGGTTCAAAACCCATCATAATAGCAGCAGGAATATTTCTTTTTGAATCCATGGTTTCTTCATTGCTTTATCATCCCCTAGTCTCCAGCTAGTGAGATCTGATGTCCAGCCTACTTGGATGCTAGCAAAAAGCAGGAAGTTTTGTGTGCACTCAAACCTGTGAAAGTTTTGTGTGCACTCAAACCTGTGAAAGTTTTGTGTGCACTCAAACCTGTGAAAGTTTTGTGTGCACTCAAACCTGTGGCAGTTAAAACTCTAAAAGAGCGGGTGAAAATTGTTTAGTAAATTAAAAATCTATCCATCATGTGTCAAGTTGAAAGGGCAGATAACATGGCTGGCCATAAAGTACTACTGACACAGAACACTCACACCTACTTAACTGACTAACAATGAAGGAGAATTTTGTTATAAATATTTTTTCTCATTTCTGTTCTTTTGTTTCTGTCTCACATGTTCACAATAATTATATCCATGAACTCAAGTCTTTTCCATTTCCATCTACCTTGATATTCACTTGTAAATTTTGTTTCTTATCTATGTCTATTATCATAATTTTAGTTTTTTAAATTTTTATACTCAATCCATATTTTCTGCATATTTTCTTGTTTATTTCTTTAACAAGATGTTCTTATGGATTTTCTGTCAATATTACAGTATCATATGTTGTCAAATTATATTTCCATTTATGTTTAAACCTGGCATTTCCTGTTGTTTTAGAGAACTATGCTGAGTTGGTAAATGCTACATTCTAGATAAAAGAAACATCAAGAGAGAGACAGATGATGGAGAGAGGGGCAAAGAAAGATGTGGGATGACAACATCAAGGAATGAACAGGTGTTTCACCCAGTTTACAGGCAGCTAAAAAAGGACAGATCGAATGAGATTACTTGTTGCAGACTTCCAAGTCCTTTAATATCAAAAGATGAGGAGGCCTTTGTATACTCATTTTCCTAGCTATTTTGTAACACTTCCCCTCTCCTATTTGTTAACATCTGTGTTTTCTTTCTTCTTTAATTTTTACATTTTTCCAGATCCTTTTCTCTAAAAGCAAGACCTCTGAGTTCAGTTTTGTGTGAGTCAATCTTGCTCTTCTGTAACATTCCGGTTAGTTGTCATTTGTTTAACACTATATTTTGCTGCTATTCCCTTGTTCAATCTTTGGAAACAAATGTAGACACAATTTTTGGTTAATTTCCAATTTTAACATCTCTCAGTTTGTAACGGTTGTCACTAAACCACAGCACTATGCAAACTGAACATCCATTTATTGTTGTTGGCAAAAAGAAGAGCTTCAGTAGAGTAGATGGACTACGGCTGTGAAAATATTACAACAATATGGAGTCAATATCCACCTAATCAGCCTATGCAAAAGTCTTTAACAAAATACTGAAGCAGACAAGCTAAATTAAGAAGAAAAAGTTGGAAAGTTATAATTTATCAAATATGTGTGCTTAGCGCAAAAAAAAAAAACACTACTATATGGATCAGAAAATTGCACTGCCTGGAAAGAGCAGGAGAGAAAGCTTTCCTTGCAAGATAATGAACATCAAATGGCAGGACAAAATAACCAACTCTATTTTCTTGAAATGAGAAACTCCCACCCAACATGGCAGCACTTCAAAGTCAGAAGTTAAGGTGGTTGGGCAATATGAGAAGAATGGACAACAATTGTATTCACAAACAATTAATTTATGGTGAACTTATTAGGAAAGGAAACAGACCGAACGACAAACCAGTCCTTCAGCAAGAGAAACTCGGAAAATCTGGCATCAGAACATAGCACATGGAAAACAAATCTTAAAAAATAAAATGACACAGCATCATTCAAGGAAGAGATGTTATAATCAAAAGACAAAAGGTGCAGGAGAAAGGAGTTGAGAATAGGCACCTTAACAATTCTGTAGCCAGATTTGTCTATCCAATATTGGCAGATTCAGTCATAAAAGAAACTGCTCAGTAAAACCAAATCAAACATAAGACACTATTATGTTACAAAACTACTGACAAATCATGATTGCCAACCGTCTATGAAGATACCAAAGGCTATATATCATATCGTCTATGTAAATAAGCAACCCCTAAGTGAACTATTTTCAGATAACCAGGCTATAGTAATAAATTCACAAAATGAACTACAACAACACCTGAATGAATTGCAGGGAGCATGCAAGAAAAATAATATGAAGATAACACAGAAATAAATAGAGGTCATGGCCATAATTGGGGAGTCAAAATAACTCAATTGTTAGTGAACTGCACTGCAAAGGATAAGAGGTTAGGTTCAATCCTGATTGACGGCTTCCAGGTACACCCAGCCTTAATGGATACCGGATTTTTTTTTTCTGGGAAAGTAAAGTGGCACGGGCGTAGTACCGACCACATTACCCCAAAAATCATGTGCCAAAGGTCTATACAAATTATGATCACTAACACCATATTTTCTATATGCCACTTGGCATGACGGATCTCTTTACTTACTATGGCCAAAACAGAAAGGAAAACAAAATTGAAGAATATCAATGAGAACTAAGAGCTACAACAAATAAAACAATTCAAATACTTGGGAAGGTTTTGTAGTAACAAACATAAAAATTTAGATGTAATTGAGAGCGCTTGCAACAAAGCAAATCAAATAATTGGACACAACACTAATTATAAAAAACAAATGTTATATGATGTATTAAAAAAAAACAAAGCAATTTTATAAAAAAGTTATACTGCCAGGACCAAACAAGGGACATTAACAATGAAGTAGAAAAAAGATATCACAACTACTGTTTGTTTGTGTTTGCCAGCTTCATATCTCCATTGAAGTCCCAAAGGACTGAATTTTGTGTGAATATTCCTATTTTTCACACTGGCAGATGTGGCTCAGGTGTACCCTGCCATACAGGCAGATATTCTCTGACTTCAGAGGTACTCTCATATTTTTATATCCAGAGAATTTTAACTTTTTGGGTACATTTTTTCCTATTAATTTCTTGACCTTCTTATCTTAAGGCTGACATCTGATCTCTAGACCACCCAGTCCATCACAACTAGTAAAATGAGATGTCTTCGAAGAAATCTCAATGTGACAATAAAAGACAAAACAAGACATGAAGAAATAAGGAAAAGAGCTGGTCATGAGTTACATTCAGAGACAATAAATTAAATGGTTTGGGCACATAACTTGGTTACTAGCAAACATTATTCCCAACAAGCATTCAAAATCAGATGCAACAAGTGAAGAGGTAGAGGAAGACCTTCCAAGAGATGGACAAACAAAATATATGAAGCCAAACACAAGTGCTATCAAGTACACTCCATTTTTCCTGGACACTGAAAGATAAAGAAGATAGAGAACAAGACAACTCTCTTTTAAGGATGAAATAGGAAGAGTGCAAAACAAACAAACACACACAAAAACAAGCAGTCATTACAGAAGACATAAAGTACATCTAATCTGGAATCTTTGATTTTTTTTTTTTAACATTAGAAAACACTATTATTAACCAATGTATATTGGCTGGACCATTTTGCAGCAGGGAGCCCTACATAACTCCATTGGATAGCACCGTGCATATTGCTTTCTTCAAAGAATATATGACTCCTAAAACATCACCCAGAAAAATGGTTGAAGAATATAATTGTGTATGTTATGATCATTATCACAACACCTCAAACACATCCGTAGGTACTCTAATCTTTATTCTCATATTCTAATCTTTATTCTCATACTCTAATCTTTATTCTCATACTCTAATCTTTATTCTCAAAGTGTTCATCAGCACGCAGCGACTGCAGGTGAATGAATCCAATACAACCAGTCTGTTCTGGTGTTGATTCTGTCACTATTTGCTGATGAGCCTCTGAAGAGAACCTTAGCTCACGTGCATAAGCTACGTTGCACAGCTTGGGATCCATTGTATATATATATACACCACAGGAAACATACACGCAGAAAGAACCAACAAGAGTTGAATACAGCATTTTTTAGGATTACTGTTATGGTTAAGGAAGGCCCCGGTATCACTGCAAACGAAATAGTCCATAATTGCTCAACCACACCCATGCCAGTGGAATCATACGAATTAACATTTCATCTCATAGAATGTCCTATTGTCATTCACAAGTCACATTCTGTGTGTGTGACATGCAATCACTGAGAATATTACATGATGTGGGGGCAATAAATTTTGAGATATTTATCTATATATGAGAGTTACTTCAGCTTATTAATTCAAGTATACAAACATATTGACAGTTTCTCCCACACTCACTGTGCTGCTCACATATACAACACAAAATGTGTGGAAGTAGCTTTAGAAACGATGTAATCATTTAGTACAAGATAATGTTTCTACATGTCTATAATGTATCTTACTCAGCTAAATCCTGCTTAATCTCTAGACTAGAACTAGACTTGCACAAACGTTCACACCAACATACATGAGTTGGTATAACAAGCCGCCATCACTAGCCCAAGATTACCGTGGATGAATGCTGGTTCATTCAGCATCTACAAAAAATGTGTCAATGAATGCTAGTTCATTCAACAACTACAAACACTGCACCAATGAATGCTAGTTCATTCAACAACTACAAACATTGCACCAATGAATGCTAGTTCATTCAACAACTACAAACTTCGCACCAATGAATGCTAGTTCATTCAACAACTACAAACACTGCACCAATGAATGCTAGTTCATTCAACAACTACAAACACGGCACCAATGAATGCTATTTCAACAACTACAAACATCGCACCAATGAATGCTAGTTCATTTAAAAACTACAAACATTGCACCAATGAATGCTAGTTCATTCAACAACTACAAACATTGCACCAATGAATGCTAGTTCATTCAACAACTACAAACACTGCACCAATGAATGCTAGTTCATTCAACAACTACAAACATTGCACCAATGAATGCTAGTTCATTCAACAACTACAAACACTGCACCAATGAATGCTAGTTCATTCAACAACTACAAACATTGCACCAATGAATGCTAGTTCATTCAACAACTACAAACATTGCACCAATGAATGCTAGTTCATTCAACAACTACAAATATTGCACCAATGAATGCTAGTTCATTTAACAACTACAAACATTGCGCCAATGAATGCTAGTTCATTTAACAACTACAAACATTGCACCAATGAATGCTAGTTCATTCAACAACTACAAACATTGCACCAATGAATGCTAGTTCATTCAATAACTACAAACATTGCACCAATGAATGCTAGTTCATTCAACAAATACAAACATCACACCAATGAATGCTAGTTCATTCAACAACTACAAACACTGCACCAATGAATGTTAGTTCATTCAACAACTACAAACATTGCACCAATGAATGCTAGTTCATTTAAAAACTACAAACATTGCACCAATGAATGCTAGTTCATTTAAAAACTACAAACATTGCACCAATGAATGTTAGTTCATTTAAAAACTACAAACATTGCACCAATGAATGCTAGTTCATTTAAAAACTACAAACATTGCACCAATGAATGTTAGTTCATTCAACAACTACAAACATTGCACCAATGAATGTTAGTTCATTCAACAACTACAAACATTGCACCAATGAATGTTAGTTCATTCAACAACTACAAACATTGCACCAATGAATGTTAGTTCATTCAACAACTACAAACATTGCACCAATGAATGCTAGTTTATTCAACAACTACAAACATCACACCAATGAATGCTAGTTCATTCAACAACTACAAATATCACACCAATGAATGCTAGTTCATTCAACAACTACAAACATCACACCAATGAATGCTAGTTCATTCAACAACTACAAACATTGCACCAATGAATGCTAGTTCATTCAACAACCACAAACATTGCACCAATGAATGCTAGTTCATTCAACAACCACAAACATTGCACCAATGAATGCTAGTTCATTCAACAACCACAAACATTGCACCAATGAATGCTAGTTCATTCAACAACTACAAACATCACACCAATGAATGCTAGTTCATTCAACAACTACAAACACTGCACCAATGAATGTTAGTTCATTTAAAAACTACAAACATTGCACCAATGAATGCTAGTTCATTTAAAAACTACAAACATTGCACCAATGAATGCTAGTTCATTTAAAAACTACAAACATTGCACCAATGAATGTTAGTTCATTTAAAAACTACAAACATTGCACCAATGAATGCTAGTTCATTTAAAAACTACAAACATTGCACCAATGAATGTTAGTTCATTCAACAACTACAAACATTGCACCAATGAATGTTAGTTCATTCAACAACTACAAACATTGCACCAATGAATGTTAGTTCATTCAACAACTACAAACATTGCACCAATGAATGTTAGTTCATTCAACAACTACAAACATTGCACCAATGAATGCTAGTTTATTCAACAACTACAAACATCACACCAATGAATGCTAGTTCATTCAACAACTACAAATATCACACCAATGAATGCTAGTTCATTCAACAACTACAAACATCACACCAATGAATGCTAGTTCATTCAACAACTACAAACATCGCACCAATGAATGCTAGTTCATTCAACAACCACAAACATTGCACCAATGAATGCTAGTTCATTCAACAACCACAAACATTGCACCAATGAATGCTAGTTCATTCAACAACCACAAACATTGCACCAATGAATGCTAGTTCATTCAACAACTACAAACATCACACCAATGAATGCTAGTTCATTCAACAACTACAAACATCACACCAATGAATGCTAGTTCATTCAACAACTACAAACATTGCACCAATGAATGCTAGTTCATTCAACAACCACAAACACTATATTAATGTCTCCATTCAACAACTACAAACACTATATTAATGGCTCCATTCAACAACTACAAACACTATATTAATGGCTCCATTCAACAACTACAAACACTATATTAATGGCTCCATTCAACAACTACAAACACTATATTAATGGCTCCATTCAACTACAAACATTATATTAAAGGCTCCATTCAACAACTACAAACACTATATTAAAGGCTCCATTCAACAACTACAAACACCATATTAATGGCTCCATTCAACAACTACAAATACTATATTAATGGCTCCATTCAACTTTTAACAAATGACTAACAGCTGAACAGCAGCAAGCTAAGCAGTTCTAGCTAGTTAAACAACACAGCAACATTTCTAACATGCATTCTGGTCCTACATATGTATTGTATGGTTGGCTGAATGGATTACATAAAATAACCATGTGGATAAGACAAACACTGATTGGTTCAATATGTGCTGAAAGAAAAAACCACATAAAATTGTTCTTGTACCATATAATTACATATATTGTGGGTGTGAAAGACTAGGCAAACAATATTAGTATTACTCTTTATTGGTGGAGGTTCAAAATTTAAAACACTGGTGTTGTGATTTTAAAAATGTGCTAACAAGTACAAATTAATACAAATACTCAACACAACATGGCAAATTTCACAACCAAAGATTAAAATCTAAAAAAAAAAAAAACCAATTATGGAAAATAAGTTAAAAGAAAATGTTACATTTGCTCAAAATTGTAGCAAAAATATGACAATTGTGTCAATTATACTACTCTGCTAATCTCCGCCCATCTCATTAGCTTGCAAAAGGTCTATAAATGTAACTTTTGAGGATGGAACATCCTATGTCTATGGGTTAACAAAATGGCTTATAGCATATTTTTATCAAGGACATAAAAAAGAAAATATGCAAATCTTTTGTACTGTAAAATGAATTATCTTCAAAATGACACATCATTTGACAAACTATAATAAAAAAACTATCATACCATTTATATAACTTATCTGTTTTCCATGCTATGAGTGGCCTTTTGACACATGTGCTCAATGATTGATGCATGCTTTTGGTTTGTTGTGAAATGTATGCTTACGACTGGAAAAGCATACCTGTAGGTAGTGATACTGGAAAAGCTAATTATCTATGCCACAAATATTTAGAATTATGCTATTTGGTGCTTTAAATCTGTTAGTCAATTTATAAGTGCTGTCTATCTAGTAAGAGGGGAACAATTTAAATATATTGTGACGACTAGAAAAATTAAGAGGGACGAAAAGACAGAAACAGGAAGAAAGAGATATCAAACAGTTTAAGAGAATAGTTTGGTGGGAAGTCATCAACAGAACTTATAACCACTATGGTGGCAGAAAGTTGAGAGAAACCAGCAGGTAATGATGATATGCTATCCTGTAAGAAGAGACCAAGTGTAACATCTTTATTGGCAGGTAACAATGATATACTATCCTGTAAGAAAAGACCAAGTGTAACATCTTTATTGGCAGGTAACAATGATATACTATCCTGTAAGAAGAGACCAAGTGTAACATCTTTATTGGCAGGTAACAATGATATACTATCCTGTAAGAAGAGACCAAGTGTAACATCTTTATTGGCAGGTAACAATGATATACTATCTTGTAAGAAGAGACCAAGTGTAACATCTTTATTGGCAGGTAACAATGACATACTATCTTGTAAGAAGAGACCAAGTGTAACATCTTTATTGGCAGGTAACAATGACATACTATCTTGTAAGAAGAGACCAAGAGTAACATCTTTATTGGCAGGTAACAATGATATACTATCCTGTAAGAAAAGACCAAGTGTAACATCTTTATTGGCAGGTAACAATGATATACTATCCTGTAAGAAGAGACCAAGAGTAACATCTTTATTGGCAGGTAACAATGATATACTATCCTGTAAGAAGAGACCAAGAGTAACATCTTTATTGGCAGGTAACAATGATATACTATCTTGTAAGAAGAGACCAAGTGTAACATCTTTATTGGCAGGTAACAATGATATACTATCTTGTAAGAAGAGACCAAGAGTAACATCTTTATTGGCAGGTAACAATGATATACTATCTTGTAAGAAGAGACCAAGTGTAACATCTTTATTGGCAGGTAACAATGATATACTATCTTGTAAGAAGAGACCAAGTGTAAAGTCTTTCAATTGATTGAATTAAGTTGTCAAGACCCCAGCTGATGAAATCCATTAATTAGGGATAGCAATTCATCTACAAAAACAAACATCAGACAATCTACAACTCTGTTGAAGATCTTCATTGCTCTAAGGTTTAGCAAAACAGCAGCTGGAAGTCTCAGATGAAAGCCTACACTTGAATACAACTCATACAGATAGATAGAAATTTGAGGTTGATGGTATAAGAAAGATGCTTCTTCCTCAGAGGTCTCATAAATAGAACATTCTACATGAGCAGACATTAAACAAATGCAGATACAACAATACAGTACTGGACCAAAGGGCACGATCTATAGGATGTGTAAAATAAACATAAAATTGTATCTAGCAACCAAATTAGTAAAGATGAGACAAACAAAGTCGTTTCAGAAAAAAACCATCAGGTGAAAGACAAAAAACATACAAAGATTCTATTTTCTATAGGATAGTGAGTCCATTGATCAATCAGCTTTAAAATGTTTTGTGTAAGAAGGGGAGGAGCAAATAAGATCTTCATTTACTTGAAGCAGTAAGTTTTTTCTAGGTTTTGCTGAAACCTGCATCTATGTCCAAAAAACTTCAACTTTAGAAAATAATGAATCAATCAAAATATATTTTACAATTAAACTGTTGATTTTTTCCTGAAAGCCATCAATAGCAAAACAAATTAAAAACAATTTGGCTTTGACCACTTAGCAATCCCTTATTGAATGAGTTTATATTGTTGTAATACTGTTAGAGTTTTGATGAGTCTGGATTTACAATAACTCAATTTATATTCTATTTATAATTTACTTTGTCCTTTTAGCAGACTAGAAACATGATATACATGTATATATATATATATATACATGTATATATATATATATATATATATATATATATATATACATGTATATATATATATATATATATATATATATATACATGTATATATATATATATATATATATATATATATATATATATATATATATATATATATATATATATAAATATAAAATTAGTAAGACAAACTGTAATTTACACTCTATGCATACATAATTTAAAGGAACAACAAACATCATCATCATGTGCCATACCGGTTGGCGTAGGTGATCATGTCCTTCCACAATC
This sequence comes from Megaustenia siamemsis, assembly GCA_032433765.1. Classification (NCBI taxonomy): domain Eukaryota; kingdom Metazoa; phylum Mollusca; class Gastropoda; order Stylommatophora; family Ariophantidae; genus Megaustenia; species Megaustenia siamemsis. The sequence continues at coordinate 18,109,895 of JAVIAB010000139.1, read as the reverse complement.
TTCTATCCACAGTGCATCATATTAGTTCTGTTGTTGACAACAAACATACAACAGTTTTTGCTAAATACAAACAAGACTTCCTACAGGAGATTCATTAAACCTAGAACAGAAGGAAAGTAAGTGTTGATAATGGGACAACATTTTAACTGCATAAAAATAATAATTTCTTTGAAGGTTGGTGATGATGATGGTAGTAATTGTGTTTTTAGGTGACTATTTTCAATAAGTGCTTATAACATTAAAAAATGTATATACTGTGACATATATCATGTCATAGAGGGATGAATTATAAAATTTCACAGTACCGGGTCACAGCATTTCTGAGGGCCTGCTTTAAGATACTTCTGTTGTCTCTTTTCATTACATGGCTAACATATGATCACCGTCTTCTCTTGACTATAGCTGAAATTGTTGGATGTTTTGTCATTTCTCTTATTTCTGTACTTGTCTTAAATTCATTCCATGGTATACAAGGTATTTTCCTGAGGCATTTGTTTTCAAATGCTTGCAGTTTCTTTTCTATTTCTTTAGTTGTTTTTCAGCTCTCACATGCATTAGTAAGGGTGGATAATACATTTGATTTGATAATCCTGAGCTTTGTTTTTGGGCTTAGTAATTTTGATTTCCATATTTATAAAGTTTTTTGAAAATCATTGCTGCATTTGCTATTTTGATTCAAATTTCTTCCTTTGAGTTTTTTCTTGATCTATGTAACTTTCAAGAAGTACACAGTGGTTTACTTCTTCCACTGCTTTTCCTTCGAGGTATATATTTTCTTGTGGATGAATTTGATTTTTCATTAATTTTGTCGTTTCTTGGCTGATCGCAAGTCTTATTTTTTCTAGTCATTGAATACAGGGAATTTGTTTTCTTTTGCATAATAAATTACTTCTGGTTAATAGGTTAAAAAACATTGTTAATGAATGATAATAAGTTAAATTTAAAATGTGTAGAAATGTCAAATTCTAATTCAGTCACATAGGAATTTATCTTAAACCATATTCTTAAAATTATATTCAATATTCAGCTAATTATACGTACATATGATAAGTTAATAAAACAATTTTAAAATGTACTTTAATTATTTTTAATTTCCTACTATTATAAATTATATCAATATTTTTATCTCAATACAATAGTACAAAATAGATATAATGCTATTGACAAACATTGAAGATGAGTGGGAAATGCTCAAACAATCGATCCAACAAACATCAAAAGAAGTAATACCAGTGACCAAAAGAATCAACAAAAAGAAATGGTTGACAGTAGAAATACTACAACTTATGGACAAAAGACGAAAACATAAGAAAGAAGAAAGGATATACAAAATATTGCACAAAGAGATCCAAAACAAATGCAGAGAAGCAAAAGGATGGTTAAAGCAGAAATGTGAAGAAGTGAAAAAACAACAAAAGAAAGACTCAAAATTTAAGCACAATCAGTTAAATGAATTAACAGGAGGAAAAGAAGTCAAAGTTTCAGGATGTGTGAAATCAAAGGAAGGAAATATAATAATGGGACAGGAGAAGATAATGGAAAGATGAACAGAGTATATAAGTCAACTCTATGATGATGAAAGACCAGAGCTAAACAACTCAAAGACACAGGACCATCAATAATGCAGAGTGAAGTGGAGGACACAATTCAACACATGAAAGAGGCAAAGCTCCAGGTCCCGACAATATAACAATCAAAGAAATAAATGCATTAGGAGAGCTGGGAGTACAAGTCATGACAAAACTACTCAATGACATATATAACAGTGGTCACATACCCGAAGATCTACTAAAATCTATCTTTATAGCCATAACGAAGAAGTCTGGTGTCACTGATTGTGAGGACCGTTGCACAAATAGTCTCATGAGCCATATGATGAAAATATTACTAAGAATCATCATGAGACGTGTAAGGAACAAAAAAAAAAAACAGAAATAAATGAGGAACAATGTGGATTTGTTGAAGGAAAGGGCACCAAAATACAATATATATCCTAAGAACATTGAAAGAAAGAGCTATAGAGGTAAAGAAATATCTATATATGTGCTTTATAGACTACACAAAAGCATTTGACAAAGTAAAGCATGTGGAAATAATCAATATGCTGGAGAAATTAAACATTGATGGCAAGGATTTTAGAATCATAAAAAACATGTACTGGCAACAAACAGCAGCCATAACAATTAGCAACCAAACAGGACAGTTCCAATATATAAAACAAGGAGTCAGACAAGGCTGTGTTCTGTTACCAGATTTGTTTTCACTTTACATTAAAAATATTATGAAATCAATAGTAGATATAAAAGGAATTGAAGATTCACAACATAAACAATTTGCGATATGCAGATGACACAGTCTTAACAGCAGAGACAGAGAATGAACTACAAGAAATGATAGAATAGTAAAAGAAAGGTCACAGTTTGAATAGTAAGAAAACAGAAGTAATGGTCATACCAAAGAAACAATCATCACCATCATGCAGTATAAAAATAAACAGGACAGATCAGAAAAAGTGCAAATCTTCAAATACATGGGCACAATAATAACATCAGAAAGAAGATGCACCACAAAAATAAAAAGCGGAATAGCTCAGGTCAAAATAGCATTTCAGAAAATGAAAAACATCTTATATAACAAATCTATGTCAACAGAAGTGAGAAAGAGAGTTTATCTGTGCTATATAGAGCCAATTCTTACCCATGGAAGCGAATCATGGACAGTAGACAAACAAATGAAAAGAAGATTCAAGGCCACATAGATGGGATTTCTCAGAAGAATGTTGAAAATTCCCTGGACAGCTAAAAAGACCAACGAGGAAATTCTCAAAGAGGCCAACACAAAAAGGGGGCTCCTAAGAAATATCATGAAGAAACAATCAACATTTTTTGAGCACATCATGAGAAGAGGAAAGTTGGAATATTTGGTTACAAATGGCAAAATGCAGGGAAAGAGAAATCATGGACAACAAAGAGAGATATTACCAGATAGCTTGGTGTCATGGCATGGAACACAGTCAACAGCAGAACTGATACGATGCAAGGTAGATAGAAGATTGTGGAAGGACAAATGCCTATGCTAACTTCTGCAAGTATGATCGACTATGCCAACCGGTATAGCACATGATGATGATATTATAAATAAAACTGAGTCATTAAAAAAATATAAACTAGAAGTTATAATATATTTAAATATTTGCTAGGTCTAGGCTGACCATTATGTACGCACTACATACATAGGAACTTTAATTGAGAAAATATCATAAATTAACTATGTCAGGTTTATGAACAAGTTACTACACCTGAAACGAATAGGGAAAACAGTGAGAAAATATAACATAAACACACTTTGTTCAGCAAATGAGAGCAACTGGACTCAAGCTGGTGATTTGAAACAGCTTTTACTATGGAAGAGAGGATGGACAACACTGTTTCAATTGAGAAGAAAAGTAATTAAATATTACTAGAATGGAAACCATCCAGTAATCTAACTGACATAAAAAAAGAAGGAAAAATTAGAGGAAGATTTGTCTACATGTGCTGTCATTTACCAACAGATGACAGTGATAATGGATAATGAAGCAAAATATGAATTTTAGTAGCAACAGCAGAAAGAGAGGAAGCCATTTAAAGAAATAACCTATATAGAGTAACATGAGACTTTCCTGTTCAAGTGAATTTTATGAAAGCATATGAATAAAAATGTGATTGGGAAACATGGAACAGACACAGAAAACAAGAAAGGGGTTCACACCTCTGCAGTGAAAATAATGATTGGGTGAAAGCTTTTAAACTGTGTTCTTTCATTTGTTTTCTATTAAACACAAATTTCAAATTTTGCTTCCATTAAAAATCTTTAATTTTAAGTAGTGTGGTAGACAAACGATGAAGTCTTAAAACAACTAAAAATGAAAAGAGAACTACTAAGTACAATTCAAACAAGACAAATGCTATTTTTGGGCCACGTTAAAAGACACAACAGCCTACTAAAAGTAATCCTGGAGGGGAAAATACGAGGTAAAAAAGGCAGAGGCAGACCAAGACTAACATGGACGAGAAACATCAAAAGATGGACAAAGCCTATGACAACCTGCACCATCAAAGCAAGAGACAGAGCAGAATGGCGCTCCATTGTAGCCAACCTTCGTTGCGGAGACAGCACTCGATGATGATGATGTGTGTGGTAGTGACAGACCAGATAGGGTGAAGCAACGTCAACAAGGATGGTGCGTGAATAGTGACACTCAGAACTCAGGATGTAGGTGAGACTGGACACCTGAGCCTAAGGTAATGAAGAAAGAAAATATTCTTTCTTCCCTATATACTTTCTACCTACATTTGTTTCACTTTCCCACCTTCTCATATATATTCGCTGTTACCCCAACAAGCAAAAATTTCATTCGCCAGTTTACACGCTGCTCATGGCCAGCTTCAAATACCCATGAATCAATTCCAGATTTTCCAATCAATTCCAGAATTACCAATTTCAGTCATCTAATTACATAACTGGCATAGGTTGAGACATCAATCTACCTGTATAAACTGCCCAAGGCAGTACTATTGTCTGCCGCTCATGTGATTTTATTTTCTTGCTACCAGCTGGGAAACTAGACATGATCACACCTCTAGCTGGTGTCCAACCGTCTATTTATAACCTTTCAGATATGACACAATTGGTCATATCTGGACTTTCTATTGTTCTTTAAGTATGTGGTCGGCAATACACATAAACCTAGCAATTAATGCATAACGCTATGCAGTTAGTGAATCTGACCAGATTCAAAGGTGTATCCATAGGTGTATATCAGTGGTATAATAATGCACTTTAGTGTTACCTTCTGTCTAGCCTTTTAATATTATAGTTGAAGTTTTTTTTCATTCCCTTTTCACATTATTCTCCCGTGTGTTACCGGGGCCTCATTATGTAGGAAGTAAAGAATAGTGACACTGTGACCTTCCAGGCATGTCGTAAGAGGCGACTAAGGAGGTTGATCGATGGCTTGACAAGCTGTCATTGTAAAAAACATTGTTATGGAAACAGAACCATAGATTTTAGTAAGCAATGATCTCTGCAATATGTGCCATTTTGGCATGCAAGGTTTCTGTTTTTGAGATTGTGGTTCTGCCCTATGTGCCGTCTTCGGCTCGAAAGGATTTACTTTCACATTATTAATTCTTATATGAAGAATTCAAGATTCAAAGAGTCGAAAACATTTTAGGATTCAAATTCAAGACAATTCAGGATTCATCGTACCTTTAATTTTGTGTTCAATAAAGACAAAACTTCTAGATGAAACAAAAGAATAATTATGAAGATGTTGATAGAAAAGGACGTCAAGGCATGCTCTGGTAACCTACTAAACCACCAGAGCACATGTTGACACTTGTGATATCATTTCTTTTATGGTCAGATGCCTGTAGTAGCTCAACCTTGAGAACAGGTTGTTAGCATGCATGGGAGTACTATTTTAAACTAGTATCAATATTTTCTAACAACACTCCTTTATCTCTCTATTCGCCATATTTTTCACATTTTCCTCAACCCAGTCTATCTTTATCTCTCTAACCCCCACATTTTCCTCAACCCAGTCTATCTTTATCTCCCTAACCCCCCCAAATTTTCCTCAATCCAGTCTATCTATATCTCTCTAACTCCCACATTTTCCTCAACCCTGTCTATCTTTATCTCTCTAACCCACACATTTTCCTCAACCCAGTCTATCTTTATCTCTCTAACCCCCACATATTCCTCAAACCCAGTCTATCTTTATCTCTCTAACCCCCACATTTTCCTCAACCCAGTCTATCTTAGGCTATTCAAATCAAATGTACTATCAACCCTTACGTATGCGTGTGAAAGCTGGAAAACAACAAGAGATATAGAAACAAAGTTGAACGCATTCGAAAATAAATGTCTAAGGAAAATACTTGGTATAGAATGGAACGAATTCAAAACAAACGAGGAAATTAGAGAAATCGCCAATCAACCACTAATATCTTCAGTAATAAAGAAAAGACGATGGTCATACATTGGACATGTGATGAGAAGAGATAATAATCGAATAGCAAAGCAAGCCCTCATATGGGGAAACAACAGGTAAAAGAAAAAGAGGAAGACCCAGGGAGACACTGAGAAGAACATTGATGAGAGAGGCAAGAGCAGCAGGAATCGGCTCCCTCAATGAGATAGAACTGCTTGCACAGAACAGAGACAGATGGCGAGATTTGATAAAATATCTTTAAAAGAAAACTGCTAGAACAAAAATTCATATAGGAGAAGGTGTATCTTGGTCTACGCCCTATGGGCCGGTTACGGCTCGAAAGGTCAATAGATAGATAGTCTATCTTTATCTCTCTAACCCCCCACATTTTCCTCAACCCAGTCTATCTTTATCTCTCTAGCCCCCCACATTTTCTTCAACCCAGTCTATCTTTATCTCTCTAACCCCCCACATTTTCCTCAACCCAGTCTATCTTTATCTCTCTAACGCCAACATTTTTCACATTTTTCTCAACCCAGTCTATCTTTATCTCTCTAACCCCAACATTTTTCACATCTTTCTCAACCCAGTCTATCTTTACCTCTCTAACCCCCACATTTTCCTCAATCCAGTCTATCTTTATCTCTCTAACCCCAACATTTTTCACATCTTTCTCAACCCAGTCTATCTTTATCTCTCTAACCCCCACATTTTCCTCAATCCAGTCTATCTTTATCCCACAAAATGTTTCTTTCCCTCCTCCCTCAGATTAAATTTCAACTGACAAGCCAGCAAGCTAGGAATAACCCGTCCATATAATATATAAAGAAACAACAGATAAAATAGTTTGACCACATGATAACACATAAAGATCAAAACACAACACAATGAGCATTCAATAAGCATTGCGAGAAAACCAGACCTAAGGGCCGACCATGAAAAAGATGGATTGAATATTAGAAACACTAGGAAACAACAACAGCAGAGGCGAATAGAAGAGCAAATTACCGTAAATGATATCTCCCCTCAACGCTGGAAGGCAAATGAAGAAGGAAAGAAGAAGCCAGCTAAACTAACTTTTATATTCACAATGTGCTTAATCTGTTTTCTTCCTCATCCACCTTTTACCCCCTATGAAGCACATATCTTCAACAGGCACTTTCCAAACTATCCTGTTTGATGTCATTCTTTAAGATAGCTCCACTTGTCCCTATTCTGTCTTCCCTATATTAGTCTTCTTCCTCACTGGGAAATTTAAAAAAAAAAAAAAAAAAAAAAAAAAAAAAAAAAAAAAAAAGTCACATAATGCCTCAATTGGCTTCTGGAATGTTCCTACTAGGTATGTTATAAGAGAAAATAAATGTGTGTGTGTGTGTGTGTTTATTACACACAGAGCAGGGTACCCCATACTGTAAAAAAAAAAAAAAAAAGCCATAAAACTTCAACATTGACTTTATGTGTTTACTTTGTGTCATTTGTCTCCCCAATAAATAAGGCCTTTTACAGTAAAATGGTTTATGTCTACTGTGATGTCTTCACGTATTATCATCATCAAGTACCAAGCCTGCTGGTGTAGGTGATCATGTCTCTTCACAACTTCAGATCTCAACAGCTATTTATCATTTCTGTTGATGACCTTCGGCCAAGCCATTCTCTTAACTCTTTCCATACGTTCCGCCGTATGGTGCGCCAAATCCATTTTGGTGGTGTACGTTCAGCCGCATAGTGCGCCACGATCGGGTTGTTTCGTGTGAACATTCAACAAATTGTATTCCTATATTTTAGATTGACTATTTTATATAGATTCATTCACCGGAGAGTTCCTTCCTTCTTCCCCACGAGGTTCAAGTTGAAAGACGTACTCTAACGTTTGATTTTTTTCATTTGGAATTAGTGTTTATCGTAAAAAAAAAAGTGTAAACAAAAATCAGCTGATCAAAATGGCTTCCAGTAGCCGTGATTGTAATGCTAAAAGTCAGTTGATGACGGCTGAAGAAGCTTGTCAATTAATTTTTCTTGATGATTCCGATGATAGTTCAAACACTGTAAGTGTTGATAACAACAATGGTGATGACAGTGATCCAGATATCGATTTTTTAGCACAAAGCGTGCATGGACGCATTTTTTTCTGTTCAGGATGTGAAATTAAACCACATCTTCATCCAAATGCATGCTTCAAGGCATTTCATGGAGACTAAATGGAGAAAGTGTTTTTTGTGTAAGTGAAAAAAAAGTGTAAATATTGTGTATATAGTGTTTTTTTGTGTGTAGTCAAACAAGTGTCAATATTGTGTACATAGTAATTTATTTCCCCAAAAAAGTTGAAATTTCATTTTTGTCACTTGTTGTGATTGTGGATGACAAAATATCAGTTATTGTTATGCTACATCAACCCAACTTTCATGGCTGCTTAGAGACATATTGATATTTGTTTTTTTTCACAAAATAATTCATATTGGATTACTATGACCAGATCTATATGATGGTAAGTTGTCAATTGTGGTTTGAATTTGATGTTTCAATTTTTTTTTTGTTGGTCATTTATCTCTAATTTTTCTATTTACATGTCTTGTATCATCTTGGCATTGGTGGAATATGATTCCTTGTTCAATTATCTAAAAATTCATATATAATATGTTATGTGTTAGATAAATATAAGCATGTAGATTGATGTTTTAAAACCATAAGGTCCATCAAAAATTTTGTCTCTGAAATCTCTTCCGTTGCGTTGATAAAAAGCTTCCGTACGGAAAGAGTTAAGCTGTCTGGTATCTTTTCTTTTTGCTTATTTCTCTTTGCTTAACTCTATCTCATCGTCCTTCAATTTTCCCAGTTGTTACAATATACTCCAGCTGTTCTCTTCTCATTCATCATCATTAAGTACCGGGCCTACTGGCGTAGGTGATCATGTCTCTCCACAATTCTCGATCTCGGCTGCTATTTATCATTTCTGTTGTTGACCTTCTGCCAAGCCATTCTCTTAAGCTGTCTGTTATTTTTTCTCTTTGCTTCCCTCTATCTCTTCGTCCCTCAATTTTTTTTTTTCAGTTGTTACAATATATATTCCAGTTGTTCTCTTCTCATTACATGGCCAAAAAATGATGATTGTTTCTTCCTAATATTGGAAATTAGCTCTCTCTTTGTTTTGTTCTCTCATAGAACGCTTTTATTACTTTTCTTAACCGTCCATGGTATTCTCAACATTCTTCTGTAAAACAACATTTTTACAGCCACTTGTGATTTTTCTTGAATGTTGTCCTGTTTCCATGATTCACATTCATATGTCAAGACTGGCTCTACATAACATTTAAGAACTCTTTTTTCTTCTTTCGATTGTCAAAAGTGGATTACACATTTTGCAAATTATATTAATGATGTTAACTTCAGTCAACTATATATTAACCTAATGTTAAAAATATCATAAAGCATTGTGTGGTTTTATTTTAAACAGATTTATCAGTAATGAAATTGAGTAATCTGGTTTGCTTAAAATGTCAAATTGTCAATTTTCCACATAAATATATTTTTAAAAATGAATTAGTTCAACAAGCTTAAATGCCATGCCATCTATATAAAGAAGAATTATGAAAGAATAAATAAAGTGATGTTATGTCGCTGACATATAATGTGGGAAAATAATCTATAGGAACTGTTTGATATGTTGGTTACACAAAGTAATGATAAAGGACATGTCTCAACAGCATTGACAGGCTGGCCCAAACTAGCAACTGCTTTCATCAAGACAAGTGAACCACACTTGATAAAGATCCTACTCCTCCAACTCATTGCAGTGAGTCTAAAAACAAATTAACTAGCCTGTCCAAATAATCAGAGTTCATCCAAGAGGTAAGACAACTGGGCAGTCAAACATGAAGCTGGGCCAAAAGATGCAAATATTGCTGCAAACCACACTACACTGCATTTACATTTGTTTAACAATTCATTAAAGAGTGGACAAAGAAGAGGATAGCTGAGCTCAGAAGAAGGAAAGGAAACAGTATGATGACATAATTGTTAGTCATGATCAAAGAATGAGAATTTTCTAAATATCATCAAATAATAGTACCATCAAAGGAAAACTACCAAAAAATGAATATCAGTTTGATATGGGCACTTTGATAACATTTTGTGGAAGATGTAGCTAAGAAAGGAATTATAATAAAAATGTCACAAAACAGAATCCAAAAATGTAAAAAATATATTGCTCACAATGTCATTTTTTTTAAAATATGTTCTACAGTGTCATTTTGAACAATGCTCTAGAACTCAAAATGGCAGCACAATAAATATACAACATAGGTTCATACACTGAGATGGGATTGGCACAATACCATAGGAACAAACTAAGCCATTAGCCTTTACTCCCAAGAAGATGATTTGGAAGGATAGCATAACTTTCTTGATCTAATTGCTCCTGCTGGAGAATTTAGATCCTGTCTATTCTACAGGGTAGTGCAATGCTAGGTTTTCAATACCGACAGAAACAGCTCCCTTTAAGGAACCTAGAGATAAAATGTTTAAATATTCTTCTTTGTCAGGTATGTGATAAAATTCACAGAGAATGTCACAAATTTAAAACATTACAATAAAATGCAATGGAAATTACAATTGCCAGAGCACATTAGTTGCTTTCATGCAAGATTCGTTCAAAAAAGAACTCAGTCATGGTTCTGGGCTAACAATGAAATTAAATAACAATTACTATTTCTTTATATATATATATATATATATATATATATATATATATATATGGCCCTTTTCGTCTTGTCAGACGGTCTAGTGGAGGCTATTGTGTATTTTTTTTAGGTTTTGTTTTTTTTGTCGAGCATCTTCTCTCGTGGCTAATTCTACCAATGTTTGACAAACACACACGGTCATAGAATGAACAAGTCAGGCCCACTGGTCCACAGGGTTTTCCATCCTTTTTCATGAGTCTTTTCTCTTCTAAGTTTTGCTTTAGCACAGTCTCAAATTATGTTATACCATTCCTTATACATGCTCTCCATCATGTGTGATCACTTGCCAGATGTTCCCTGTCATATTCACATATGGAGAAGTCATTCAGAGATGATTTACAGATATCTCTATATCGTAGTTTAGGTCTGCCGATTTGTCTTTTTCCATGTGTTAGTTCGCCATATAGTGTTTGCCTGGGGATGCTCTTTTCTTCCATTCGCTGGACATGCCCCAGCCACCTTAGTCTTCGACATTTATTTCTTTAATTTAGCATGATCTACAAAAAATATAAACAGTGCTTTAATACTCATTTCTGCTGCATGGAAAACACAGTTAAAATCTGTACAAGCAAATTGCAGAGCAAAATACAAAAACATTAACTAGTAATGTCTTACTGTCTTGTCATTTAATATAAACAGATATCTATATAATTAAAATTGCTTTTACTTATTATTCTTGCCACCAGAAGACACATTTTATAATCTACAAGATTTATATAGTAATGTTACAGCAATTAAATATAATGATGATTAAATATGAAAGTCATATGAAATTGTGGAATGGCAAACATATATCCGTATATGTAATTATACAATAAGCATCATTGAATTCACAAAGATTATCCACAAAGATACTCTTGACGACTTCAGTGTGAAATCAGGGCACAGAATATAATGACCTGAAGTGAATCTAGAAAATATAGAACTTGATAGAGTACCACAAAAACTTTTGGCATTTATGATTTCTTTATTGAACATACCAACAAGCAGCCGATCATTAACTTGAATGGAATGTGAAAGAATAATTGAAATTTATAATAAAAACATAACTAAAATCAGTTTGATTATTTGAGTTTTTGTGGTTAAAGTCTCAGATCACACAAAGGTATTGAGCAAACATTGCCAACATTAGCGATGGTATCTGGAAATACATAATTGAAGTGAAGATTTCATAATGATATCATAACAAAGACTGCAAGAATCTGAGTATTGATACGGCCTTCCTTAAATGATAGTCCCAATTTTCTTTTATAGTATAACCTAAATAAAACCAATCATCAGTTGAATGTGTTGTGTATGTCTGTATTTCAACTCGAGGCTGGAATGGAAAACTAGGCTGAAACATGATATATATCACTTGTTGATCTGTGCTCATCATATTCTCTGTTAAAAGTTTCTCTACTACACGCATGTAATCCTGGGTGTACACATACAAAACCTCTGGTCGACCTAAGAACATTGCCCCACCAACCCAAGACCTGTCTTCCACAATGATCTGGTATGGTGATAGCGTTGAGTCAAACTTCTGTTGCCCACTATAAGCAACCTTGTCTTCATCAAAATCACGAGGGACTCTGATAGGGAAAATGTGGCTCTCATCAACCACTGCCCTGTAGAGACCTATATCCAGCCAGCTGATGTACTTTGTGTCAAACATTTCTTCTCTGATCACTTTATTTACTAACTCAAACTTAGCATGCATCACACACGAATAGTTTTCATTCACAGTATTAGGATCAAATGTTGGATAACCTGGTTGTGAAAAGATTTGCTTAATCTGAGGGGCTAGAGAAAATGCCCACAAACTAGTCCGGTTTAGAAGGACCACTGTTGTACGTGATGCTCCAAAGTGAGCACGCATTTCTGTGAAAAGATCCACAACATCCTGAGAATCTGTGAATATAATAAGTGGATTGTTGATTCTGCCAAACACAGACATCCATCTTTTGTAGCGTTCTGGAGTGTATCCGCCGAGTCCTAACCTCTTCCCTTTATTCAGGTTGCCCAGATTGAAATATGCTGTTACAATGGTCACCTCTGAAGACATAGTATTGGCTTGTAACAACATCCTTTCATGAATTTTTTTAAGTTCTGGGTCAGATTTGTAGAGATGGGTAATTTCCTAGAGAAAAGAAACATAAAATGTTAGCATGAGGCACTCTTAATTTCTACTAAAGAGCATATTAACATACAGAAAAGAATTGCAGTTTATATTTAAAAACATACAATTTTGTTTTCAAATTGTGGATTAGATTTGGTGAGATTGTTAAAAGAAAGTAGGTCTGGTGTGATCATGTGAGGAAAAAAATATATGTGGTTGATCTAGTTATATGTGAGGAAAACATATGTGATTATATATGAGCAAGACAGAGTTGTTTGATTTTGTTATGCATTAGCAAAACTGATGTGGTTGTATGTGTGTGTAAATGTGTACAAGATAGATGCATGAGTTATATGTGAGCAAATTTGATGAGGTTAGTGTGGTTATTATGTAAGGGAAAAATTGATGTGGTAATATATAAGTGAACAACAAATATAAAAATATGAACAGACTAACTAGTCAGATCAAGTGTGTAGAGATCAAAATCAAGTGTGTTAGGCAGAAAAGTACAGATATTGCAGCTTACTGTAATCAATGACACAACAGAAACCATGACAACAATAGAAATGTTTCTTAAAAAATGGATTTACCTACTAATCAGCTAAAAGAAATAAAATGGGAGAAACAGGGGGACTGGTTGGTCTCGAGGCAAGACACCAGCCTCGAGACAGAGAGGTTGTGAGTTCAAATCCCAGCTGAATCATTTGGGATTTTTATTTACAATGTCTCTCTGCGGTAACCATCCCTGGCCTCAGTAGCGAGGCCCGGCTTGAAACATCAATTACTCGTCGATGAAAAAAATTTGAGTACCTCCGAAGACCGAGTTATCTGTCTGTACGGCGAGGGACCCCTGTGCACACGGCTGCTAGGGAAAAACGGATTAACACGCAAAAACAAAACAAAAAAAACCCCCAAAAATGGGAGAAATAAAAGAAACAAAAAACAAAAGAACAATGATAAACATAAAAAGAAGATAAAAAGAAGTTTTACAACTTAACGGATTTATACTTGGAAATCAAACATGATGATTGGGGTAAGAAGAAAGAACAAGGGGCGCAAGGAGCAGAGGAAGTCAGAAACTAAAGATCTCAGATGAATTTTTTTTTTTTCAATAGCTAACAGTTCTTGGTTATTAATTCACAGTTCTTGGTTATTAATTCACAGTTCTTGGTTATTAATTCACAGTTCTTGGTTATTAATTCACAGTACTTGGTTATTAATTCACAGTTCTTGGTTATTAATTCACAGTTCTTGGTTATTAATTCACAGTTCTTGGTTATTAATTCACAGTTCTTGGTTATTAATTCACAGTACTTGGTTATTAATTCTGTTTGGTCAAGATTTTTCTGAATATTCCTTTAACATGTTATATGGAAAGATGACAAAGAAGTGTGATGCTTTATTCTTCTGCTGCTCTCCAGCAATGAGATCCATTAAAATGTGCACAGCTCCGTGATATAATTTGTTGTTGTTGTACTGGGAGGATCTCCAAATGTAATTGACATTGACAAAACTTTGCTCTGGCATAGTTCTTTTTTTTTCTGTAACATTTTTGTTGGCCCCCCTACATCTGGTGTTACTTTGCTTTCCAAACATGTGATTGTATTAGTTGTTGCTAGTTCCTAGTGTTCTTTTTTTTTTTAAATTGGTTCAGGGTTTATTACATTTTGCATAATGATTTTTGCCTATTAAAAGGGTTATGCTCAATCCCACATACTGACTGAATCTGTTAGTATAAGTGCCTATTTTTTTTTTTAATGGGCAAAAATGCCATGCCATGTGAGTAACTGATATGTTGAATATTTTCCATTATACTTCTTTATAAATAACCCCCCCCCCCCAACCTATTTTAACTACCTAGTCTAAAGTTATTAAACTGTTCAAATCCCATGTGATACCAGTGTGTTAACATATGGATGTGAATGATGGAAATCCACCATGACCTTAGATAAGAAATTAAATGCCTTTGAAAACAAATGTCTTCATGGGATCTCAAATTTAAGCTGGAAAGAATACATTTCAAATGAACAGATAAGAGATGAATCAAAACAAGAACATGTGTTGAGCTTTAAAAGAAGAGGGTGTTGGAAATATATCGATTATGTGCTGAGAATGAATGAAGAAAGACTTCCTTGTCAGGCGTTCATGTGGAAACCATCTAACAAAAGAAAACAAGGAAGGCCAATAGAATCATTACGCACAACAATTACTAGGAAAGGCTCAACCACAGGACTAAGAAACAACTATGACCTACAAGAATTAGCAGCAGATTATCAATTGTGGAGAACTATGACTTCTGCCCTATGTCCTGTCTTTTTCCGAGAGGAAAATGAATGAACATGAATGAATCTAAATTTAGGAGGATAATGGTTGAGAAAAGACACCATTTGTACACTATTTTCACTATTTAAACTAAATGGCTATTTTCGCTGAAGGTGCAAAGTCTTTCTCTTTCTGGTATTCATCTGATGTCTACTAAAGGAACTGACTGACTTCCTTCTCCCTTAAGTCAGCATATATTCATTGTGTTAAGATTTACAGTAGAACTATGATATTTCCACCTTTCAGCCCAACACATCCTACTTCAGCACAAAATTGTTGAGTATCACGTAGCCTTCCCTCTTTGATCCCTACTTGTTTTGCTAGACTAGACCGGTCTGACTATTTCTAGAAACACTTATAACAGGTGAAGTAGGGTCTACATGGTTCCGGTTCATTGGTTTCTGTCAGACACCTTGCCTCAAAGGTAATCAAAATCATTTATACATACCTGGGTCAATATAAACTGGAGAGCGGCTATACAAATATTTTCTATCAGGAGTGAAGATACAGTGCAATCCATTTTTGATAACAGAAACAAGAAAAAAAGTTTTTAAATGTTATGTAGAGTCTTACCATGTGGATGTGAATCAGGGACAACAGGCAAGATAGTCACCGGAGGCTGTAGAAATGTGGTTTTACAGAAGAATGATGAGAATACCGTGGACAGCTAAGAAGAGTAATGAAAACATTCTGAAAGAGGCCAAAGCAAAAAATTTCCAATATTAGGAAAAAACAATCATCATTTTTTGGCCATGTAATAAGAAGGGAACAGCTGGAATATATTGTAACAACTGGAAAAATTGAGGGATGAAGAGATAGAGGGAAGCAAAGAGAAAAGATACCAGAAAGCTTAAGAAAATGGCTTGACAGAAGGTCAACAACAGAAATGATAAATAACTGTCGAGATTGAAAATTGTGGAGAGACATGATCACCCACACCAGCAGGCATGGAACTTGATGATGATGATCAGCAGTGAAATAAAAATTCAGACTCAAACATTCATGACAACTGCTTGGGACAAGCAACTTTTATTTTCCAGTCCTATAGGACAAGCCTAGATAGATGCCAGGCCTAAACATTCATCATCATCATCATGTGCCATACCAGTTGACGTAGGCGATCATGTTCTTTCACAATCTTCTATCTACAGAGCATGGTATCAGTTCTATTGTTGACTGTTTTCATGCCATGACACCAAGCTATCCAGTATTTTCTCTCTTTGTCATCTGCGATATCTCTTTCCTACATTAATGGAAAGATAATCAATAACCTAAGATATGCTGATGATACTGTTCTACTAGCAGAAAATCCTAAAGACCTACAACAATTGCTTAATGTGATAAACATAACAAGCAAAAAAATATGGACTAGATATGAATATCAAAAAGACTAAAACTATGATCATAAACAAAGAAAATTATCAAGACCTACAAATAAATATCACAGTTGAAGGAATACATCTGGAGACAGTTCAGAGCTACAACTACCTTGGACATACTATAAAGAATGATGGAAAATGTAAAGCTGAAATAAACAAAAGAATAGGTATGGCAAAAAGTAATTATAATGCCATGAAAAATATACTAACAACAAAACAAATAACACCAGGGCTAAAACTAAGAGTAGCAAAATGTAACATCTTCTCAATATTCCTGTATGGTGCAGAAACATGGACATTAGACAAGAAAACAGAACAGAAAATTGAAGCCTTTGAAATGTGGATTTATAGAAGAATAGGTAGAATTGGATGGAAAGAAAATAAAACAAACGATGAAGTTTTAAAACAACTAAAAATAAAAAGAGAACTACTAAATACAATTCAGACTAGACAAATGAAATTTTTAGGGCACGTTAAAAGACACAACACCCTAATAAAAGTAATATTGGAAGGGAAAATACAAGGTAAAAGAGGCAGAGGCAGACCAAAACTAACATGGACTAGTAGCATCAAAAGATGGACAAGTCAATCTATGACAACCTGCACCATCAGAGCAAGAAACAGAGTGGAATGGTGCTCCATGGTAGCCAACCTTCGTTGCAGAGACGGCACCCGATGATGATGATGATATGACAAGCAACCTTTATTCTCGAGTCCTATATTATCATCATCGACTCCCCAGAAATGGGATAATGCCATAAATTATAGTTTTGTTTTTTTATACTGTGATCACAATTCAGAATAATAAATATTTTTTTCTTTCTTATTTTCTTAGAAACTTCTTTGTCAACACATGATTGAATATAATACCACTTTCAGGGAGTTCTATTTATATAAAAATGTGTTTCCTTCTTAGGAAAACAATAAATAAAATAAGAATTACAAACATTAACTCAAATTTGTAGACCAATTTCTATGCTTTTAAATTTAGTACGGCTACATTACCTTGGCTGGTCGAGAATTCCAGTCGTTTTCTTCAAGTTGTAACCTTGCATCTTTGTAAAAGAAAACAGCATAGAATTATTCTCAAGTTAGTCAGTAACTTTATGCTCAAAACTAGATAAATAAAACAATCTTCTGGATGATCCCCTGAAGAGCTGAATCAGAGTTTATATTTAACCCTTAATTATGACACCTTTGTAAAATTGACTTAAAATATAAATACTTGGAATTCAACAGTTTGCCGTAGGCAAACCTTCCCTCCCACCTTATACCTTTCTAATTATTACTTCTGGTGACCCCTGAGTGTTGGATTTGTTTCTTTTGGTGTTGATTTTTTTTTTAAACACCAATAAGCACTTCATAAGAAATACAAAGCTATCATAAAAATGCTGCTGTTATTTTTTTTAAATATAAATTTGGTCAATTTTTAAGAAATTTGTTTTATTTTCTTATGATGGAGGGAAATGTTTTTGGCTGTCTACAAGACATCAAACAAACCTTTGTAACACAGGATAGACAGCGAACAACACTAAGAGAAAGCAGAACATATGGCTGGACCTATAGGCGAAGGGTCAATAGACAATATAACACCTCCTATAGACCGGGCGCCATACATTCAAATTTCAAGCCAAAAACTAAACCTAAGCAAGGAAATGATTACTGCATTCAATTCCCATGTCTCTTCTGGGTAAACACAAAACTGTGTTGCAAAAGTTCAAAGAAAATCTTATTTTCCAACCTCTATATGTAACAATTAGTGTTTGTAATTTTTACAAACAAGTCTTACATGCATGGCACACAGGATAGGTGTCATCATTAAGTGTTAAGAACTTTTTTTTTTTACAGGATAGGTGTCATCATTAAGTGTTAAGAACTTTTTTTTTATGTAATTTTCAGTAACGGGAAAAGTACCATAAGAAACAAGCAGTTTGAAAAAAATAAATAAATAAAATAATGACAGTTACAAACCCAGAGAAACTTGAATCAGAGAAAAGCTAAATTAAAATTATGAAATTCAGAGTGCAGAAAAAGCATAAATAATAAATGTCTTTATGTTGTATTGTAGTAAGGAGTCTGTAGGAAATGGAGGTGGTGAGCCCTATCTTTACAGCTCTTCACTTCCAAAATGACTAAAACACTGCCTCATTATTGATTGATTAATTTGATAATCTAGTGATTGTAATCAAGTAGCTTCCATTACATTATATTTTGCTTGTTGACAGTTTACTAGGGGGATTTTTAGACACAAGAAGCAAAGATTGCCCATCTTGTCATTATGCAAACACAGTTTGAGTTCAAATTATAAAGTCAAAAGAAAATATCCCAATCTTATTATTATGACTCAACTCCACACTCTCTTTACTAAAAAAGCCTTCAGCCATGTCCTACAGTTTTGTCATTTACTATCGACACTAAAATGATACCCCCTTACTGCTCACCTGGGAGTAAAGGCTTATATCAATACCAGGACTGAAAGAGGTCAGCAATTCAAAGTTGACTGCCCCATGATCGGTGAACTAGAACCATGGGAAACAGGAAAATAATTGCAGTAATGCATTAAACTGGTTTGCAGGAAACAAGTAGAACGCAGTGTATGGTGACAGCTTTACATAGGAAAACAATTCAGATTATTGATGTTTTGACCTACATGCTGGGAGTTGGCATGCGGGCTGAAACATCAATAGTCGGTATTTTACTCCTATGTAAAGCTGTCATCATACACTGTGTTCAACTGTTCTCCAAACTCAAACTATGCAGATCTTGCTCCAGCTCTTTGCTGTGGCCCTATAAACAGACTAACCAGGCTAGACAAATGAGTAGTGATCAAGAGGGAAGGCAAATAAGTACCCACTTCACGTCCTTATGACCAGATGACAGAAATGACTATTTATTCTTTTAGTCATCGTGTGAAGGTGTATATGAATTATACAATGAATGAATGAAAATAACTGTTTACCCACTCTCAGGACATATGGTTATCATATATACATTTTAAAATTAACAACAATCATAAAATATGCAATTGATAACATTTATATTAATTACACAACTTACAATATAAACAGTAACAAAAATATACAGCTCCAAGCAAGATCACAAATAGTATAAGGCGATTGATTGCCTTGTCAGAATCCATCATACTTGCTGTACAGCAGCTGTTAAGAAAAAATTAACAGGAATTGAATGATGCATAACTATTATTTAAAATTAAGTTAATAATTTGAGTCCTTGAATGTGGTTAAGCTTATGCATTAAATATATTAAAAACATTGGCTGTATCCTTCACGCATGTACATTAGCTACATTATCCACAGATGCAGGACTTTGTTCTCAGGTTCATACACTCACTATATAACCAAAAAGTACATGATTTTGTTGCGTGAGGAAATGTAAAAATATATTGGAATAACACTAAGTACATCACCAGTGGATGTTGGGCTTTGGCCCAGAGTTCTTTTAGTGAAATTGAATGGAAAGCCAATAGACATAAATCTTATACAAGTTTATGCACCAACAGCAGACAGTCTAGAGGAAACGATAAATTTTACGAGTTGTTAAATGAGGCACTTCATAAATGCAAACAACAAGAAAACACCATAGTTCTAGGGGATTTTAACGCAAAAGTAGGAAAGGAAAGAGTTGAGGAAGTAGTTGGTCATTATGGCTTAGGCGAGAGGAATGAAAGAGGTGAGAAACTTATTGGCTGGGCAAGAACACACAACATGATGATAGGAAAAACATGGTTTAAGCAACATCCAAGAAGTCTGTGGACATGGAAAAGCCCAGGGGACAACGCACGTAATCAAATTGATTATATAATGATAAGCAATAGATTTAGAAACAGTCTGGTGTGTGTGAAAACTAGACCAGGTGCAGATTGCAATAGTGATCATATACCAGTTGTGGGAAAGCTTAGAGTAAAATTAAAAACAACAAAACGAGCCTCTGTTAACATCAAGTTAAATTTAGATTTACTAAAATCAGACAAGAAGCTACAAGACAAATATAAAATCACAATTCAGGAACCGGTACAATGCAATAGAGAAGATACAAAGCATTGATGAACAGTGGGAAATGCTAAATGAATCAATGCAACAAACATCAAAAGAGTTCATACCACCAGTGAGGACATATTCAAGAAAGAAATGGATGACAGATGACATTTTGCAGCTAATGGATACAAGAAGAAGTTAAAGCTATATACAAACAAATTGAGGAATTAACAGGATAAAACGCAATCAAAAAATGGATGTCTAAGATCAAAGGAAGGAGAACTGTTGATTGATCTAAAAAACATAAGGGAACGATGGACAGAATACATTAAAGATCTTTATAATGATGAACAAACGGAAGTAAATATTAAGGATAATGGAGAAGGACCAGAAATACTCAGAGAAGAAGTGGAAGACGCCTTGCACAATATGAAAGCAGGCAAAGCTCCTGGACCAGATAATATAACTAAAGAAGAGATTGAAGCCATGGGTGATTTTGGAATAGAAATAATAACAAAAATATTGAACGATATCTACAACAGCGGATATATACCAGACGACATGCTCAAATCAATATTCATAGCCCTACCAAAGAAATCGGGTGCGATTGAATGCGATGATCATCGCACAATAAGCCTTATGAGTCATATGACTAAGATATTACTAAGAATCATCATGTGAAGAGTGCGAAACAAAATCAGTCCAGAAATTAGCGATGAACAGTGTGGTTTTGTTAGAGATAAAGGAACAAGCAATGCTATTTATATCATAAGATCTTTAGTAGAACGAGCCATAGAGGTGAAAACAGATCTATACCTATGTTTCATAGATTACACCAAGGCATTTGACAAAGTAAAGCACCAAGAAATAATCAAAATTTTAGAAAGCATAAACGTAGACAGCAAAGATCTAAGAATAATAAACAACATGTACAGCGGCCATAAGAACTGGAAACCAATTGGGAATGTTTCAACAAATAAAACAGGGTGTTAGACAAGGTTGTATGCTGTCACCAGATTTGTTTAATATTTATAGTGAGATTATTTTAAGGTCCATGCCTGGAATAACAATTGGAGGTCATAATATAAATAATCTAAGGTATGCTGATGATACAGTCTTAATCACTAAGAGTGAAAATGAGTTACAAGAAATGTTGGACATTATAGTGAAAGAAAGCAAAAATAAAGGACTCAGCCTTAATAGCAAAAAGACAGAGGTAATGGTAACAACAAAGAAAAAGACATCACCTCAGTGCAAAATAAAGACAAGTGGAACAATATTAAAACAGGTAAATGAATTTAAATATTTGGGAACTTTGTTAACCTCAGACGGAAGATGTACAACAGAGGTGAGATGCAGAATGGCTCAGGCAAAAGCAGCTTTCCAAAAAATGAGGAAGATACTATGCAATCCATTTTTGACAATAGAAACAAGAAAAAGAGTTCTTAAATGTTATATAGAGCCAGTCTTAACATATGGATGCGAATCATGGACAATAGGATAACAGACAAGAAAATCACTGGAGTCTGTAGAAATGTGGTTTTACCGAAGAATGTTGAGAGTACCATGGACAGCTAAGAAGAGTAATGAAGATGTTCTGAGAGAGGTCAAAACAAAAAGAGAGCTAATTTCCAATTTTAGGAAGAAACAATCATAATTTTTTGGCCACGTAATGAGAAGAGAACAACTGGAATATATAGTAACAACTGGAAAAATTGAGGGATGAAGAGATAGAGGGAAGCAAAGACAAAAAATAACAGACAGCTTGAGAGAATGGCTTGGCAGAAGGTCAACAACAGAAATGATAAATAGCTGCCGGGATCGAAAGTTGTGGAGAGACATGATCACCTACGCCAGTAGGCCTGGTACTTGATGATGATGATGATATGATAAAGATCTTTGCAAGGATTGAGACTGCTAGAAAGAAAATTTTGAAACAAGGAAAGAGTATCTGAGTCTATGCCCTATGGGCCAACTACGGCTCGAAAGGTCGATTAGATAGATTAGATTAGATGTATAGATAGATAAGATTAGATGTATAGATAGATATAGTATAGATTAGATTAGATGTATAGATAGATATAGTATAGATTAGATTAGATGTATAGATAGATATAGTATAGGGAGGTAGGTAGGTAGGTAGATAGATAGATAGTAATAATAATAACAATATTAATAGGCTTTCTATCTTGAGAGACGTGCCATAATAGGACACAGAAGCATGAACACAGCGTTTGTTAGGACTAGTTTAGTTTAGTCAACTGGACATACTCATTGCACATTGGAAAATCCATAAATACTCATATCCCTTCCAAGTACATCCCTCAACATATAGCAACTAACAACACCAGTGTTGTGTTGGTTGATAAGTCTATCTATCTTTCGTTTGCCAGAAGTATTGTCTATATCAGCAATGTCGTTTCCTGTATAAATTTTACTGTCTTTTGTAATTCTTGCAGTGGCCCATATAGTTTTGTCTGTAGTGTTGTATCTATGGGCCAATGGATTTTCCTCAGTCTACTATATTCAGTGCAGTCTTGAAGTATGTGCTCAGCAGTCTGGGGCAGCTGTCCACATGTACAAGTAGTTGAGGTGCCGATCTTGAATTTTGTATACATGTGACCATGGAGTCGATTGTGTCCTGTTCTGAGGCGTATAATGATAACTTGTTCATATCTATTCATATTATGAACGGCATCCTGATTTGGGGCTTGTGGTCCTCTGATTGATTTTATTATCTGTTTCTTATGATGGTATGTAACCGGTGTATCTAGTTGTGTGCCTGTTGAACCTTCCTTTGCCAACTGATCTGCTTTCTCATTTCCTGGTATTCCATAGTGAGATGGGATCCACTGCAGGGCAACCCTGTGGTGCTTGCAGAGTTCAGTCAATAAGGTCTGCAGATGTGGTAGTTTTCTGGATTGTATTGCCTGGAGTACTGATCTTGCATCTGTCAAAAACACTACAGGCTGTGGGCTAAGATTACTGTTCAGGGTTGATAAGTCTTCTTTAGATACCCGTGCTGTGTTCGCATCTGGCATGAACCACATTGACAAGATGTTTGATTTGTCTGTTTATGGTTGAAGATTCAAAGTAATTTTTTAAAGTACTTTTTTTTATTCAATATCCCTGAGGGCATTCAGAATGTCATTGTGGACCATTGCCCTTCTGCACTCAAAATCAGCCAAACTGGCAGGCTTGTCAGCATGCTCATTACCTCTTATTAATCATTACCTCTTGCATGTCCTGGCAAAAAAAAATAAAAAATGAAGCAGATATGTGTTAGAACAGACCTCCCCAGTGACTCTAACCAACACAGCGAAATCCAGCCATCTATGTCAGTGGCTAGTTCCAGAATGCAAGATGCCCTAGGAAAACCTCAAAAATGGACAAACACCTGGTTACTACCCATTAAAAAAAAAAAACTACATAGAAAATTGTCAGCCTATCAAAAAACACACTCTCCGCAAAATTGAAGATAAAAGACCACACACTTCCTATTGACCAAAACCCAACATATCTTGGCGTCACCATGGACTGCAGAATGACATGGATAAATCAGATAGATTCAAAAAAGAGTAAAAAAACAAACAGATATGAAGAAATTGGCAGAAACAGACTGGGGAGGGGAGCAGACAGCAATATCTTGAAACGTCTATAGGTAGGAAGAGTAAGACCAGTCCTAGAGCATGGAGTCACAGCCTGGACTACAGCTTCCAAATCACAGCCTGGACTACAGCTTCCAAGTCACAGCCTGGGCTACAGCTTCCAAGTCACAGCCTGGGCTACAGCTTCCAAGTCACAGCCTGGGCTACAGCTTCCAAGTCACAGCCTGGGCTACAGCTTCCAAGTCACAGCCTGGGCTACAGCTTCCAAGTCACAGCCTGGGCTACAGCTTCCAAATCACAGCCTGGGCTACAGCTTCCAAATCACAGCCTGGACTACAGCTTCCAAGTCACAGCCTGGGCTACAGCTTCCAAATCACAGCCTGGACTACAGCTTCCAAGTCACAGCCTGGGCTACAGCTTCCAAGTCACAGCCTGGGCTACAGCTTCCAAGTCACAGCCTGGGCTACAGCTTCCAAGTCACAGCCTGGGCTACAGCTTCCAAATCACAGCCTGGGCTACAGCTTCCAAGTCACAGCCTGGGCTACAGCTTCCAAGTCACAGCCTGGGCTACAGCTTCCAAATCACAGCCTGGACTACAGCTTCTAAGTCACAGCCTGGACTACAGCTTCCAAATCACAGCCTGGGCTACAGCTTCCAAGTCACAGCCTGGGCTACAGCTTCCAAGTCACAGCCTGGGCTACAGCTTCCAAGTCACAGCCTGGGCTACAGCTTCCAAATCACACCTTAGCAAAATTAACAGAACACAAAAGCAGGCTGCCCGTATCATCACTGGTGCTATAAAATCTACACCTATCGAGACTCTAGAAACAGTAACAGGTTTACAACCCTTAGAAGACAGAAGGAAAACCAAAGTAATGCAACAAGCAGAGAAATATCAAAGGTTCCCTAGCCACCCTATGCACCTAAGAATAACTGGTTTCGGAAAAAGAGGACTAATGAGGAGCAACTTCGCTGCAATCTCCAAAGAACTGGCAACTAGTGACCCAGTAGTGCCCCAAACAATGCCAAAACCCATAAGCCCATCTGATATGACTCCTCATGGGAAACACAAAATACCAGAACTTAAGGAAGACATAATAGGAATCATGAAAAAAGGCTCCCAAACAGACACAGAAAGAAAACACATAGCAGACAAACAAACAAATGACAACTACCCACAGGACTCCAGGTCACACATATACACAGATGGCTCTGCTACAAATGCCACCAGAAATGGAGGAGGAGGTGTGTTCTTGAGGCTGAATAACCAGGAAGAGATCACCAAGTCAATAGCTACTGGGAAATTCTCAAACAACTATAAAGCAGAAACTGAAGCCCTCAAAGACGCTGCAAAACTGGCTATCAAACACAAAAATAACATGCACAAGAAATTGGTGATACTAACTGATGCACTGTCAGTCCTAACAGCTCTAAAACTCCCAGAAACAGTGAGCTAGATGACTTCAGAACAACCCTAGACCAACTGTGCAATAACTTCCAGAGAGTGGTCATCCAGTGGATACCATCACACTGTAATATACACGGAAATGAGCGCGCAGACAAATTAACTAAAGAGGGAGGGAGATTACCACAAGAGAACCATCTGGTCAGCTATGAAGAAGCCAAATCCATCATCAAAGGCCAGTATCATGAAAAATGGAAACAAGAACACCCAAAGTATAACAAGAGGGATGGATACTTCCAACTATCAAGGAGGGATCAAGTCATCATACTTTGCCTATGCACTGGCCACAACAGAATGAGAAACCACATGTCCACCAAACTCAAAATAGGAACTACCAGCCAATGCCACTGTACACTGGATAACATGACAACAAAACATATTCTACAGGATTGCCCCCAGTACACAGACCTGAGAAGGACAATGTGGTCCACACCCACCTCCATGGAAGAGAAACTATACGGAGCAAACGAATCACTTAAACAGACAGCTGCCCTCATAAGAGAGTCCAGAATCCTAGTCTGAATGAGCCATGATCGCAGAAGAAGAAGAAATCCAGCCATTGCAATCTTTTTTGGGCATACTCTATGAGTCACCGAGGCAACACACATGTGTATAAGTCTGTGTCTCAAGCCATGCCGATGATTTAGTGATAGCCATAATTTTCATGGTCAAACTACTTGCAGTCAATGCAAGCACATTACAGTCTTCCTTCACAGTTCTATCTCAAATAAGCCATTGAAGCCCATGAGCTGCATACATGCCAAATAATAAACAAATGTGTCTGCATCAACTTCAGAAGAGTTCTTGAAAATCAAGGTCTGCACTTCTGCCTCAACTACCAAGGGGTTTTGTTATCTACATTCTCTGTCCTGGGTATTGACAATAAGAAAGGGTGTACTGCACTCTGATGACACTAGTCTCCATTCTTCCTCTCAAGTCCCCATTCTTCCTCTCATTCTATATCCTTGATTGAATACACCTGCTGAACAATATCCACAGTCGGCCCCATTCATGGTTTTCCTCTTTTTAACGTTTAGTCTTTTGTACTCATAATATCACAGCAGAGCAAATGGTGTGCACTGATTCGAAGGTAGGTATGTGCTTGACAAAGTCTTATTCTATCTGCGATGGTGGGAAAATCGAGGAGCTAACACATTACCTTACACGCGGTATCTTTTATGTACTCGAGGATGATATTCACTGCATCCTCCTTTATCCTTTCTAATCATTCTATTTGCATATTCCTGAGGTTCAGGATCTCCAGTGCATACTCAATCACAGACAGGGCTAGCCCCTGGTATAAGAGAGCAAGGTGTTGCTGCACAATTGGTGCTGATGCCATGACACTCATTGCAGATAGGCTTTTCTGGCTTTCAATACCACCTGGTCTACAAGCTTGTTAAAAGCATAGCTCTAATCAAACCACACTCCTGGGTATCTCACTGCATGAGTTCTTTCCACAACCTCTGAACACTAATTCACATTTGGATTGTCTGTGGCGAGGATTCTTAACTGGTATTGGTCCATTCTCCACTCTGATCTCATCACCCATCTACTTTCCGGTGATCCTGCTCTGGTTGCCATCAAATGCAACAGCAGTCTGAGAGACATTCTTGTCAGGAACCTCCCCCCCCCCCCCCGATCAAATCAGAAACACCTAGGCATGGTTCAATGTGGACATTGGGTCTGCAGTACTTGTGCTCATGTGCTTTTGCACTGATTTCATCCTGTTTCTCAATGGATGATTTGATATCAAGGAGGGCTTAACATGTGTATCACGGAACATCATTTACACGATAATATGTCAGCATTACCAGATAACTTATATAGGTGAGACTGGATGATGCCTAGCAGAAGACTGGCACTCCGATGTCGTCCAATTTAATTTCCCCAGGCCATTGCGGCAAACCTGACATGCAAGTCACTGGCATTGTATCATGTCACTCCAGCAATCATAGCAGGTTTGCAATTGAGAATTGTCTCATAGTTCGGTTGAGTTCGCTGTCCCCACAAGGCATGAACATATTGCTCTCATACACAGGATGTCCACTACACATATCTTACCCTCATGCTTACCTATACATGTGTGTATATTTGTCTGCATGTGTAAATGCACAAGTGGACACCTATGGGTGTGTGTGAATGTATTTTGTGGTAATATATAGATGTATGTGTTTATGAATGTATGATTATGTACGCATTTGATGTGCACACCCATAGTTACAGATACACATATATTTATGTGTTCGCTTGGGTACATGTGTATGTATGGGTTTGTATATGTATGGGTTATATGTATATTTAGTCCTGTCGTATATCATATATATATTTTTTGTGTGTGGATAGACTTATTGGAAGTTACACTCATATATAGGTTTCTAGTAATAGTAGAGTCTGGGATCTAGTATCCATCTCCACATACTATTAGAACCTTCCTTTTTACTTTATTTTATACCTGTGTCCACCCTGTCAGCCGGCCTTATCAATTACAGTCCAGTTGGTGTCTGACCAAGCTCCGGACCATAAGAAAGTGACTTATTTTTCTTTTGAGATAGTCTAGCATATTACCATGTAATTAGATTTATGTGTATATCCTTATATATTTTTATGTTTTTGTTTATTGTTCCAGTTATTAGGCTTAAACATCATTCTACATTTATTCTGTTTCTCACCTACATAAAGCTGTTTCCGTACCACTTTTCCCTTTTTTTTTAACATTTTCATTCTTATCATCAGTTTTCAGCAGCTTCGCATTTCTAGGCATCTTGATGTATTTTTATGCCTTTACCCCTTCACATTTGGTTTGTTGACTATGCTATTACTCAAAGAAAACAATGTCACCGTTGCCTTCATCAGATTGATAAGTGCTCTTGCCTTCCCACAACATATGATCAAGCTCTGAGGTTCTCCTGGAACACTCTTTTATGTCGCTACCCTGGCAATATACCAAGATATCATCAATGTAAGATAATGTTCTGCCCCGTCCTAAGATTTGCTCACTTGTGATCCTTATTGTGGAGGCGTTGAACAACATTGGTAATAATGGTGAGCCTCGAGGAAGACCAGGATGAACTGTCATTGGTTCGGAGGTCTATATACCACATTTAAATATTTTTCACTGGAAAAAGGAGGCAAAATCCATTTAAGGAGGAAAGAACTGAACTGCATTTAAGAAGCTGAAACAATAAATCCAGAGATACTCTGTTGTATATGTCCTCTAGGTCAATTGCTGCAGCAAAGGTTTCAATGCCTGCATGGAAGTCCTCATACATCATGGGCAAAGATCGCAGCATTTACCCAAGTCTCTCTGTTTAGATAGTACCCTCCGAGGGTAGGTGGAAGATGTAGAATCTCCAGCTGGTAGGTTAATTCCTTAGCAATTATTTACTCCAACAACTTACCCACAGTGTTTTGCATTTTAATTATGAGATAGTCTTGTATTTTCATATGGTCTTTGTCCAGTTTCAGCAGAAGTATCAAATAAATATGAAGTCAGTCTTCATTATGACTAAATGATACTATTCTGAATGGCAGCCCCATTCCAATTATAGAACAAATGTAGTTGAATGAAGAAGATTACATTGTATATTTGACATGTTTATTCTTATATCTGCCAATTTTTTGCCACATGTTGTGTCTCTTTAAAACAAAGCACTGATCGGTTGATAAACTGCATGCCAGCTGACAGCTCGCTGTAAGGAACATGCCTTCATTTTGGATTCTTCCGAGCCTGTCAGTATTAGTCACACTAACTGTGAGAATGGC
The DNA here is from genome assembly GCA_032433765.1 of Megaustenia siamemsis. NCBI lineage: Eukaryota > Metazoa > Mollusca > Gastropoda > Stylommatophora > Ariophantidae > Megaustenia > Megaustenia siamemsis. Next base: position 18,080,547 of record JAVIAB010000139.1, on the reverse strand, counting down.
CATAGCATACTCAATAGATGAGTAGACTAATCCCCTATATAAAAATACTAGCAGCCATAGTTCAATGACAGCAGCTACCATGGCTCTCATTGCCACAATCCCTTGCAAGTTTTAGTTATCATGTGGTCAACATTGACCGTTGACAATGGGGGGCTTTGGAGGCATTGTGGACAAATTGTTATTAAATCAGACGACCGGCTTCCACATCAAAGAGCTACCTTTCTCTGCAGCAAAAATACTGCTACCCATCTCACAATCAGAGGATGTACATCAAGTCTCAACAGCATGTGTTTAAGGAAGTCAAATAATACTTTGTTGTAAGCATACTCTAAGTCTAATGCAAATGGACATATCTCTGTATGAGCATGGAATCCTGAACATATATTGATGCAAAGACTGCTACTATGTCTCTTTATTGTATCAATGTTCTCCTAATGTGGTTGGGAACATAAGAAGCCACTGAAATCTCAAGCAATTTTAGAGTGATGATTTTCATTCCACCTTTCAGTCCACTAAGTGATGATTTTGGGAGCCATGATAGCTCAGTGGTTAGTGAACTGGACTACAAAGGACAAGAGGTAGGGTTCGATTCCAACCAACGGCCTCCGGTTCACCCAGCCTTTAATAGGTACAGGATTTTTTTCTGGGATAGTAAAGCAGCACGGGCGTAATACCGACCACATTACCCCAAAAATCATGTGCCGAGGGTCTGTAAAATTTATGGTCACTAACACCATATTCCCTATACGCCACTTGGCATGATGGGGGTACTTTACTTTTTTTAAGTGATGATTTTCTCCAAAAACATATCTTTGATATTTGCAAAGTGATAACTCTACTTCTTCTTCTTCTTCTATCCTTCCTCTGTTGCCGTTGGCATCGAGGGGAGAAACAATCTGCAATTCTTTGCTCTTCTGTTGGCCTCTTCTGATGTTATTCCTCCTAGTGACTCTAGTATTCCCTTTATCCATCTCTTTCTCGGTCTTCCTCTTAATCTGACGTTTTCGTAGCGTTTGTTTATGGCTCTTTGAGTCATTGTTAGTTCTTTCTGTCTTGTTATGTGGTCGAACCAATTTATCTGTTGTTTCTTTATGTATTCGATGGATGGTTCAATTTCGAGTTTCTTCCTCAGGTCGGTGTTTCGTTCTCTTCTGTATATTTCGTTCTCTTCTGTGTTATAGTTTGTTATCATCCGTGTTGGTATGTTTCCTTTGATTGGGCATGCTAATTTGCATATATTGTCCATATATGTGATGAAAAGTAAGGGGGAAAGCACGCAGCCTTGTCTTACTCCGGAGTTAATGGTGAAATGTTTAGAGTAACCTGCTGAAGATCTTACTGTAGTGCGACTACTTTCATATAGGCTCTTGCATATCTCTACTAGGTGGTGACTCACTCCGTACAAGGGCAATACGGACCATAGTTGTTCCCTGTCCACCCTATCGAACGCCTTTTCTTGGTCAATAAAAGCTGTATACAGTGTTTTATTATGCTCTATTGTTTTCTCCGCTAGTTGTTTTATGATAAATAGGGCATCTGTGCAACCTCTGTTCCTCCTGAAGCCCATCTGAGCATTGCTTAGCTGCGGGTCTATAATTGGTCTCAATCTTTTTTCAACTATCTTGGCATATAACTTCCCTGTGTGGCTTAATAGTGATATTCCTCTATATTGGTTGCTGTCTCTTCTGCTGCCCTTCTTTTTCCATATCGGTAATATAATGGACTGTTTCCAGTCGTCTGGGACTTGCTGTTGTATCCATGCAGCGTTGAATACTCTGTGTAGCCATTTACATCCTGCCTCTCCCGCTGCTGTTAGCATTTCTACTGGGATGTTATCGATTCCTGGGGCTTTGTTTCTTGGTGCTAGTCGTAATGTTTCTTCTATTTCTTTCATTAGTATATTTGGTTCTTTATCGCCAACTGTTAGTTGTTTTTTGTGAGCTTTTGGACTTGTTTCTACATTCAAAAGCTCTTCGAAATATTCTTTCCATCTCGTTAAGATTTGCACTTTGTTTGTTATTGCTTGGCCTCGTTTATCATTGATGATTTCAGTTGGGTCATAATTGTCTTTCTTTTGTCTTATGGCTTTAATTGTTCTATAGAAATCTCTGGTTGCTGATTTGTGGTTGTTACTAATCATTTCGCCAAATTTTATCCATGTTTTATGTTTTTCTTCTTTGATTAATTTCTTCACTTCTCTTCTTTCTATTGTGTATATATCATAATCGCTTGGCTTTTTAGTTTTTAGCCAGATTTTGTATAGTTTTTCCTTTCTTTTTATGGCGTTCTTGACTATGTCATTCCACCATGGAGTGCTCATCTTTCCCTCCTTCTTCCTTTGCTTCATTCCGCATATTGTGGTTGCTATTTTCGTCAATGATTTTTTTAATATGAGCCACTCGTTATCTACTGTAGTTAATTGTTGTGGTAGTTGTTTAAATTGGTTTTCTAGTTGTTTTTCTATTTCTTTCTTTTTATCTTCTGTTTTAAGTTGGCTTAATTTTATTGTCCTTTCGGATTGGTTTCTTGTTTTCAATTGGTTCTTGTTGTCTTGTTTTGCTTTCTGGATGGTTATTAGCACCATTTTATGGTCTGTATCATTTGTGATGTTAGGTACCGCTCTGCTGTCTCTGATTTTCCTCTTCCTTTGTGTTCTCGCTAGGATGAAATCTATTTGACTTTTACAATTGTTATCGTTCCATTTATACCATGTGTATATTTGTGAGTCTTTATGCATAATTCATATGGATTGCATAAGTCAAGCATTCGGTTGCCATTTTCGTTCTTTCTATTTGTGTTATCTCCAAATGGGCCCAGATATTTGGAGTTCTCATAATTGCGTTTTCCTGGTCTCCCGTTAAAATCCCCCATCATCAGTAGATCTTCGTTCTTATTTACTTTGTTTATGATTTCGTTAAGTGTTTCGTACAATTCTTCGCTCTCTTCGTCGTTGTTGTTGCAAGGTGCATATATTTGGATGTATGTTATATTGACGTTGTTTTCTATTACTCTTAGGGTAATTATCCTTTCTGAATGCTGATGTATTTCTATAATGTTTTTGGACGTTTCTGGGTCTACAATGAATCCTACTCCGTGTTTTGCTACTTCGTTGGTGTTAACTCCTGAGTTTATTATGGTATAATTCATGTACATTCCTTGTTTGTTTCTCCTTCAGTCTTGTGTCTGCTACTCCAAGTATTTTGATTCTTCTTTTTATCATTGCGTCGATTAATTGTTCTTCTTTGTCTCTGATACCGCAAATATTGATGGTTGCAATTTTATTTACATTATGTCTGTATGATCGCGATTGTTTCTCCATTATTTTGGCTCTGCGCACTGTTGTGTGTATGTTACGTTGTCCTCTGCCGCTGTGCTAGTTCTGTCGCAGAGTAAGGGCTGTGTTTATGTTACCAGTGCTTGCCCACGCACTGAGGTCACTGATGGCCATGACCCATTTTCTCCTCGTGTTGTCTCTCTACATCTTTGTTGTTTTCACACACAAACTGTTATTATACACCCTTAAAAAACAAATGTTATATGTCTATCCTGCTACTAATTTAGGAAGTTATCTTTATCAGGCTTCAGATTTGTGTGCAGCTATGATTCCCCTCTTCTCTGACTACTATGAATGATTGCACTAAATTCTCTTGCCAGCGCTCTTCGTATCATCATCTGATAGCTGACTTAACATCATCTAAATGTCATCAGGATCTGTGCCATTGTTGCAAGCTACCAGTCTTTCACTCTTGTCTTTTTTTATCAATCTGTAGTAGGCATGCAGGGCCTTTCCTTTGCTCTTAACAAATTTTTGCCAAATACAGCGTGTGTTTTGAAAATCATGAATCTCTCTGCATAGAGAAGAACCATTAATTTTATTATGTGAATGCTAGAACTATAAATGATTTTTTGGTGCAAACCATGCCCTATTCACTTAGCTGTTTTAGCATTATCAGCACACCGAATGGAGATTGCCCGCATGGGTTACCTCACCCCACAGGGTATCAATGTATTCCTATCTCATGGATAATCCCTCTATTCCCCTCCCCCTTCTTTCTTTCACTCCCTTCTCTCCTCCATCCATACCTCTCTCCCCCCCCCTCTCTGGTTTTGGACCCTCAGGCAATTTTCTGGGTCTGTACCACCTTATCTTGATAATCCTTTATTATGCCTCACTTATCGCTATGGTATCTGAGGAATGCCTCGCTGGTTCGCTCACTTTCACACTCCTCAATATTTCTAATCAGTATCTGTCCCTCATTACGCCACACTTATTACAAAGATATCTCAGGAATGTCTGCTGAGTCAGTTTACTTTCACACTCTCATAGATCCCTAGTCTTTACCTGTTTCACGCTTGACCGTCTCACAGCGCATCTGACCTCTGGTCTAAGCACGTGACTGACTGTTTAGCAGACCCTTCCACTGGCATTTGACAACCACCTTTAGTGATTGTGAGCGGACAGACTCTACCTACAAGCTAAGTTTCATTTTCTATATAATAATTGTTCTATATATACTTATACTTTCATATTTCCACATTTTATCTATCCTCCAACATGTAGTACATCTCTCTCTCAAGTCACTATTTCATCTCTTATCCCTCTGTCCACTTCTCCTTAACTCACCTGTCTCAATCATCCTAGATGAAGTAGTATTTATCTGTGCTTCATCAGTTGTTGTCGTTCTCTGAAGAAGGCCACATGTAGGCCGAAACATCAGTATTTTGTTGTGTTCCTTTTTTGTAAAGCTGTCACCATACCTCTTAGGAGTGTATTTTACACCCCAGTAGTGGCACCTTGCTACCAGCTTTACCACAGCACTGCATTTATTTGCCTGTTCTTCATAAGAGAAATGGCCATGCAACCAATGATCTCTTCTACAATTAGGAGGTGATGATGGCTTCCTTACCATTGGAAACAGGTAAAGGATACATGGAAGGAGACACATGAAGAAACCCTGAGGAAAAGAGAGCACCAGAATAAAGCATGGATGATGGCAGAGACCCTGGAGAAAATTAAAGAAAGAAGAATAAGAAAGCAGACATAAATAAAAGCAAAACAAGAAGTACTACAGTCTGGACACAGGAAACTTACACAGAGGTGAACTATTAAAAGGGATAAGAGGAAATATATAGATGAACTAGCTAAAGAGGCAGAGAAAGTGGCAAATAAAGGAAATATGAAAGAACTGTACAACAGCACAAAGAAATTAATTGGAGCATACAAACAGATCAATGCCTTTATTGAAGATAAGAAAGGAAATCTGCTCTGTAATATAAGAGAACAAATGAAGAGATGGAAGAACTCTTGACACTTTGAAGAACTCTTTATCAGACATCGTCCAAATAACCCTCCAGCCATACTATTAGCAGAAGAAGAGTTATACAATAACTGTGGAAAGCCTAGCAAGGAAGAAATAATGAAAGCCATCAAACTATTAAAATATGGTAAAGTCACAGGACCAGATGAAATTCCTTCAGAAGCCATCAAAGCAGATATTAACACCTCTACCAAGATGTTACACAATCTACTAGATAAAATATGGGAAAGGGAAGAAATACCTAAAGACAGGAAAGATTATGGTTATATGATTAAACTACCAAAGAAAGGAAGTTTACAGGAGTGCACAAATTATAGGGGAATTATGCTACAATCAGTGCCAGGAAAAATACTAAGCAGAATCATTCTGGAGAGACTAAAAGAGGTCATAGAGAAACATCTGAGAGACGATCAAGCAGATTTTTGGAAAACCATATCGTGTGCTGATCAAATAACTACCCTACATATAAAAGTTAAACAAAGCTTAGAACTACAGTCCCCACTTTATATTGGATTCATAGATTACAAAAAGGCATTTGATAGTTTAGACAGAGGAATGCTTTGGAAGTTGCTGAGTCATTACGGAATCCCCATAAAGTTTATTAACCTGATAAGAACAATGTATGAAGAAATGAAATGTAGTGTTGTGCATGAAGAAAGCATTTGAAATAAGAACAGGAGTAAGGCAGGGATGCCTTTTATCTCCATTTCTTTTTCTACTGGCCATAGATTAGATTATGAAAATAACTCAGAACAGCAGAAATGGAATCAAGGGGTCACTGACCAAGCAACATATTGACCTATACATTGCTGATGACATAGCTCTCCTATCACATAATCAACAGATGAAAAATAAATTGAGCATATTTGATGAGAGATCACAACAGCTGGAACTGAAAATAAATAGAGATGAGACCAAAGTTATACAAATTAATGCGGTTGCAATAACCAAATAACAATAGGAGAAATACCTCGACTAGACATAAAATCTAACGTATATCTGGGCTGTAATATAGATAAAGAGGGAGGAACAGAGTATGATACCAAAATAAGGATATCAATAGCAAGAGGAGCATTCTTTGGACAGGGAAACATATTGAAATCCAAAGAAATTAGGTTCAATACAAAAATAAAAATTGTCAACTCCAATGTTAAGTATATTCTATTGTGATAGTGTGACTGATCCAGGGAATAGAAGTAGAATATGACGAACATGAGAGGAAGAATAAGTTGAAGTTGGCGTAGAATGACAAAGTAAACTAGAATTTGGCAAGAATAGAAGAACTTGAATTGTTGAAGAAAAGAAGAAAGATATGAAGAACGTGAGAATAAGAATAGCGTAGAATGACAAAGGAAACTTAAGAATTAGCAAGCATAAGTTAATCCACCGAACTCAGACACCGAGGCGTAACAAACAATAAGACTGCGCCAAAGCCAGACAGATGTCCCCACTGGCCCACAGACGCCGGGACATCTTGATGTTCAGCGGTGGGAAACGCTTTGAGTTCTCTCTGACTTGGAGATCAAAGAAAACTTGGAAGAATTCTGACAGAGAAATCGCTGCACTTGGTCAAGGGCCAATGAAAGCTTTAGTTGTTAGGAAGGCAAAGTTTAGGAGGATTGAGAGGTGTCGGCAGGACTCTTCAAGTAATGAGACTATGGACATAATTAGAAGGCGGAGTTAATGAAATAGTGATTGGACACAGATGAATGATAAGGAGACTATAGACTGAATTCCCATGATCCTTAGCCAGATGGGAGTGGCTAAGATGGACATAAATAGACCTTGAGATGACTGACTAAGAACACTTTGCACCCACGAAGCGGAGGGGGCACATCAGAAAAGATAGTAGAAGAGACTAGATACCTGCCTCAGGGCAGAAGATAGAATTAGGAGTTAGAACTCCTAATACCGCCGACAGGCTCTACCAAGTAACGTGAAAGTAACGTCAAGAATTATAATAGAATATTAGAACTTGTTGATTATAACAGAGACATGTTGTCAAACCAGGTGTGGATGTCAATAATAAAGACTGTGCTATATTTGTTCAAAACAACGAGTTATGTGTGTCTCAACAGATATAGATGAAATGAAAGTAGCAAGATAGATAAATAGTAGCAAGATAGATAAACAAGTCACAGAAGATGATCAACAAGATAACTAACTAATAATAGATTCATTAACAAACAAGAACTCTGCCACACTATTCTATGGCTGTGAAACATGGAGAACTATAAAAATGACAATCATGAAGATACAGACCTTCATTAATGGATGCTTGCGCAGAATAAAAAGATGAAAATGGCAGGATAAAATTACTAACATAGAATTATGGAAAAGTACTAGTCAAATACCAGTGGATAAAGAGATACAGCAAAGAAGATGGCGTTGAACAGGACAAACACTGTGGAAGCCAGCTGAGAGTTTTACACAACAGGCCCTTTTTTCAAATCCCTGAAGAAGGAGACAAAGAGGAAGACCAAAATATTCTTGTAGAAGACAGATGGAAGCAGAGATAAAGATGATGGGGAAGACATGGAATGATCTTAAAATGAATGGCAAGAGACAGAACAGCTTGGAAACTCCTGAAAAACTATACTCCACAGGGAGTTGAAAAGTAGAAGAAAAAACTGAAATATGAGACTCGGCAGAGGTTAGGTTTGTCTAGTCTTCAACAAAACCGACTGAAGAATGACTTGATTTAATTGGTTGAAGTGGATTACATATATACTGTAATTGTTGTGGTTGCTGACACATTTCAGTGCTAGACCAGAGATATGGGAAAACCAGTGAAAATAGACGGAGGATTCTGAAATCTCACAAACCTTTCTATCTTGAACGATGGCTGCTCAACATGACTGACGTCCTGCCCTGAGGATATATGAATGGATGGTGGTGTCACAGAGCCAGTTAGCTCCACTGGGGTCCTGTGGAGGAAATAATAGGCCCACTGCACCCCCAGCATGTCATAAGTTGACAATTCTAAAGGGTTGTGCATCATGCAAAATAAACTGCAACAGTTGATAAGACTTCTTGCAACCACTTTCACCAAAGCAGAGTAGAATCAGCTAGGTGAAGTGAAACCAAAAAAGATATGACACTTTCTTCTCTGATTGGTCTCCTTACCTGTTACAATGCTCTGATTGGTCTCTTAACCTGCTACAATGCTTTGGCTGTCCTATTTAGCTGTTACAAAGGTCTGGCTGTTCTCTTTACCTGTTACAAAGGTCTGGCTGTTCTCTTTACCTGTTACAATTCTCTGATTATTCTCTTTACCTGTTAAATGCTCTGATTGGTCTCTTTACCTGTTACAATGCTCTGATTGGTCTCTTTACCTGTTAAATGCTCTGATTGGTCTCTTTACCTGTTACAATGCATTGGCTGTTCTATTTACCTGTTACAAAGGTCTGGCTGTTCTCTTAACCTGTTACAAAGGTCTGGCTGTTCTATTTACATGTTACGATGCTCTGGCTGTTCTATTTACATGTTACAATGCTCTGGCTATTCTATTTACACATCACAAGGCCCTAGCTGTTCTATTTGCATGTTACAATACCACATGACATCTTCATTATATAGAGCTGAGCCATTAGTAAGCTCACATTCTCCAATATCCTGCAATTGCTGACCATGAAAATGATAAATCCATGATAACTCTCAGAATGTTAGAAAATAGGGTGTGGGTGATCTAGGGGTAAAATGTCTGCCTTAGGGTTTGATTCCCACCATAGGCACTTGAAAATAATTTTTTTTTTAAAATAACAAAATCGAATCTGTGGCTTTACCCTCCCCTGGTCTCTGGCAGTGAGATTCAATGTCTGGCCCTCTTGGATAATGGCTAAAAACATGAGGTTCCATGTGCATTCTGCACACATTAGAGAACCCTTGGCAGTTGGAAATTGAAAAGAGTAGGCCAAAAATGGCAGCTGCCCAGGCAAAATTCATAGGAAAAATGTACCCAAAATGTTAAAACCCTCCAAGATAAAAATATGAGAGTAGCTCTCAAATCTGAGAATATCTGTCTGTATGGCACAGAAGGCACCTGAGAGCAAAGGTGTCAGTGTGAAAAATAATTAAAAAGTGATCATCATCATCATGAGCCATACCAGTTGGTGTAGGCAATCATGTCCTTCCACAATCTTCTATCCACTGTGCATCGTATTAATTCTATTGTTGACTGTTTACCATGCCATCATACCAAGCTATCTAGTGTTTTCTCTCTTTGTCATCCACGATCTCTCTTTCCCTGTATTTTTCCAGTTGTAACAAAGTATTCCAACTTTCCTCTTATCATTATGTGCAAGAAAAATTTTGATTGTTTCTTTCTGATGTTTTTTTAGGAGCTCACTCTTTTGTGTTGGCCTCTTTGAGAATTTCCTTGTTGGTCTTTTTTAGCTGTCCAGGGAACTTTCAAAATCCTTAAAAAGTGACATTCACACAAAATTCAGTCCCTCAGGACTTGTTAGAAAAATAAAGTTGACAACAAGACTAATGATATCTGAACTCCTTTGATAAGTTAGATAGAATTTGATCATAAATAACATTTTTTTTAATAAATAAACTGACGTAAAAGTAGTAACGATTGAAAAACTTGGCAGTGTATACAAGATTGTGAGGGAAATCCTCATACTCCTGCAAATTTTCTACAGAAACTATCTCAAAAACTCATGAAAATAAAGAAAAGATATGGCTTCTAGAATAAAGGAATAGAGACAAAGTGAACAAGATAGACAGATGAGGAGATAAATACACTTGACGGTGTAAGTAGAACCTTATTCTCAGAACTGTCATTAGGGATGAAGATATAATGTTATATCATCAAAATATCATACCTCATAAAAGTTGTAGAAACTAACAACCATTAACAGATGGTGAATGGCAGCTCACAAGCAATGCATACTTAACCTACTGATACAAACATCCTTTCTATCTGTTATATTTGATACAAATTCCAGCAGAATTGGGTCACAGCTTCATCTAATATCATGGTCATGGTTAAAAGGTATAACCTATTGACCAATTAAGGACTTATGTTCCTGTTAAATCCCACATTTAACCACTAATCGACAGACCAATGATAGTGAATCCACAGAAATTGTTAAAGAAATGGGCCTTAACGCTTTCCCATCCTAATTATTGTGCTGCTTTGAACCAAATTATCTGACTTAGATGTGTAAAAACCCAATAGTACCAATGTAAAAACTCTGTAAAAGCTTTGTTTTTAACTAAAGCATATCATATCATATATCAAATTAAAGAAGGAATATTGCACAACATGGAAATAATATTTGTATGATGTAAAATCTTTGGGTAAGTATTTTAAATGTAAAAAAACAGGAAAATGAAAGCTGAAAAATTTGTTAATACTCCTCACAAGCTGCTGAATCACTCACTATACATCGAAATATAGAATTCTTACAGAAATTTAGTATACTTACTTTTCACAGCTGTTGTAGTCTTTTCAACAATTCATAGGGACCCTGGGTTTCACCCATTTTTCCATTTAAAGTCATGATAACATGACATAAAACACACACAAAAATAAACACAATCCATGGTTCGTTTTAAAAATCAAATGTTTTCATAACATATGTTAATTTAAGGTTTTTGGAAGTCAATGTGTAGCAAGGGAAACCACTCTTTTAGCAATGAATAACTAAGGGCAACGGAAATGCACCTTTGTGAGCATTACCAAGAAGGGAAAGAGTTAGTAATTCTACTGAATGAACTATTGTAAACTATTCAAAGCATAGGCTGAGTGTCCAGTGAAAGAAATGCTTGATAATACTTGATGGCATCAACATGATAAGCTAATCATGATCTGCTTCTGTTCTGCTCTTTTGCCAGTTTTCTGGGTTTTTTTTAATGTTAACCAGTCTAATTTTTGCAGTCATTTCCCTGTCTATCTAGCCTGCACCTATTGTCTCACACTATTCCTGGTGATATGGCTTTGGTCAGGCTGTTGGATCTTATGGCATGTCTATAACAGCATATTTTCTTTTCTCTCTTACCAATGTAAGATGTTCTTCATGTTAGTCTGTTTGGTGATGATACAAATTTGTGTTTGTGATGTGGTCTCTGGATATGATACCTAGGATTTTACAGCAACACTTAATTATCATAGCTTCTACTTTCATTTCTAATTCTGCATTTATGGCCCGTGTTTCACAAACATATGAGAAAACTTATTTCATCAGTATGTGCAATAATCTATTCTTGTATTTTAGGCTAATTGACCTGTCTTGCTAAGACTAAAGGGGATTTTTGTTTAAAAAGTGATAATTTTAGAATCTTTAAAACTGTAACAACCATTCCCCATTATATTTCAAGAAAGAAATGAAAGACTTCCATATAGAGAATATGGTGTTAAAACCCATTAATCAGTTCAACTGTTTTCCTCAAAAAAGGGGCAGTAAGCAAAACAAGCTTGGGATCCACCATTCTAGACCACTCAGGCCTCCCCACTACCTCCAATTCATAATTTCTGGTGCAATTTCTTTTCTAAACAAAAACTATACCTCCTAGAGAACTTAAATTGAGAATAAAAAAGCATTAAATTTGCTCGATGTTCCTTTGTGGTGTTGTAACATTGACACCCTAAATATAAAGAAAATGAGAGAGAAAAGATAATTTAAGCCCTTGAAATGTTGATTTATAAAAGAATGGGAAGAATTGGTTGTACAGAGAAGAAAACAATTAAATTCTAAAACAGATGAAAGTGAAGAAAGAGATATTTAACACATTTTCAAACATGACAAATAAGTAGCTCTTTTTAATCTGATCTCATCTCATGTGTTGTTTTTTAGAGTTTGCTCTCATGTGTGGGGAACCACAGTAGTTGAGTGGTAAATAAACTAGAGACAAGCGGTTGGGTGTTGGCTTCCAGGTTATCCAGTGGGTACTGGATTTTTCTGGCAGTGAATGATGCTCCACAAAATATGCTGATCACATTTCTAAAAAAAATAATATGTTGAAAGTCTATTTTTTTTAAATATTTTCTATGTGCCATCATGTGGTGTGATGGGGATATTTCTCCTTTCTACCTCATATCTCATGTGTAGCATTAAATAATATATTTTATCTTGTGTGTAGCTCTTTACCTGTTACAATGCTTTGACTGTTCTATTTACCTGTTACAAAGGTCTGGCTGTTCTCTTTACCTGTTACAATGCTCAGATTATTCTCTTTACCTGTTACAATGCTCTGATTATTCTCTTTACCTGTTACAATGCTCTGATTATTCTCTTTACCTGTTACAATGCTCTGATTATTCTCTTTACATGTTACAATGCTCTGATTATTCTCTTTACCTGTTACAATGCTCTGATTATTCTCTTTACCTGTTACAATGCTCTGATTATTCTCTTTACCTGTTACAATGCTCTGATTATTCTCTTTACCTGTTACAATGCTCTGATTATTCTCTTTACCTGTTACAATGTTTTCGCTGTTCTATGAGGTCTGGCTGTTCTTTTTACATATTACAATGCTCTGATTGTTCTTTTTACCTGTTACAATGCTCTGATTGGTATCTTTACCTGTTACAATGCTTTGGCTGTTCTCTGTACCTGTTACCATGATCTAGCTGTTCTATTTAATTGCTACAAGGCCCTAGCTGCTCTATTTACATGTTACAAGGCCCAAGCTGTTCTATTTACATGTTACAATGCTCTGGCTGTTCTATTTACATGTTACAAGGTCCTAGCTGTTCTATTTACATGTAATGTTAGCTGTTCTATTTACATGGCTGTTCTCTGTACCTGTTACCATGATCTAGCTGTTCTATTTACTTGCTACAAAGCCCTAGCTGCTCTATTTACATGTTACAAGGCCCAAGCTGTTCTATTTACATGTTACAATGCTCTGGCTGTTCTATTTACATGTTACAAGGTCCTAGCTGTTCTATTTACATGTAATGTTAGCTGTTCTATTTACATGTTACAATACCACTTGATATCTTCATTGTATAGAGCTGAGCCATTAGTAAACTCACATTCTTCTATATCCTGCAATTACTGACCATGAACATGATGTGGTGTGATGGGAATATTTCTCCTTTCTATGTCATATCTCATGTGTAGCATTAAATAATATATTTTATTTTGTGTGTAGCTCTTTATAGCATGCTCTTATCTCATGTGAGGCTTGTTACAATCTACTTTTATCTCATGTGTAGCTTATTATAGTCTACTTTTATCTCATGAGAAGCTTGTTGTAGCCTGCTCTTATCTCATGTGTAGCTTATTATGTAAGGTCCATTCTTATCCCATGTGTGGTTTACTAAATTATAAGCTGCAATATCAAGTTAAAAAAACATATGCACATTTAGGAATATAAACTCTGAACTTTCAGCAAAATTACCTCTTCAACAAAAAGCGAGGTCGCATTTCAAACGTATTCCCATTCAGCTTCATTATTAGGTCTTTGGGTCAGGACTAACTTTGTAGATGCACAAAAACACTGTAGATTTATCAGTCTTCTCACTGAAAAGAAAGGATGCATAGAAACACTGAGTAACTGCTGATAAGAAATACTAAAATCTTGGAACTGGGTCTACAACTTACTGCCTCCAAGGCATCTTAATGTGTTAAGTCAATGATTATTGAAAGTACTGATAACAGAACATATTACACTGAAAAACCCATACAAAGAACACTACAGACAAAACTATACGGGCCATTGTAAGAACTACAAAAAAAACAAAAATAAATAAAATTTATACAAGAAAAGACATTGAAGATGTAGACAATACTTCAGGTGAAAGAAAGATAAGATTGGAAACAACCCAGCAAACCTTACTCTACTGATAAAACTAAAAAACTAATAACATAGAAATCAGTACAGGATGTCAGTAACATTAAAACTGCACTGTTTTTAAAAGCTGCTCAACTTACATTTTTAACTCCAAACCAACACTTCTGGAAATTCAAAAGGATTATGTTACAATTTTGTTACGATCCACTAACAGTATTGTTTTATTAGGTGTTTCATTCTCTTCTTTTCTGATTTGTACTTTGGCAAATTTAGATTGAAAACAAAAACTATATATTGAAGTTTGAATTTTATTATATTAGGCAGTTCATGGAGACCAAGAGCCTGTGTAGCATTTGGACTATATGTGGTCAGTGACTCATAGCTGACCACTTATTTCAAGATGAGTAGCAACAACAACTGATTAAAAGCTTGCAGTGCCTCTGGAAACAAACAAGACTGGTCAAGCAACCAGGCATCAAAGAGAAAAGGCCATCCAATACTCAAAATTGCCATGTTCAAATCGGATGTGTTGGGTCTAAAAGTGCAAATATTAGCTTGATGTAAACCAGAATATATCTACACCCACTTATCTTTTTTCAAGGCAAATAATGAAGAGTGGTGTCAGGTGATTGCCGAAAAAATAAATTCACAATTTTAATTAAAATAATTCTGCTAAGAAAACAAAACGCCTGCTACATTGTAAGCATTGATATCCTGATTGTTGGCTAGCCAAATAAAATGATACTCAGCTATATAGTTTGACTTGCTAATAAATTTTTGTCAGTTCCTGGAACACTGATTTTATTGCTTCAGGTGCACAGATTTAATTAGTTCTAGTATGCTGGTTCTATATATGGGCTGCATAACTCCTTCTATATACAATAAAGTAACAATCTATGTAATCTTATGTTTGTCATGTGTCCTCGTCTACTGATGTGGACTTTTAGTCCAACATTTAGTTAATTCGTTATGTTACATTTTTGTAAAGCTACAACATAAATTATAAGGTTGTTTTTTTTTTTCGTCTGGTAATAGGAAGCACATTCCCACACAAAATGGCACATAATGTTACATGTGTAACACTAGAGCCTATCACAGATGACCTGACCAGCCTCTCTCTGCTTCAACAAACCAAAGCAAAATGTCAGAGCCAAAAGAGATGTATGTATATGTAGTTTTTCATCACCATCTTTACATAGGAAACTGGGATTAAAACTTAAAAGACAAAATAAAACCAGTGTGATAAAGAAACGGAATATTGAAGTGCTGGAAAATATGTAATTCTTAAATGTCCTTCAAATAAAAATGAATAATAGATCTCCAACCTTGCAATAAACATATGAAGGAGACACAGCCAGTGTAAACAGTATTTAGGGACAAATAGGGACATGTAGAGTAAGTTTTTGAAAAGACAGTAAGATGTTAAATTAACAACAGCACAAGGCATAGATTACATCCAAGATACTAAGAAAATTTTTTTTTTTAAACAGCACTAAAAGAATAAATAAATGACAGTAAAAGATGAACAGCAAAAGTATTAGAAAAAAGCAGTTATAATTTGCCATGAGGTGAGAAAGTGCATAGAGAAACAAGCTTACTTGGATAATATGAGGAATATGTACAATATCACCGGGAAGTTATCAAACAGAGCATGTAGCATAGATAAGTCCATCAAAAGTAAAGAAGGTAGAGTGTTAACACCAGAAGAGCAGATGAAAAGATGACTGGAAAATTTAATAAAAGAATACTCTCAATGTACTGTCACCTTCAGAAAGTGGATTTTTCAAAGCAAGTGATATCAACACAAATCTCCTGAGTGAGACAGACATCAAAGAAGCCCTTTCAGTGTTCAAAAGAAATAAGGCACCAGGATCAGATGGCATCATGGAAGAGGTACCAGTAACAAATACAGACACTTTCACTATTGTTTAACAAGATTTGGGAAGAAGAGAGGATACCAGATGACTGAAAAGAATTACATCTTTTTAAGCTTCCAGAGAAAGGAAACATGTCATAGTATTGGAACTATGGAGACATCACACTGCTTTAGCACCCAGAAAGATCTCCAGTAGAATTCTGTTAAATATGATTAATTTATCTGTATGTTGTTGTTGTCAACAAAACAACAAAAACAAATATCTGTACATTGTCCTTTCAAACTGAAGATGGCAGTTATTCTAGACTGTCTATGTCTGACAATCTTTTTATTTAAGTGTCAGGCCATGCACAGAACCCGCATTGGATCTCATCACATATCCCTGCTCTGGGCAATTTGCTCTATCTCAATGAGGGAGCTGATGCCTGCTGTTATTGCCTCTTGCCACAGTGTTCTTTTTAGTGTTTATACACATCAGTCTCTTTTTCTTTTACTCTCAGGTTTCCATTTGAGAGCTTGGCTTAGAGATTCTCTTGTTGTCTCTTCTCATCATATAGCCAACATATTATCATTTTTTTAAAATAGCAGTAGATTAAAAAAATGAATAGAGAGAAAGGCAGGATTCCAACAAGGTAGATCAGGTACAGACTATATTGCCACACTGAGAATTATAACAGAACAGTTGATGGAGTGGACCTCCTCACTTCTCATATTGATTGATGAGGTTTTAACAAAACATGCCATAATTCACCAGAAATTGAAGGGACACAATTGAGGAAGTAGATCACTTTGTACAATTCTAGGGGAGAATTGAAAAAAAAATGGTATGGTTAAAGCTTTATGTGATTGATAAATGACACAGATTTGAACGACGTTTCTGCTCAATAGGTCTTCAGCAGGAACAAACAAACAACATGCACACACAGATATGTAAGTAAATAAAACTAATCCTACATAGCTAACTAGTAATGAAACATCCAAAACAAAATAATTGAAACTGGTTTAAGAAAGAAAAATGACTTCCCTGTGTTGGGGACCGTGGTCAGAATGAGAAAGAGAGAGTCACACAGGTGTAGCTGTAATTATACCCTGCTGGTCAAGACCGTGTGAAGGGTTCTAAAAGTATGTGAGTGGGGGAAATGCTGTCTAGGTTACCTTGACTACAAAGACACTGACAATGTCTAAAAGTATCTAAGGGCCCACAAATACATGTATACACACACACACACTGAAAACATATGAAGGGTAAGGAGCACAGAAAAAAGGGGTATAGGAGAACACCGAAGTGTCTCAATGGGGACTAGTGGAGGTGAACTATGAGTAGCATGGCATAGTAGATAGACTAAAGGGCCCAAACATGGGCAGTAGAGAAGGCTATGCAAAAGGGAAGGAGTAACCGAAAGGGAACTATGTGTACGAGTGTGATACGTTCATGCCTCATGGAGTCAGTGATTCATACTGGACTATGAGGCGATTCTCCAAAGCAAATCGGTTGCGGTCGCCAGAGTGACAAAGGACAATACTAGTGATACGGATGTCGTCTTTACCCTTGTGACCTAGGGAGTTGAAATGGGAAGACACTGGAGTACCAGTATTCTGTTGAACATCTCATAATATTCACAAAATCTTTCCACTAATCATCTCCCAGACTCGCCAATGTTAGTCATGTGGCATCGTTGGCATAAATGATGTTACAGGACACACATGTGAAGCCATGCTTGATCTCGAACTGTCCATTAGGGAATAAGACAGAGTCAGTGCGGAGCACATAGGCACAGGTGATACAGTTACGACCACAAGGAGCCGTACCAAAGTGTTGATGGTCGGAGCGTGGAAGATGGTTCTTAACCAGAATATCTCCCAAATTCCTGTCGCGTTTAAAGGCGATCATAGGGGGATGACTAAAAAGTAGACGAGTAGTGCAATCAGAGAGGAGAATGGAGTGGTAGCGGTTGAGAATCTTCACAACAGCCAAGTTGTGAGGATGATAGGTGAGGGTGAGTATAGTTCTCTCAGAAGGATGGGGGGGGGGGGGGGGGGTTGGAAGGAGTGATTGCCTCAGGACAAGAAATAAGGAGGACCCGCTTGAAGGCAGACTGGAGGATCGAATCTGGATAAAGCCGGCAGCTAAACAAAACCTAACATAAGGTGAGCCTGTTGGAGGAAATCTTGGTCACCCTGGCAGATGCGACGAAAACGCAATAACTGTGAGAACGGAATTGAATCATGACAAAAAGGTGAATGTGATAAAGTATAGAGAAGATAATAATGGGCGTCTGTGGGTATATAGAAAACCGAGGTGTGGAGGCCAGAAGTAGCCACGGAAACAATAAGATCTAGGAAAGTAACAGAGGAAGTGGATATACAAGATGTGAACTTGATAGCTTTGTGATAGCTACCAATGTAGTCAATAAACCTGGAGAGGTCATCCTCAGGTAGATCGTTAAGTCCGAAGCAGTCATCAATGTACCAGAGGTATATGATGGGAAGGGGACCTTGATACGAACTGTTTCAGTTAGCTGAGTGGCAGTGTTCCCAAACGTTTGGCTTTTCGTGGCAATGTGCTGTGCCACTGAGTATGGGTTCAATCCTGCTTTGGTCCATATTTTTTTCTGTTGTTGATTATTTGTCATTTTTTTCCGAGTGTTGTAAACATACCTCTTCATCTGAATTGATTCGCTGATTATCGCCTCGGAAGTTTCCCTCTATAATAATATTCATTTATTATTATTTGTCTCCATACGAATTGTCTCACAATTCGTATGGAGACAAATACATACATACATACATGTGTATAGGTATGTGCATGTCTGTACGCGTATATATGTATACATGCATCTGTGTATACATGTATACATGCATCTGTGTATACATGTATACACGCATCTGTGCATGTGTATACATGTATTTGTGTGCCCTTAGATACTTTTAGACATTGTTAGTGTCTTTGTAGTCAAGTAACCTAGACAGCATTTCCCCCCACTCATATACTTTTAGAACCCTTCACACGGTCTTGACCAGCAGGGTATAATTACAGCTACACCCGTGTAACTCTCTCTTTCCCATTCTGACCACGGTCCCCAACACAGGGAAGTCATTTTTCTTTTCTTAAACCAGTTTCAATTATTTTGTTTTGGATGTTTCATTACTAGTTAGCTATGTAGGATTAGTTTTATTTACTTACATATCTGTGTGTGCATGTTGTTTGTTTGTTCATGCTTCGCATTTTTATGCTTTCATTTGCATTTCTTTGCCTTAACCCCCTTATATAATTCTATCTATCTATTTATTGCCATTCCAAGCACTTACGGTAGAAATTCTAGATTATTGTATCTGACATTCTTTATATTAAGTGTCAGACCTTGCACAGGACCTGACCTGCATGTATCTTATTATGTGGCTTTATTCTGCACAAGTCGCTCAATCTCAGAGAGAGAGCTGATGCTTGCTGTTGTTGCCTCACGCTGCCATTTGAGGACTTGCTTTGATATTCTCCTGTCTCTTCTCATCCCATGGCCAACATATGATCACCCTCTTCTCTTGATTATAGATTAAATTGTTGGATATTTTATCATTTCTCAATCCTGAGTTCTGTTTTTGTGCTTAGTAATTTAATTTCCATATATTATCAAGGTTTCTGAAAGTCATTGCTGTCTTTGCTATTCTGATTCTAATTTCTGTCTTGGTATCTCCTTCTTGACCTATGCAGCTTCCAGTATATGCATAATGACCTACTTCTTCCACTGCTTTTCCTTCAAGGTATATATTTTCTTCTGGGTGAATTTGATTTTTTTTATTATATGTGTCTTTACTTTGAATGTCTCAAGTCCTATTTTTCTACCATTGATGACAGGGTATTTGTTTTTTTTTCTTGCTTCATGTTCACATTGTTATTTATAAGGACCATATTGATTGTTGTCCGCAAAATCAAGGTCCTTCAATTGAGATCCAAGTGTTCATCCAATGCTTTTGTTACCTGTATAGCAATGTTGCATTACGACGTTGATAGCATTTCCAATAATCAGTCTGGAACCATTCACTCAAATCTACCTAAGTGCAACTGCATATAAGCCGTCGTACAGATCATTGATGATGTTAATAATTTTTGGTGGTATTCCATATTGTCTGAGTATGTTCCACAAGGAATTTATATAATTTGGCAGCATTATTGACAAAGAAGAAGTGGACAGAGAACAAACAAATCAAAAACAACTTTATTTCAGCTGAATATCACATGGGCAGCAATAAACATAAAAACAAACACCAATATAAAACAATTCAATACAAATGCAAAAACATTCCAAATGAATATCTTGAATAATAAAATGAAACAATAGAAACAGATATTTTGGGGGAAGGCATGGTTTATAGTAAGCCATCAATCTCTAGATAAGAGGCTACCAAGTTCAATTCCCATCACAGATGGTGGACATTTACAAAAATCTTCTTCTGCTGTGTACACCTCTAGATGGCAACATTAATAAGTTCAAAGAAAGTATTCGTCAGCTCAAGGCTGGTCATGTCACCATACAGCTTGTTGTGAAATTGCGCTGGCAATGCCCACAATAGTATTCTGTTCATCACATGTTGGGCATAATTGTAGCAGTAATTTTGCCTGTGCCAGTCACATTCGTCAGAGGTTCCTAACCTTAGGGCCTTGAAAAGATAGTACTGCAATTTGTTGTGGCCTGTTCAGAGTCTAAAAATTGTTGCTTGCTCTTTTCCATTGAGCTGGTGGTAGGCATCATTTTTCTGGTAGCCCTAGTGTTCTGTGTTCCATTTGCTCAAGTATTTGTTCCTGACAAGCTTCTCTAATTCATCATAAGTTGTATTTGTATCTATCTATCTATCTATTGACCTTTCGAGCCGTAACCGGCCCATAGGGCGTAGACCAAGATACACCTTCTCCTATATGAATTTTTGTTCTAGCAGTTTTCTTTTAAAGATATTTTATCAAATCTCGCCATCTGTCTCTGTTCTGTGCAAGCAGTTCTATCTCATTGAGGGAGCCGATTCCTGCTGCTCTTGCCTCTCTCATCAATGTTCTTCTCAGTGTCTCCCTGGGTCTTCCTCTTTTTCTTTTACCTGTTGTTTCCCATATGAGGGCTTGCTTTGCTATTCGATTATTATCTCTTCTCATCACATGTCCAACGTATGACCATCGTCTTTTCTTTATTACTGAAGATGATAGTGGTTGATTGGCGATTTCTCTAATTTCCTCGTTTGTTTTGAATTCGTTCCATTCTATACCAAGTATTTTCCTTAGACATTTATTTTGAATGCGTTCAACTTTGTTTCTATATCTCTTGTTGTTTTCCAGCTTTCACACGCATACGTAAGGGTTGATAGTACATTTGATTTGAATAGCCTAAGTTTTGTGTTTGTGCTAATGAGTTTTGATTTCCACAACTTTTCAAGGCTTCTGAAAGACATTGCTGCTTTAGCCAGTCTGATTCTAATTTCTTTGCTCGTATCCCCTTCTCGATCAATGTGACTTCCAAGATAGATGAAGTGATCGATCTCTTCTACTGGTTTGTTTTCCATGTATATTTTGTCACTTGTTGGAATTAAACTTTTCATGACTTTAGTCTTTTCATGATTGACCTCAAGCCCAATTTTGCTGGCTATTGATGATAGTTCATTTGTGTTTTCCTGCATCGTTTTTATCTGATTGCTGATGAGAACTATGTCATCAGCAAAGTCCAGGTCCTCCAAATGGTCTCCTTGTATCCATTCGATGCCTTTATTACCAGTGCAGCATTTCTTCATTATGAAGTCCATAACAATTCCAAATAACAAGGGCGATAAAATACATCCTTGTTTAACCCCTATTTGTATCTGGCTGGTGTAATTTACCACTTTCCTCTGCCAACTTGTCTGCCTCATCATTTCCAGGAATATTGCAGTGAAATGGAATCCACTGAATCACAGTTCTACATCTCTACCAGAACTTGTGGAGCATTTCTCTTAGATCATCAAGGTCTTCGTTTCCTGACTTCTCAGTGCTGTAACTACTGACAGAGCATCTGTGACGAATACAATGTTTTCATCTTTAATCTTCTTCTTCAAGAGAGTTTCAGTTGTAGTTTTCAAAGCTTCTGCTTCTGCCTTAAAGTTACTTCAATATTTTCTCGTTGCAACAGAGTCTTCTTTATGTTCCATTTTTAAGGGATATGAAAATTCCTGTTCCTCCATTTTCTGTCGAATTGGTTGCTGATCCATTTGTGTAGGCATGCATCCAGGAGGAGTTTGAGTAGTGTTTCTCTGTGTATCTTCACATTATTTTTGTTTCTATTCTCTATTCTGCAGTTTTTATACAATATGTCGGGAATGCTCTATATTAGTTCAGAAAGAATCTGTTTTTTCCACAGTGGGTATTTGTATCTATTTTTGAATGGTTTGGTTGTTGTATAGGGTTTATTGGATCTGCTTTCTGCATAGCATTTGTTGATTCCATAACATTTTTTCTGGTTTTATTCTACCTTCTCCAGAACCAACTGTTCTTTGATACATGGGATGATTAGTCAGTCTTCTGAATTGTTCACCTTGTTGTTTAGTCCTGCTGTTCCTTCTGTCTTCCCCATTGATTGTAAATGTATGATTTTTTTTCTAGTTATATAAAAGGTATTGATTTCATACCAACAGTTATGGTGGTTTTGTTTGGTTTTCGAGTCTGTTGATCTTCACAAAATGTTATTTTGTTGCTCTTACCCATGCTTCAATGCTATACTCTAGGACTGGTCTCACTTACCCCATGTAAAGTTTCTTTAACCAACTCCCATATGCTCCCCAAGTTGTGCCAGATAAATTAAAAAATCTAATTTGTAGATTCTTCGTAATTTTACTCTCCCCAGGTCTCTGAAAAAGTGAGATCAGACGTCTATCCCACTCAGATAACGGCAAAAAAAGAATGAAATCCTATGTGCATTCTGCGCACGTTAAAGAACTCTCGACAGTTGGAAATTGAAAAGAATAAGACAAAAATGTCTGCTGTCTCTGACAAAACTGATAGAAACAAAATCTACCCAATAAACATCAAAACTTTTGATTGTAAAAAATGAGTTCCTCTGAAGTCAAAGAAAAAATGCCTGTATGGCAAGGGACACCTGCAGACATGGGTGCCAATATGAAAATATATAAAAATGATATTCCTGCAAAATGTAGTCCCTCAGGACTTCAATAGAAATATAAAGCTGGTATAAACAAACAACAAACAATTTATAAACAATTGTCTCTTCTATTTCACCCTTTTTGTATAGAGAGGGTTCATGGATATAGATATCTTGGATATGCCAAAACTTGCGATGGAAAATACAAAACAGAAATAAATATAAGAGTAATACCGACAGAAAAAATTCTTAACATGAGATATGTTCACATCAAAACAAATAACATCAAGTCTAAAAGCGATAATAATAAAGTGCTGTTACTACTCAACACTTCTGTATGATGATATGGAAAATTAGACACCAAAATGTGAAAAAAGAAAATCAAGATCTTGAAATGTGGATTTATTGAAGAATGAGAAGAAAATAAATAATTAGGTTTTGAAACAGTGCACAGTGACATTGTAGTTAGTCACTCACCTATCTGGCCTACCATAGTTTGGGGTTCAAATGCCAGATGAGGCATAACAGGTTTTTCCAACCTAAAAGGCTCTTTAAACAACAGAGAAATTCTCTGGCAAGGAAAATCAGCAAAGGGTGGTATTGGCCACCACCCTGCCTTCCCTCACCAATCCTCATGAAGCTGCTGTTTAGTACCTTATGAAGATGCTAAAACTTCATTACCCAGCAGCACTTTTTGTGTGACTGCTTTTGCCATTAACTTATTAATTATATACTAGAATATTCAGTCTAACTTTCAATAGTGTAAATAGCTGAATCAGTTGAACTAAAGAGAGAACTATTAATTTATTACTCACATACTCATACCCAGGAGATGTATGACGCAAACCGGAGAAAGCCGTAAGGAGTCCGGGTTACCGACTCGCCCTTTGTCTACCAGGAAATCCTCCAGAATTGGCACCTGGAATGTACGTACCCTAAACGAACAGGGAAAAACTGCACAGGTAGCAGCAGAAATGACAAACTACAAGATAGATATTCTGTGCATGTGTGAAACAAGTGGCTAGGAACGGAAAGAATAAAACTAAATACAGGAGAGATGATTTTATCATCAGGACACCAGGAACCTGGAGCACAACATAGTGAAGGGGTAGCTATAATGCTATCAAGGAATGCACAGAAAACACTAATAGAATGGGAAGCAGTAGGACCAAGACTAATGAGAGCAACATTTAAAACAACCAAAAACAAAATAAAATTACACATTATCCAATGCTATGCATCAACCAACGATAAGGATGATTTAGTTAAAGATGATTTCTATAAACAGCTACAATGTCAGATGGATGCAAGACGAGCCAAGGATATTATAATCTTGATGGGAGACCTAAATGCTAAAGTAGGATCAGACAACAGAGGCTTCGAAGTGATTATGGGAAAACATGGACTTTTTACATGGATATTTGTGAATTTCTGCGCCCTAATCAAGTGAGCCTAGGAGGATCAGACAACAGAGGCATCGAAGATTTTATGGGAAAACATGGACTTTTAACATGGATATTTGTGAATTTCTGCGCCCTTAATCAAGTGAGCCTAGGAGGAACAATATTCCAACATAAAAGAATACACAAAGCTACATGGGTGTCACCAGATCATAGAACGGAAAATCAAATTGATCACATATGTATTAATAATAAGTTTAAGTCATCCTTACAGGATGTAAAAGTATATAGAGGGGCAGATGTAGCTTCTGATCATCATCTTCTGATAGCCAAACTTAAAATTAAACTAAAAAGGTATACTACAACGAATAAGGGTAGAAAGTATTTCAATGTAGGGTTTCTTAAAGAACAAGGAATTAAAGATAAATTTTCAGTCACAATATCAAACAAATACCAAGTCCTTCAACAACTAGAATATACAATAAATATAGAAGATTATTGGAAACAGGTAAAAGATATATGGAAAGAGACATGCGAAGAAACGCTGGGGAAAAGAAAACGCCAGAATAAGGCATGGATGACAGCAGAGACCCTGGATAAAAATTAAAGAAAGAAAGAACAAGAAAGCAGACATAAATAAAAGCAAAACAAGAAGTAATAAAGCCAAGACACAGGAAGCTTACACAGAGGTGAACAAAAATGTGAGAAGATGCATTAAAAGGGATAAGAGGAAATATATAGATGAACTAGCTAAAGAGGCAGAAGAAGCTGCAAATAAAGGGAATATGAAAGAACTGTACAACAGCACACAAAAATTAAGTGGAAAATACAAACAGATCAATGCCTTTATTAAAGATAACAAAGGAAATCTGCTAAGTAATATAAGGGAACAAATGGAGAGATGGAAAGTGCACTGTGAAGAACTTTTGAACAGACCTGGCTCGAATAATCATCCAGATATAATACCACCAGCAGAAGAAGAGTTACACGTTAACTGCGGAAAACCAAGCAAAGAAGAAATAATGAAAGCAATCAAACTATTAAAAGATGGTAAAGCCACAGAACCAGATAAAATTCCTTTGGAAGCCATCAAAGCAGATATCAACACCTCTACCAAGATGTTACATAATCTATTAGGTAAAATTTGGGAGAGGGAAGAAATACCTAAAGACTGGAAAGAAGGTTATATGATCAAACTACCAAAGAAAGGAAGTTTACAGGAGTGCACAAATTATAGGGGAATTATGCTACTATCAGTGCTATGAAAAATATTAAGCAGAATCATTCTGAAGAGACTAAAAGAGGCTATAGAGAAACATCTGAGAGATGAACAAGCAGGTTTTAGGAAGAACAGATCATGTGCTGATGAAATAACTACTCTACATGTAATAGTTGAACAAAGTTTAGAACTAAAATCCCCACTTTATATTGAATTCATAGATTACGAAAAGGCATTTGATAGTTTAGACAGAAGAATGCTTTGGAAGTTGCTGAATCATTACGGAATCCCCATAAAGTTTATCAACCTGATAAAAACAATGTATGAAGGAACAAAACGTAGTGTGGTGCATGAAGGACAGCTTACATAAGCATTTGAAATAAGAACAGGAGTAAGGCAGGGATGCCTTCTGTCTCCATTTCTCTTTCTACTGGCCATAGATTGGATTATGAAAATAACTCAAAACAACAGAAATGGGATCCAGTAGTCACTGACCAAACAACTTGATGATTTAGACTTTGCTGATGACATAGCTCTCCTATCACACAGCCATCAACAGATGCAGGATAAAATGAGCATGCTTGATGAGAGATCACAACAGCTAGGACTGAAGATTAATAGAAATAAGATCAACATTATGAGAATTAATACAGTTGGCAATAACCAAATAAAACTAGGAGAAATACCTCTACTAGTTGTACAATCTTACATATATCTGGGCAGTAATATAGATAAAGAGGGAGGAACAGAAAATGATATCAAAATAAGGATATCAAAAGCAAGAGGAGCTTTCATTGCACTGGGAAACATATGGAATTCCAAAGAAATTAGGTTAAATACAAAAATAAAAATTTTCAACTCAAATATTAAGTCGGTCCTATTATATGGCTGTGAAACATGGAGAATAACAAAATTGACAATCACGAAGATACATACTTTCATTAATGATGCTTGCACAGAATAAAGGGGTGGAAATGGCAGGACAAAGTCACTAACATGGAATTATGGAAATGTACCGGTCAAATACCAGTGGATAAAGAGATACAGCGAAGATGATGGTGCTGGATAGGACACACACTACGGAAGCCAACTGAGAGTATTACACAACAAGCCCTTTTTTGGAATCCCCAGGGGAAAAGACAAAGAGGAAGACCAGTGAATTCTTGAGAAGACAGATAGAAGCCGAGATGAAGATGATGGGGAAGACATGGAATGATCTTAAAAGAATGGCAAAAAACAGAACGACTTGGAAAATGTTTGTTGAAGACCTATGCTCCACTGGGAGCTAAAAAAGGTAGAAGAAGAAGAAGATACTCATACCCAACAAGACAAAAATACTTTGGACAATTAGACATCATTCATCATATGGAGTTATTGAGTTATTTGCAGGTTATCATCATTGCACTCCGAACTTGTCCACAGGTGCTCAGATTTCCTCCTCGGAAAGTCTTGCAGTGTCCAGCGATTGACAACTCCAGTTCTGTGTTGGTTGATTAGTCTTCTTACATGGCCACTAAGTTTCTCATTTCTGGCTGTGCCCATCTTAACTCCCATCACTTTCATCCGAAGGAGTGATGTGGACTCATGGTTGTCGAAGTCCTGTGTCCTTCCCACTTCCCGGAGGGAATAGATGATGTCCACCCGATCCATTGGTTGACCGTCCTCAACAATAGCAGCTAGCCAACCTGTCCGCTCTTCCATTTCCCCATACTCCCGCAGGTCCTGGGATGTGATCAAAGGTGACCTTACGTATTATATTCATCATATAACATACAGAAGCCATCTTTGAGGGAAAAATTATTTTTAATGTGCATTATAAAGACTAAAGATATCACTATGAAACCATAGTTATGAAAAACTACAGTTATGTGGTTATTGCAGTTTGAGTTATACAGAAATGATGACTGATGATATTAACTATGAAATACGGAGAATGTGCAAAAAGGCAAAAGAAGACTGGCTCAACCAAGATGTCTAGAAGTCAAAACTATGGAGAGTAAACAAAACTTAAGAGAGATGCACACAGAAATAAAGAGAATGACTAATAAAGAGAGAAAAGCTGCAGGAAACAGATGTATAGCAAACAAAGAGGGAAGAATGCTAACAGACAACAAAGATATAATAGATAGATGGCAAGAATATATAACAGAATTATTTCATGACGAGAGAGACAAAAAGCCAGACATAAAATGTGCATACAACTACAAAATCCTGAAATCTGAAGTAGAAAAAGCTATAAAAACAATGAAAAAGGGAAAGGCAGCAGGACCTGACAATATACAGATAGAGATGATACAGGCTCTAGAAGATTTTGGCATCGAAGTGATCACAGACATATGCAATGACATATATCAAACAGGATACATACCAAACGAACTAAAAACATCAACTTTCATTGCATTGCCTAAAAGAATGGTGCAGTTGAATGCAGTGATTTCAGAACAATAAGCCCAATGAGCCAGGTAACAAAAATTTTACTAAAAGTTATACAGGGAAGGATTCAGAATAAAATCAATACTGAATTAGATGAGCAACAATTTGGATTCAGGAAAAACAGTGGCACAAAAGAAGCCATATTTAGCATGAGAACATTGACTGAAAAGTACATAGAAGTAAACAAACCAATATATGCCAGCTTCATAGACTACACCAAAGCTTTCGATAGAATAAACCATAACCAACTTATAGACTGCCTAAGGGATATAAATCTAGACGACACAGACATACGACTAATATGTAATTTGTACTGGGAGCAAACAGCAATAATAAAATATAACAAGGAGAACTCTACACCCATGGACATAAAAAGAGGAGTAAGACAAGGATGTATCCTATCACCAAGCTTGTTCAATCTATACACTAAGCAAATCTTTAAAAACATCTCAGAGATGCCAGGCCTAAACATTAATGGAAAGATAATCAATAACCTAAGATATGCTGATGATATGTTCTACTAGCAGAAAATCCTAAAGATCTACAACAATTACTTAATGTGATAAACATAACAAGCAAAAAATATGGAGTAGATATGAATATCAAAAAGACTAAAACTATGATCATAAACAAAGAAAATTCTCAAGACCTACAATTAATATCACAGTTGAGGGAATACATCTGGAGACAGTCCAGAGCTACAACTACCTGGGACATACAATAACCAATGATGGAAAATGTAAAATTGAAATAACAAAAGAATAGGTATGGCAAAAAGTAATTTTAATGCCATGAAAAATATACTAACAACAAAACAAATATCAGCAGGGCTGAAACTAAGAATGACAAATGTTACGTCTTCTCAAAATTCCTGTATAGTGCAGAAACATGGACATTAGACAAGAAAACAGAACAGAAAATTGAGGCCTTTGAAATGTGGATTTATAGAAGAATAGGTAGAATTGGATGGAAAGAAAAGAAAACAAACAATGAAGTTTTAAAACAACTGAAAATAAAAGAGAACTACTAAATACAATTAAGACAATCAAAATGAAATTTTTGGGGCATGTTAAAAGACACAACAGCCTACTAAAAGTAATATTAGAAGGGAAAATACAAGGTAAAAGAGGCAGAGGCAGACCAAGACTAACATGGACGAGTAACATCAAAAGATGAACAAGTCAATCTATGACAGCCTGCACCATCAAAGCAAGAAACAGAGTAGAAAGGCGATCCATGTTAGCCAACCTTCGTTGCGGAGAAGGCACTCGATGATGATGATGACTGATACTTTATAAGTGATACTCATACTGATTATCATCATTATCATTGCATGCTTTCTCCTCATCGAAGGTTAGCTACCATGGAGCGCCATTCTGCTCTGTCTCTTGCTTTGATGGAGCAGGTTGTCATAGGCTGACTTGTCCATCTTTTGATGTTGCTTATCCATGTTAGTCTTGGTCTGCCTCTTTTACCTTGTATTTTCCTTTCCAAGATTACTTTTAGTTACAAGTACGCTGCTGTGTCTTTTAACATGCCCCAAAAATCTCATTTGTAACTCATACTGATACAAGTAAAAAAGGTAAGTATGATGGACCAATATCATATGTATATTTTTGTGACAATCAATGAATCTGACAAAATGTACCTGCTCTTAAGTTGAAGTAGCTATTTGACTTCCTACTACTAACTAGGCTAATAATGATGGAAAAAATTATATAAAATTTACTAATATTATATAATGTATTAATATACAATACATTAAAAATACTCTAACACTAATTTTACTCATAGCTACTAATACTTGAAGTGAAATTAACTAGACTTACGTTATAGTCTCAGTCTGCTTTGCCATTGCCTTGTCTTATTATTATTATTAGTTAGTATACTTTGTCTTTATTTATATGTTTATCGATTAATAATAATATAACGAATAACGGTGTACTACTATTTAACTATTTTATAACAATACAATGTATAATTGTATACTTTAAAAATAAGCATAATAAATATATAATACTATTATTAATAATTATTATTTATAATTATACTTACTCGGGTTGTTTGAAAAACAGTTCTGTGATCATGACAAAAAATCATCAGTGCATGCATCCTATTATCCGATCGGATGATCCGTGTGTACACAGTCTGTTGTAGTAAGTGCAGTTTCAGTTTTGTTTATTGGACTTCTATTTGCGAAGAGTGTCAACATAATATAATTAAATATGATTACCAACCAGTATTAATATGACTGAAAAGCGCTACATTTTTTTTCTACACATGAATAGAATTTATAATGCGGCATTTGAAGAAGTGAACGATAGGTTTGCACAGTACAGGTAAACTACACATAACAGTTAGTTGATAACAGTCCAGCTGACTGTGTCGCGGCACTGCCACACCGACCACGGACCACTGTGACTTCAGGCAGGTTTAATTGATTCAGACCTCGGCAGCGCTGACAAACAGATCACATATATTCTAAAATACAACTATCGGTATCGAATTCACAAAATCTACGCTTCGTGATAAATTTAATCCATTGGAGACGCTATTCTTAAACGCTCTTTAATTATCGACATTTCTGCCAGCAAGCTAAATTCGTCCACTGTTTTCACAGACACATTTTTCCTCTTTTAATATTTTTCTATGTCGACCGGAAGCTGCCCACGAGTTCGATCTCCACCAGTTACCGGTCCCTGGACTTCAAAGAATCAATTGTAAACATGAAAATAGGGGAGGGGGGATTGTCTTTGTACACTCTCAGATGAATGTTATGATTACAATTGTAAACATGAAAATAGAGGGAAATCGCATTTTTACACTTTCAGAGGTTATCGGTTTTGATAAAATGATTATTTTGATTACAATGTAAACATGAAAATAGAGGTGAAATCGGATTTTTATACTTTCCGAGGTTATGAATACAATTGTAAACATGAAAATAGAGGGGGAATTGCATTTTTATACATTCAGAAGTTATGATTAGTGACTATATCACATGATGATTTTTTTTTTTTTTAACATGCTTCTTCAAAAACAATGAATACTAGTGGAGCTGAATTTCATAGGAATACTACGAAGCGTGGAATCACTTAGAGCGTCCTCAGGAGTGTCAAAGTCCTATCCCATGATCGTAATGCCGGACGTAACATCTACCAAAACGTCTGAAGCTCCGCCGTGTGTTTATTTATTTGCCCAACTGATATTAAAGTTTTAACAAATGATATTTATACTACATTTATCAACATGAAAATTATCAACAGGCAAAATAGTTACTTGTACGTACGAACATTCATGAACGATGCAGCAACATGGACACTAAATAAGAAAACAGTTTTTAATTACATTGAAACAGTGAAGTGTGGATTAGGTGACCAGACATCCCGATTTTCCGGACAGTCCCGATTTTTTACTGTTTTTTTTTCAACCTTTGTCCCGGATTTTTTGCTGTCCCGAATTCGTCCTGATTTTGACCGATTTTTTAGCTTTTGTCCCGGATTTGTTAAAATACAATAGGCACACAAACGTTTACCAATTTTGCCAATATGGTAAACGTCTCTTCAACTTAAAAATGCACCTTATTCCGTTGTGTAGAAAATGTTTAAAAAGTTGAACTGGCTGTTCATTTGGCGAAACACTAACAGTAAAATGCGCTCCAATCCAAGTTTTAAATCTTGTATGTATATCGAAATTGAAACTCAACAAGTAGCATCTTTGCAGCCACGACATTTCATATTCTTGTATATTCATTGTGTTATTTTCGTTTACCGACGAATTAGTTCTTTTTATTGTGTTGTTTAGTGATAGAGGTTATTTCATTCATTAGATTTTATTTACAGTGTGCTATTATTCAGTTACTTGACATTTTAATGTTTAAGAACTTATGTCATACATATGATATATTATAGTAATAGAAAATTATTATTTAAACTATAGTTAGGTTGTACAGTTGTAGTTGTTGAAACAAACGGCATCAAAACGTAAATGCAGTTTCAATCAAGATTTACAAAAGGAATATCCCTTTTTAAAAAAAACTACATCAGACTTCACTGTAAGATGCAGTATATGTGCCTCTGGGTTTTCGATTAACCATAGTGGACGTGATGATATTAAGAGTTACATAAATAGTGCTAAACATAAGACAGCCGTCGCTACAGCTCCATCAAGCTCGTCGTTAACAACATATTTTTTCGAGCTGAACAGACTAGTGACAAAGAAGAACAATGAACTGCCTCAGAAGATGCATTAACTATCTTATAGTGATACACAATCATACATTTAGATCTAACGACTGCACATCAAAATTACTTCAGGTTACTTTAGAACCAAAATTTGCTTGTGCACGTACGAAAACAGTAGCCATTAATCGAAATGTGTTCACACCCCATGTTCAAAATGAGTTGAGATCTGACCTAGAAAACTCAACATTTATTTCCATACTGACAGATGCCTCCAACCACAAAGAAATCAAGATTTTTCCTTTGCTTGTCAGATACTTTGATCACAATAAGGGACTGAAAGTTAAAATATTAGAATTGAAGTCATTTGCCAGGAGAAACATATGATATTGTTAGTAGTGTTATTAATGACTGTCTAACGGAGAAAGGTTTTGAAAGGAAAGTAGTTGCATTATGTGCAGACAACACAAATTCTAATTTTTTTTTTTTTTTTGGGGGGGGGGGCGCTGAAAGAAAAGGAAAGAACAATGTTTTCATAAAGCTGAAAGAAAACCTTGGACATGGTTTGATAGGTGTTGGTTGTGCATGCCATATTTTCCACAACACTGTTCGAGCAGCTGCAGATGTATTACCTATTGATGTTGAGATGATTATTGCTAAAATTTATCTGCACTCAAATCATACAGAGTTGAAAGTCTCAAGGGTTTTTGCCAATTTGTGAACACAGACTTTCAGATGATTTTAGGTTATGTACAGGCTAGGTGGCTTGCACTGCTGCCTGCTGTTGGAAAGGTTCTTCGCATGTTCCAACATTCTTTACGGAATTTTAAAGTTCTGTAGCCTTTAAAATCCTATTTTCAGTCTCAAGACAGATGCCCAATCTTTATACAGAAATTCTTTGAAAACCCCCGGTCTGAAGCATGGCTTATTTTTGTTCACAGCCAGGCATCCTCTTTTACGAAGCAGTGCAGAAAGTAGAGGAACAGGTGGTAACTGTTTTTGAAGTAAATAACAACATCAATGGGTTGAGAACTATCTTGGAATCCAAACTGGAAGATGGTTTCTTGCCATCAAGAGTTAAGCTAATTCTTGACAAGCTGGAAATGGAAGGAATTCCACAGGATGATGTGAACAAGTTTAAAGCCAATGTTTCTTCATTCTATGAAACAGCTTTAAGTTATTTGAAGAAATGGGCTGCAAATAATTTTCAAAACCTTGAGGCCTACAGCTGGGTAATGCTGAACAGAACACCAACTTGGGAAGATATTCAGAAATCTTCATCATTAGTGAGTCAAACAGTACTTCAGTCGACTTTTGAGAAAATGAAATGTATGATGAATATGTTTACATGAAGCAGTTTGTTACTTCTCATAAAATTAATGAGTAAGGTATAATAAAATATTACCAGGGCAGCGTTGGATTGAAATGGCTTCCCACTTCAAAAACGGGCATGTGCCAATTTCATATTTTGAAGCTGGCAGAGTTCTGTTTGTGTCTACCGGGAACAAATGGTGCAACGGAAGATTGTTTTCACTGATGAACAGCTTGTGGACAAATGATAAAACACATCTAAGTGTGGACACTTTAAAGGCCATATTGATCACCAAAGTGAACAATGAGCAAACATGTGTTGAATTTTTTAAGATGCTCCAAACAAAGAAAGATCTTTAAAAAAAAAAATCCACTCATCAGAAAAGTACAGCAACTCTGCTTCACCTTCCATTTAAGTGAGTATCACTAATGTTTTTTTTTTTTATCTCCTGATAACGTTTTCTAAGCCTATATTGTTAGGTGTTTTAATTAGTTTTAAAATATATGTATTATTCACTTGAAAAAGACTGAAAAAATGTGATTTTATTGATGGAAAATTGAAGTCAAATTAATCCGTCCCGGTTTAGGGTTTCAAAAATATGGTCACCTTAATTTATAGAACAATGAGAATTTGAGGACAAACAAAAGGAAATAAACAATGAAGCTGAAAATGAAGAAAGAACCATTAAATACAATATGTTATCTCATAAATTAATTTTGTTTCCACAATTATGCAAAAAACTTAAAAAATCACAATGAAAGGGAATATAAGCATAAACGAGACAGCTTAAAAAAAAAAACAACCAAAAAAACTAAAGTTGATAACAAAGACAACACATGACAGCTCATACACTAAAACAAAACAAAAATCAACTAAAGTTGATAACAAAGACAACATATGACAGCTCATACACTAAAACAAAAAGACCGAGTATGTAAGCAACTTTCGATGTGGAGACGACACACATAGCAGATGATGGATAACTGCCTTATAAAGTTAGGAAGTGGTGGAAAAATGGTATGACCAAATCCGGCCAGCCAGTCTATTTTTCTAGGCCAGGAACCATCCACACAAACTACAGTATTTACTTTTTTTCTTTTCTTTGACTTGTCCGTGTTTGTGGAGTTTTTCAGCTTATTTTTTTTTTTTACAACACAGGATAGCCAGTCCCATACCCAGGTCTCCTTAGTCGCCTCTTACGAACATGCTTGGTAGGGAACAGTGCTGCAATTCTCTACTCCCCTCCGGGTCACGGCAGCGCACGGACGAAACCACAATTATAAATATCTAAAAAAAAAACCAGAGTTTCAGTCGGTTAAAAAAAATACATTTGATGCCGACAATAATCAAAAGGCTTTGTAGTTTATTGTTGCTTCTCTGTCAGAGTTTGGTGATAATGTGCAAGCATTATGGTTTATGACTAAATCATATCATGTAATGTTTAACTCAAAGTTAGGCACCTCTGGTAGCTATAATCCGGCCCTCGGTCAACCGTTGACCACCACAGAAACCAACATAAGAAAACAAGTCAAATATACCTTTTTCCTCCTAACCTCTTCCTCCTATGATTCGCTGAATTATCACCTCAGAAGTTCCCCTCTACAATAATATTCATTTATTAGTATTTGTCTCCTCCTAAAATATACGGTTGCAGCTTTACAATATTAAAGAACGACACGAAAAAGTTACGAAGTGACGGCTCCAAAAAAAATATCTTCTTGAGGTACACAGACATTTACTATTTTACTTACATACAAACTGTCCGTGTACGAATACACAAACATTATATGTAGGATATATGTCTATGCGTGTTTATCTGTGTACATGCGTGTTTATGTGCATTTGTATGCTTGCTTTGTGTATACATCCGGCTTCGTTGAGGTTTCCCACACTCGATGCACTGCCCCCTTTCATATGTAATCACATAAAAATGGAGCTGTCGGTCTAATCAGAGGGTGATGCAGATATGTGCCCCCCCCCTCTCTCTCTCTCTATATCTATATATATAAGTACACACAAACACATATATATATACATGTGTGTGTGCGTATATATATATATATATATATATATCAGGTCGCATGTCTTTGAAGTTAGATGAGGAATAAGACAGGGGTGCGTACTACGCCCCCTATTATTTAGTACTTACATGGACTACATATGTAGAAAAATTTTTAAAATATAAAAAATATGGTATGTTAGAAGCATTACGTGATAAGTGGACGACACAGACTAAACGACGTTTCGGCCCAATAGACCTTCAGAAGGAACAAACAAGAAAAACACATACACAACATATGTATATTAGCCAATCCTTCGGAGACAGTGGAGATCAACGAACTTCTATTTGCAAACGATCGGGGACTAATACATAGACAAATAAATACTTACAAAATGCATTTAAATAGATTTAACGGCACAGACACTCAATACAACATTAAAATCATCATCAACAAAACAGAGGTCATGCATATAGCAAAAGAAAAACAGAAAAGCAACATAAGGATGGAAGACAGACAATTAAAACAAGTGGAGGAATTTAAATATCTAAGAAGTCTAAGGACAAACGACAATCACAAACAGCAGAAATAGAGATTCAATATGCAACAATGCTTGTCAAATCATCGGACAGCTGTCACCACTATTGTCCAACAAGGAAATAACACTTAAGCCAAACTAGACACTCTACAATACAGTCTTCAACCCAACGTTATGCTGTCAAAGAAAGACTTGGACCCTAGATGCAAGACCAATAAGAAATAACCACTACATATATGAAATGTCTTAGACGAATGACAGGAAACAGCCTGCTCGGGAATAGAGAACTGAGAAAAGCTAGAAATTATGCTCGCCATTGTGTGTGTCGCTCGTTTTTAAACTTCATAGAACATCAGACCCAAGGGCCGACCACCAAGAAGATTAAATTCACAGAAACACTAGAAAACAACAGTAGAAGTGGTTAACAGAAGAGCAAAAGACCTCAAATTATATCGCTCATCGACGCTTAAAAATGCAAATGAGGAAGAAAAGAAGAAATTGATCAGGTCGCAAGTTCTTTACAAAAAGTTGCATCAACAACCCGTCTGAAAGGATCTCTGTTTCTAGCCAGACCTCCCACGTTTTCTGTTATGTTCAAAGTCTTTTTATGATGTCTTGAAACCGCCTACTTCTTGATCTGATGTGTCGCCCAAGAACCATGGCTTCCATTATTGTTCTTTCCAATCCGCAGTGTCTTTGACGTGACCATACTATTTTAATTTGCTCCGCAGAATGCTGTTTATTAGGCAGTTCTTTTTAATTTTTAATGCTTTTAAGTCTTTTAATAGTCTTCGTTGGTCCTTTTCATATATATCTTCCTAATATCACAGCGCAGTAAGCATAGTAGAAAAAGAGTGAAAGCAGTTTAAGAAAACAGTAATCAACATAGCAAAAAATAGAGTATGGAACGAAACATAGGAAAAAAAGAAAGGGAAAACAGCACAACGTGGTGAAATGAAGCAATCGGAGAAGGAGTTAAAGAAAAGAAGACACGTTTTTTTTTAATTGGAGGGAGAATAAGAACCAAGAAGGATATTATAAATATACCTTAGCCCGGAAAAAAAGTTAAAATTTTGAACGAAGAAGCTAAGCAAAACACATGGACAGGTTTCGAACAAAATATGAGCAGGGACTTCAAGACAGCCACAAGAGACTTCTACAAAGCAGTAAAAGCAACAACAGCGAGAAAAGAAAACCACGATCCTACTGAGCTCATAAATGACAAAGACGGACAGTCAATGTCAAAAAAACCAACTTGTGCAACAGAGATGGAAAGAATATTTTGAAGACCTATTAAACATAACACCAACTATCAATAACACAACAAAAACAAACACAGGAATGCACAAACACTGAACCAAACATCATGAACGAGGAAATTGAAGATGTAATCAAATATGCACCAAATAAAGCATCGGAGATAGATAACATGCCATTAGAAATAATTGTAGCAGCAGGAGAAACAGGAGTTACATGGCTGAAGAGAATATTCAATGCTGCATGAAAGCAATAAAAAGCCCAAGAAGACTGGCAACAGGCAATCGTCGTACCAATTTGGAAAAATAAAGGTAGCAAGAGAGACTGTCATCAATATAGAGGTGTATCGATTCTCAGCCATGTAGGAATATTATGCGACAAAATTATGCGGGAAAAGGGCTGAGCCCAATTATAGAACTACAGTTAAGCGATTATCAAATTTGGTTTCTAAAAAACAGGATGTACTGACGCTCTATTCACCGTAAAACAGCTAGCCGGAAAGACGACAGAACACACGAAAAATGTGTACATAGCTTTCATTGACCATGACAAAGTATTCGACCGAGTAAACAGAAAACACCTGCGGGAGATATTAACAATATACGGAGTATGCCAACATCTAACCAATCAAATTACACAGACCACTTCGAATTTAAATCAGGAGTAAGACAGGGGTGCGCAAATCCCCCCTCTCCCTACTGTTTATTACATACATGGACTATATATGTAAGTTAGCCAAGCAATCGGAGATAGAGGAGATCAATGACAACAGCACAGGCACAAAATACGACATGAAAATCAACATCAACAAAATATTAATCACGAATATCGCAAAAGAGAAACAGAACATCAACATAACTTATAGACGGCAGACAACTAGAACAAGTAGAGGAATTTAAATACTTAAGAAGTTTAGCGACAAACGACAATTTACAAACAGCAGAAATAGAGATTAAAGATGCAACAAAGCTTATCAAATCATTGGACACCTATCACAACTATTATCCAACAAGGAAATAACTCTAGAGGCAAAACAGGCACTCTACAATACAATCTTTATCCCAACGTTGTGCTACCAATGACATTCCTGGATCCTAGATGCAAGAACAATAAGAAAAAAATAACCTCTACTGGGATTAAGTTCCAATATATAAAACAAGGAGTCAGACAAGGCCGTGTTCTGTCGCCGGATTTGTTTTCACTTTACAGCGAAAATATAAGATTATTAGTAGACAAAAAAGGAATTGGAGTCAACGGTCACAACATAAATAATTTGCAATATGCGGATGACACAGTCGTAATAGCAGAGACGGAGAATGAACTACAAGAAATTATAGACATAATAGCAAAGGAAAGCAATAAGAAAGGTCTCAGTCTGAATAGTAAGAAAACAGAAGTAATGGGCATATCAAAGAAACAATCATCACCATCATGCAGCATTAAAAAAAAAAATAAACTGGATAAATCTGAAACAAGTGCAACGCATCAAATACTTGGGCACAATAATATCAGATGGAAGATGCACCACTGAAATAAAAAGCAGAATCGCTCAGGCCAAAATAGCATTTCAGAAAATGAAAAATATATTCTGCAACAAATCTATGTCAATAGGAATGAGAAAGAGAGTTCATCGGTGCTATATAGAACCAATTCTGACCTATGGAAGCTAATCATGGACAGTAGACAAACAAATGAAAAGACGATTAGAGGCCACAGAGATGGGATTTCTCAGAAGAATGTTGAAAGTTCCCTGGACAGCCAAAAAGACCAATGAGGAAATTCATAAAAAGGCTAACACAAAAAGGGAACTCCTAAAAACTTCAGAAAGAAACAATAAATAGTTTTCGGGCGCATCATGAGAAGAGGAAAGTTGGAATACTTGGTTACACCTGGTCAAATAAAAGGAAAGAGAGATCGCGGACGACAAAGAGAGAAAATTCTGGATGGCTTGGTGTCATGGCATGGAAAACAGTCAACAACAGAACTGATACGATGCACTGTGGATAGAAGATTGTGGAGGGACATGATCACCTACGCCAACCGGTATGGCACATGATGATGACTGAGATTACAATGTGTTAGACGAATGACGGAAAACAGCCAGAGAGATAAGATCAGAAATGAAGAACTGAGAAAAAAAGATAGGAATAATCCCCATCACTGTCACTATCTATCTATCTATTTAATCTATCTATCTACCTATCTATCCATCCATCCATCCATCCATCCATCCATCCATCCATCCATCCATCCATCCATCCATCCATCAATCTAATCTAATCTAATCTAATCTAATCTAATCTAATCTTTCTAATCTAATCTAATCTAATCTAATCTATCTATCTATCTATCTATCTATCTATCTATCTATCTATCTATCTATCTATCTATCTATCTATCTATCTATCTATCTATCTATCTATCTATCTATCTATCTATCTATCTATCTATCTATCTATCTATCTATCTATCTATCTATCTATCTATCTATCTATCTATCTACCTACCTACCTACCTACCTACCTACCTACCTACCTACCTACCTACCTACCTACCTACCTACCTACCTACTACCTACCTATCTATCTATCTATCTATCTATCTATCTATCTATCTATCTATCTATCTATCTATCTATCTATCTATCTATCTATCTATCTATCTATCTATCTATCTATCTATCTATCTATCTATCTATCTATCTATCTATCTATCCTAATATAATCTAATCTAATCTATCATCATCTAATCTAATCTAATCTAATCTAATCTAATCTAATCTAATCTAATCTAATCTATCTATCTATCTAATCTGTCTATCTAATCTGTCTGTCTGTCTGTCTGTCTGTCTGTCTGTCTGTCTCTCTCTCTCTCTCTCTCTCTCTCTCTCTCTCTCTCTCTCTCTCTCTCTTTTAAACTAATGATTCTGTATTGTTTATTTGCTACATTGTAACTACAAATTATTTCTGTTTGGCTCTGTGTATTGTGTGACCCACATCGCTGTAAAGTATTTGTTTCGTAATTTAATACAGTAAAGCAGAAATCATACATTTTACGGAGGCGAAGGCGCGCGCTCCCAGCACCAGAGCTGGAAGTTGTCAGCGATCCACAGCTGATGGCTTGCGCCAGGATCGGTGAACCAAAACCATCCAGACCCTGCTCCACCTCTCCGTGGTGCCTCCAGTAACAGACTAACCAGTCTAGTCTGGCCAAGCGAGCAGGGATCGAAGAGGGAAGACAACCCGGTACTCAAAAATGTCGTGCTGAAGTCGGATGTGTTGGGCCGAAAGGCGCAAATATAACAGTTATACTGCAAACCACAACACAACGTAGATACGTCCACTTAACGTCCTTTTAAGGGCCGATGACGAAGAGGAATTCAACCGTCTACGAATACTCTAGAATACTTTAGCCATCGGGGAACGTAAGCAAGCACGTAATCATACATTTCACTGCTTGCTTAGCAAGCAAGCATACATTTTATTCATTTTCTTAAGATCCTACTTTTACTAGATATAAATGACTATCCAAGAGATGTGAAGTTCAGTTATTTTGCTAATAAACATGAACGCCTCTTTTTTTGTTTTAGTTTTTGTTTTTCCAATAATTTAAAATAAGAAAATGAAATCAGTGCTACCATATTCACTTGTTAGTTTCTTGCGCTTCGTATCAGTTTCTGGAAGCCCGTGCTTCGTGAATCATAAATGTACGCATCATAAAAGATGACAAAAACACACAGGAGAGGACTTATCAGCGTACACTCTATTTGTGTATGTAGATAAGCTCTTTCTGAGAGAAGCTACATTTAAGCAGTATAAATAAGGATCATGTTCATAGTGTTTATACGCTGCAGCTGTGCTGCAAGCGATTTCTATTTTGTTTCGCCACAATTCTAGTTTTTGAATGCTTTAAAAATATGTGTCTTGGGGCTAGCGGCGGATATTTGGAGAAGACAACGGAAGTTAGGGCTTCTGTAATATTTTATCAGAATACATTATACAAATACACAAGCTCATTGAGTTAAATGTCAGTGCACAATCAGCCACGGTATCAGTTTGCCGTTACAGAGCTCAAGTAATTCAAACCGTTACAAATATATACAATTTATGTCTAATATTAAAATTTATTTTAATTAAAATTAATATTAAAACAAGTAGAGGAATTCAAATACATAGGAAGCCTAATGACAAACGATAATTCTCAAACAGCAGAGATAGAATCAAGATGCAACAAGGCTTGTCAAATCATTGGACATTTATCGCCACTATTGTCCAACAAGGAAATAAATCTCGAGGCAAAACGAGCACTATACAATACAATCTTCATCCCAACGTTGTGCTACCAATGCCAGACCTGGACCCTAGATGCAAGAACAATAAGACAAATAACCTCTACAGAGATGAAATGTGTTAGACGAATGACAGGAAACAGTCTCAAAGATAAGATCAGAAATGAAGAACTGAGAAAAAAGCTAGGAATAGCCCCCGCCATAGAATATTTAAGGAAACAACGGATAAAATGGTTTGGCCATGTGACAAGGCAGAAAGAACAAAATACAACACAACGAGCCTTCAACAAACTTTGTGAGAACACCAGACCCAAGGGTCAACAACGAAAAAGATGGGTTGATGGAATATTAGAAGCACTAAGAAACATAACAGCAGCAGAGGCGAACAGAAGAGCAAAAGAACGCAAATTATTTCTCCCCTCGACGCTGAAAGGCAAATGAGGAAGGAAAAAAAAAGAAGATATCTAATATGTCTATGGAGAAAAAACCTACTACAACAGTACATCGACATTTGTCGACCTTGCAACGTTTATGACAATTAGGGAGCATGTTCCATAAATCAGCTCTCCATTCCTTTGGCAACGTCAAGTCAGTCAATCAGATGACGTTTTTTTTTCACTATTGTAAGGTATAGTAATATTATGACCGAAGGGAATAAAAACAAACAGTTCCTTCATGTACGTCACTGCGCTACCAAAATAAAAAAACTGGAACAAAATTTTAAAGGATTATAATTAACAGGAAAAAAATGTGTTCTTTTTCTAACTTAAAATGCAAATAACTAAGAAATTATGATATAATTATAGTAATTTAGAGCAAAAATTCAAAGAACTATTTCACATCGCGTAAACTGCCATACATTTATATCCAAATTATCGGGTTAAAGATCAACTGAAGGTTTGAATACAAACAACAAGAATGAGAGATGAATCCAGATGATACAATTGCTGTTTCATTATTGGATATTCCCTTTTCATAACAAAATGACGCTGAAAGAATTATCTTGCAGCAAGATAAATCTACTCCAAGATTGTCACTACTTCAAACTACAAAAGGTAGGAGCAGGATATTTCATTAAATTTACGCGGTACAATCAACAAACTGAAAAAAGTCTATCTAGCAGTACAACGAAGTATTGGACAGTAACATCTTAGGACATCTATTTTGTTCGTCGTGTTTGCACAAACAAAGGTGTGTGATCATCTGAAGGTTGTAGTGATATGAACAACTTATCTAGGGCTGTAGTTAGACGAAAAAGGTTTAAAACTTAAGTCATGAAAAGCTTAATTCCATCAGATGACAGAATATACATGGAAACCAAACCAGTGGAAGAGACCGATCACTTTATTTATCTTCGAAGTCACATTAATTGGGAAGGGGATACAAGTAAAGAAATTAGAATCAGAATAGCTAAATCAGCAATGTCTTTCATAAACCTTGAAAAGTTGTGGAAATCAAAACTCATCTTCTTCTTCTATCCTTCCTCCATTGCCGTTGGCGTCGAGGGAAGATACAATCTGCGATTCTTTGCTCTTCTGTTGGCATCTTCTGGTGTTATCCCTCCTAGTGACTCTAGTATTCCCTTTATCCATCTCTTTCTCTGTCTTCTTCTTAATCTGGCATTTTCGTAGCGTTTGTTTATGGCTCTTTGAGTCATTGTTAGTTCTTTTTGTCTTGTTACGTGGCCGAACCAATTTATCTGTTGTTTCTTTATGTATTCAATGGCTGGTTCAATTTCGAGTTTCTTCCTCAGGTCGGTGTTTCTTACTCTGTCCCTTAAGCTGTTTCCTGTCATTCTTCTGACACATTTAATTTCGGTGGTCGTTATCATTCTTATTGTTCCAGAGTCCAGCGTCCAATTGCACTGATAGCACAGAGTTGGTAGAAAAATTGATTTGTGTATTGCCCCTTTTGCTTCCGTAGTTATTGCTTTGTTTTTCAATAGTGTTGATACTTGGCCTATAACTTGGCATGCTTTGTTACACCTTATATCTATTTTTGTCTCTTGGTTATTGTCTTGTGTTAACGTGCTACCCAGATATATAAAATTGTCTACTTGCTTCAGACTTGTATTATACATTATGGTGTTTAAACAGTGCTCAGAGCCAAAATAATGGAGAAACAATCGCGATCAAACTCATCAGCACAAACACAAAACTTAGACTATTCAAATCAAACGTATTATCAACCCTTACGTATGCATGCGAGAGCTGGAAAACAA
Organism: Megaustenia siamemsis; assembly: GCA_032433765.1. NCBI lineage: Eukaryota > Metazoa > Mollusca > Gastropoda > Stylommatophora > Ariophantidae > Megaustenia > Megaustenia siamemsis. The sequence continues at coordinate 18,036,641 of JAVIAB010000139.1, read as the reverse complement.
AAGAGATATATAAACAAAGTTGAACGCATTCGAAAATAAATGTCTAAGGAAAATACTTGGAATAGCGTGGAACGAACTTTTTTAAAAGACGATGAAATTAGAGAAATCGCCAATCAACCACTAATATCTTCAGTATTCAAGAAAGACGGTGGTCATACGTTGCACATGCGATGAGGAGAGATAATAAGTGAATAACAAAGCAAGCCCTCATGTGGGAAACAACAGGTAAGAGGAAAAGAGGAAGACCCAGAGAGACACTGAGAAGAACATTGATCAGAGAGGCAAGAGCAACAGGAAACGGCTCCCCCAATGAGATAGAGTTGCTTGCACACAACAGAGACAAATGGCGAGATTTGATAAAAGATCTTTACAAGGATTGAAAGTTGCTAGAATACAAATTTAGATAAGAGAATGAGTATCTGGGTATATGCCCTATGGGCCAGCTACGGCTGGAAAGGTCAATAGAATAGAACAGTTAGGTGAGCTTCAAGTAGAAACCATTTGCGTTGTTACATGTCATCTGAAGGCCACAGTGACATGAACAACTTATCTAGGGATGTAGTTAGGCAAGCTTCAAGTAGAAACCATTTGCGTTGTTACATGTCATCTGAAGGCCACAGTGACATGAACAACTTATCTAGGGATGTAGTTAGGCAAGCTTCAAGTAGAAACCATTTGCAAAAAAAAAAAAAAAAAAAAAAAAAAAAGATAGAAGAGCGAATTTGCTGTACGAGTACAAATTCAGTAAATATTCTTCATCTGCAATCATGACGTCATTCAGACTAGGACTCCGGGCTCTCTTATGAAGGCAGCTGACTGTTTCAGTGATTCGGTTGCCTGTAGAGTTACTCTTCCAGGGAGGTGGGTGTGGGGTACATTATCCTCCTCCTCAGGTCTGTATACTGGGGGCAATCCTGTACAACGTGTTTTGTTGTCATGTTATCCAGGGTACAGTGGTATAGGCTGGTAGTTCCTATTTTGAGCTTGGTGAATATGTGATTCCTCATTCTATTGTGCCCATTCAAATGTTGCCCTACTTAAAGAATTTTTATTTGCTGACGATGCAGCCCTAGTCGCTCATAGTGAGGCCACCCTACAGTCGCTGATCAACAACCTGGATAAAGCATGCGACCTTTTTTCACTGTCATTTAATGTTCAGAAGACAGTAATACTAAATCAAGGTGACTTCAAACCTCTATCTATTACTCTAAAAGACTGCCCACTAGAATCAGTACAGAAATTTACATATCTTGGATCCACAGTTACGCAAACCATCTCTCTTGATGAAGAAATAAACTGTCAAATTGGTAAGGCAGCTACGACCTTCGGCAAACTCACAAAAAGGGCATGGAACAACACGAAACTAACTCGAAAGACTAAACTCCTAATATATCAAACATGTGTGCTTAGCACACTACTATATGGATCCGAAACCTGGACAACATACTCAAACCAGGAAAAAAGACTAAATGTCTTCCACATGCGATGTCTCCGTAAAATAATGCACATCAAATGGCAGGACAAAACAACCAACTTAACTGTCCTGCAACGTGCTAAGACCCTAACAATCATGTCGATGCTCAGAAGTCGAAGGCTAACATGGCTGGGGCATGTCCAACGGATGGAAGAAAAACGCATTCCTAGGCAAATACTATATGGCGAGCTAAAACACGGAAAACGACAAATCGGCAGACCTAAACTACGATATAGAGATATCTGCAAATCATCTCTGAAAGACTTCTCCATCTGTGAAAACGACTGGCAACATCTGGCAAGTGATCGCACATCATGGAGAGCACGTATAAGGAACGGTATAACAACATTTGAGACTGTGCTAAGACAGGACTTAGAAGAGAAGAGACTCATGAAAAAGGATGGTAAACCCTGTGGACCAGCGAGCCTGACTTGTTCATTATGTGACCGCGTGTGTTTGTCAAACATTGGTAGAATTAGCCACGAGAGAAGCTGTTCGGCAAAAACAATACCTCAAAAAAATACGCAATAGCCTCCACTAGACCGTCTGACAAGACGAAAAGGGCCATATATATTCTATTGTGGCCAGTGCGTAGGCGAAGTATGATGGCTTGACCCCCTTGATAGTTAGTGGTATCCGTCCCTCTCGTTATACTTTGGGTATTCTTGTTTCCATTTTTCATGCTATTGGACTTTAATGGTGGATTTGGCTTCATCATAGCTGACCAGATGGTTCTCTTGTGGTAATCTCCCTCCCTCCTTAACTAATTTGTCTGCGCGTTCTTTTCCTTGTATATTATAGTGTGATGGTATCCACTGGATGACGACTATCTGGAAGTTAGTCTAGGATTGTTCTCAGGTCATCTAGCTCGCTGTTCTTGGAGGTTTTTTTTTTTAAAGAGCTGTTAGGACTGACATCGTTCAGTGCATCAGTCAGTATCACCAATTTCTTGTGCACGTTATTTTTGTGTTGAATAGCCAGTTTTACAGCATCTTTGAGAGCTTCAGTTTCTGCTTAAGCGTTGTTTAAGAATTTCTCAGAAGCTATTGACTTGGTGATCTCTTCCTGGTTATTCAGCCTCAAAAACACACCTCCCCCTCCATATCTGGTGGCTTTTGTAGCAGAGCCATTTGTATATATGTGTGACCAGGAGTCCTGTGGGTAATTGTCGTATGAGTCATTTCTACTAAGCTCTTTCTCTCTGTGTCTGTTTGGGTGTTTTTTTCATGATTCCTATTATGTCTTCCTTAAATTCTGGTATTTTATATTTCCCGTGGGGAGTCATACAGGATGGGCATATATGTTTTGCCATTGTTTGATTAAGTACTGGATCGCTAGTTATCAATTCTTTGGAGATTGCCGTGAAATTGCTCCTATTTAGTCTTCCTTTTCCGAAACCGGTTATTCTTGGTGCATGGAGTAGTTAAGTAGCCTTGGGTATCTCTCAGTTTGTGTATTACTTTAATATTCCGTCTATCTCCCAAAGGTTGTAGGCTGTTACTGTTTCTAGAGTCTCGGTAGGTGTAGATCTCATAGCAGTTCAGTATATTCTAATCTAAGTGTATGTGTTTTTTTTTTAAATTATACACATAATACGACCACTCAACACTCCCTGGCCTCCTTAAATGTCGAACCCACCGTCCGCCGCCGATGCTCGGGACTGTTAGAGTTATCAGATCTCGATCGTTGGAAAGAAATCCGTGTCTAATATATTAGATATATTATGACAGGGATATAGATGTGTAGTTTCTTTCGAAATTTAAAATAAAAACGTAAGTAAAAATTATGAGAGAGAGAGAGAGAGAGAGAGAGAGAGAGAGAGTGTGTGTGTGTGTGCGTGCGTGCGTGTGTGTGTGTGTGTATATATATATGGACTTGGGGGGTCTGAAGGAGAATGTAAACCATTCATTACACACGCCCCTGAACAAGAAATCCCGTGACAATATTTTAATTTATCGGATTAATTCTGATGAAGAAGAATATTAAGCACGAAGGTGTTCAATAAATAATGCAACCTAGTATTATTATCTTAATCTTGTTTCGAATCAAATATTTTATTTGCAGTAGTTGTTAACTTTCCCCACACAGCCTTATATGTTACACCATCTTTCGGTCGATGATGTTGATACAGCTAGCTAGCTTCCCAAATGTAGTACGTGGACGAAGTGTGTTACACAGATTAAGTTATTGAATTCCTTTAGCGGGAAATAAAAACATTCGTAGGCGCCTACATAAAGTGAATTAGAGAGATGCCATTAGATATAATGATTATCTGACGTTTGGTATACAGTCACCCCTCGCTACTTCGCGGTTCATTTATCGCGGCCTCAGTACATCGTGGATTGTTCAAAAATTTAAAATTGAGGAATTATTTAAAAAAAAAAACAACAGTATTTTATGAGTAAAGGGTTAAGGCATAAAAATGCGAAGCTGCAGTAAAGCTGAATATGAGGAAAAATTAAAAAATAGAAAAAAATGGTATGTAAGAAGCTTTACATGATAAGTGGACGACACAGACTAAACGACGTTTCGGCCCAATAGGCCTTCAGCAGGAACAAACAAAAACACACACACACACACAAAACTAATAACGAAACAACCAAAACAAAACATTCGAAATGTGTTAAAGAAAACACAAATGTGACTATCCTGTGTGTAAACAGAGGTCAAAACGAAAAGGAAATAGCAAACAAGTGCGGCTGTCGCGAACGTACAGAAACGTGCAGAAATGTGCGCAAATGTACACAGAACCAGAGGAGTTCACACAGGGGTCAGTGTGCAAACACAAAGGAGAAAGAATAGAACAGTAGACTAACAGGTGCCCAAAAGGCGGTGAGAGTGAGATATCCGAGAGTGGGGTACAATAAAAACAAATAAGGGGTAAGGAGCACAGAAAAAAAAGGTATAGAGGAGAACACCGAAGTGTCTCATTAGGGACTCGAGGAGAAGAACTATAAATAGCATGGCATAGTAAGTATACCAAAGAACCCACATATGTGCAGTAGAGAAGGCTGTGCAAAAGGGAAGGAGCAACCAAAAGGAAACTATGTGCAAAATTCAGTCCCACAAAATTGAGTGGGTGGGACTTCGTCAGAGGTCAAAGCTGACGAAAGCGAACGAACGAACGAACGAAACTATGTGTATGAGTGTGATACGTTCATACCTCGTGGGGTCAACGAACCATGCTGGACTATGAGGCGATTTTCCAAAGTATAGCGGCTGCGGTCGCCAGAGTGACAAAGGACCATACCAGTTACACGGATGTCGTTTTTGCCCTTGTGATCAAGGGAGTTGAAGTGGGAAGACACCGGAGTACCAGTATTAAGTTGGACATCACGTAGATGTTCACAAAAATCTTTCCGCTAATCTTCTCCCAGACTCACCAATATTGGTCATGTGGCATCGTTGGCATATGATGGCATAAATGATGTTGCGGGACACACATGTGAAGCCATGCTTGATCTCGAACCGTCCATTAGGGAACAAGACCGAGTGCTCCTTACTGACAGTAGGGAGCACTCGGTCTTGTTCCCTATAGAATAGAACAGTTAGGCAAGCTTCAAGTAGAAACCATTTGCGTTGTTACATGTCATCTGAAGGCCACAGTGACATGAACAACTTATCTAGGGATGCAGTTAGGCAAGCTTCAAGTAGAAACCATTTGCGTTGTTACATGTCATCTGAAGGCCACAGTGACATGAACAACTTATCTAGGGATGTAGTTAGGCGAGCTTCAAGTAGAAACCATTTGCGTTGTTACATGTCATCTGAAGGCCACAGTGACATGAACAACTTATCTAGGGATGTAGTTAGGCAAGTTTCAAGTAGAAACCATTTGCGTTCTTACATGTCATCTGAAGGCCACAGTGACATGAACAACTTATCTAGGGATGTAGTTAGGCAAGCTTCAAGTAGAAACCATTTGCGTTGTTACATGTCATCTGAAGGCCACAGTGACATGAACAACTTATCTAGGGATGTAGTTAGGCGAGTTTCAAGTAGAAACCATTTGCGTTGTTACATGTCATCTGAAGGCCACAGTGACATGAACAACTTATCTAGGGATGTAGTTAGGCGAGCTTCAAGTAGAAACCATTTGCGTTGTTACATGTCATCTGAAGGCCACAGTGACATGAACAACTTATCTAGGGATGTAGTTAGGCGAGCTTCAAGTAGAAACCATTTGCGTTGTTACATGTCATCTGAAGGCCACAGTGACATGAACAACTTATCTAGGGATGTAGTTAGGCAAGTTTCAAGTAGAAACCATTTGCGTTGTTACATGTCATCTGAAGGCCACAGTGACATGAACAACTTATCTATTTACATGTTTGAAACTATTCTTTAATGTTCTAATGACAACATATGCACTTATATGGTTTCATATACACTTATTGATATTATACATACACAAAAAATGTACGTATGTTAAAAACGAGAGGGTGACACTACTTCGCGGTTTTTCACTTATCGCGGCCGGTTCTGGTCCCTATTAACCGCGATAACTGAGGATTACTGTACTGACTTTCATTGGCGCAAGGTCGAAACAGTCTGTCGTATGAACCAAACTCTGAATGGCCACACACTGTAACACGTCGATACATGAAGACAAATAATAATAAATGAATATTATTATAGAGAGGATATAATATGATGTAATTATATTGTATAACATATTATATGTCAAAATATATACTCTACGGACAGCTGGTACATGGCCAAAGAACTAGGGGGCGCTCAAAACTTCGATTTGTAGATGTGTGAACATGACATGAAGTCTCGGAACATAAACCCTGCTGCCTGGGAAGAAATAGCAGCAGACCCCAATCTTTGGAAACACACCCTAAAGCTCCAACTCAAACAAGAAGCAGACAGATTCATAGAAAAAAGAGAAGACACGGCGAAAGAAAAGAAAAAAAAAAACATTTCTAGAGGCGCTGGAAAAGCCAGTCAACTGTGACTGACGGAGGCTACTATTATAAAGGGAAACTTCCGAGGAGATACAGCAGCGAATAATTTCAGGAGAAGATGTATGTTTATAACACTTGGGAAAAAAATCACAAATAATCAACAACAGAAAAGAAACAAAGAACAATAGACGGCCTGCCTTAAGCAGGATCGAACCCGTACTCCTCGGCACAGTGCCTTGTCAAGTAAACCAAACTCTAGAGCACACGGCCAACTCAGCTACCTAAAAGAATAGCTAGCATTGACGGTTTCTTTCACGCATGTGTACTCATGACTATAGAATATGGTTACGAACACAACTCGAGAATAAATTGTATATTTGTATTTTCCCGTTTAGACAAGTAGCTCACGTAGGGCTGAATACTTGCATTGCAGACACGCAGTAATAGGACGAAGTAGCACGAACAGTAGTAGTGCTTTAGACTGGAGACAAATAATAATAATTGATCTGCGCGATTTCGCCTTATATGTCTTTTGGCGTGTGCTGAGACTACTACGATGGGGACTACAGTTACATTTCTTTGTTTGGGAGATTAGATAGTAATTCGGATGAATCCGCTGGCACCGGCGGTTGAGCAATAATGGATTTTGATTCGTTTGCAGTGATACCGAGGCCTTTCATAACCAATAACCATTAACAAATGAATATTATTATGGTGGGAAAGTTGATACTTTAAGTCGCGACTATCGACGAATCACGACAAAAGAACTTGTTGCTCAACCTGACCAATCTGTGACTGTGGGTAGTGCCAGCACAATTAACTATATTGTACTACATACATTCACAACGTTTGTCGTTTGTGTCTGCAGATCCCTCCATGGCAACGTCAGGAGGTCACGTACAAATCTGCATGGCCTGAAACTTCAATGAAATGTCCCGCGTCATCCTCCCTACAGCCCCGAACTTATACCTTCTGACTACTTTCTCTTTGGCACTCAAATAGATGAATTTCGTGGGAAGAGATATAATGTCGATGAGGAAGTCATTGACGTTGCTGATGGCTGAGAGATCGACATGCAGTGGCGCCACGCATACTCGACAACTAGATGGCGCTAAGGTATAGATTTGCATGAAGGTTGTGTAGAAAAGTAGGTCTGCAAAAAAAAAACAAAAAAAACTCAGGGAACAATGTGATCTATTTCACATTTTAATAAAACAAATCCTGGAGGAACAAATAAAATGTGTTGCAGTACTTCTTGATGGTTTCCTTGTATAAACATCGCAGAAGTGCCCAATCAAATGGTTTATTGCTGCGGACAGACAAAGAAGACAGTGACAGGAACACTTTGTTCTCTATAGGATAAGAATCAAATATATTTTTCGCTCCATGACCATCCCAAGAAAGGCACCCTAAGTCTTGCTCACGCTGTGTATTTCAGTCTTTGCTTTTCTCCGACAGATTTTCTTTGATCTGACTTATAAATCTCTCAAGTCCATATCAGCTCCCGTGTATCTCGGCTGATTTCGTTGTGTAGCGTGTTTTGTGAAACGTTTCTAGCTGAAACATTTGAGTGCAACACTAAACACGTTATCAGGTATCTGTGATGTCTTTCTGCGGACTGACTGACATGCTCGGCATGTGAGAATACACACAGAACGTGACATTTGGTATGATAACCGTTCATTGTTAGTGCCACGACACCCGATAAGCATAATTCAACTTATCTAATGGCAAGCCGATTAACTTTCCCTTTCATATTCACTCCTTTCTCGCTGCTTCTCTTCAAGCATCCTCTTCGTAATCCCACGCGGTTCTCACTTCGCGGACGATAAAGTACGAGACTACAGGCTTGCCAGTTATTTACATTTCTCATGTAAAAAGTCAGTAAAAAATCCTGTAAAATGTTGCATAGTCTGCCTACCATTTTTTTGCGACATAATTGAGCCAGTTATCTTCTCTAAACGTGTGTAGTTTGTTGTGTTCTGTGACAACGAGACGTAACACAATCATTTGGAATATGCTAAGAGATTCATCTTTTATGTGGGCTGTGATTAATGAGTGGTTTTGCGGCTTCGAAAAAACACATCGATTTGTCACTGATCGTTTAGTTGTCATGGTCATTTGGTCTTCTCGGAAAGATGTCCTATAAAATATTATTGTGTGCATCATCATTAAGTACCAAGCCTGCTGGCGTAGGTGATCATGTCTCTCCACAATTTTCGATCTCGACAGTTATTTATATCAAAACTCGTTCTTCTGCTTCCACAACCACTGTGTTTTGTACTCTGAATCTTCGGTTCCGTTTAATACATTCCAAGAAGGAAGTACGGCATTCTGCTGGCACTCGCATCCAGTTTTCATCAGTCTATATGTCCTCAAGTGAACGAGTCTGTTGAATAGTGCCCTCGGTCTGACTCATTCAAAATTTCCCTATCTTGAATCTGCTATCCTTTTGACGCCTTACCTAACTGTGCAATCGATGTTGTGTAACAGCGCTGACTTATTCAAGATTTCCCTCTATTTAACCTGCTAGCTTCCTGACACCTGACCTGTGTAGTAGATAGTGTATGACAGCAAACCCAAGATTTCCCTCTCTTTAACCTGCTACCTTCCCGACTCCTGACTTGTGCAGTAGATAGTGTATGACAGCAAACCCAAGATTTCCCTCTCTTTAACCTGCTACCTTCCCGACTCCTGACTTGTGCAGTAGATAGTGTATGACAGCAAACCCAAGATTTCCCTCTCTTTAACCTGCTACCTTCCCGACTCCTGACTTGTGCAGTAGATAGTGTATGACAGCAAACCCAAGATTTCCCTCTCTTTAACCTGCTACCTTCCCGACTCCTGACTTGTGTAGTAGATAGTGTATGACAGCAAACCAAGATTTCCCTCTCTTTAACCTGCTACCTTCCCGACTCCTGACTTGTGAAGTAGATAGTGTATGACAGCAAACCCAAGATTTCCCTCTCTTTAACCTGCTAACTTCCTGACTCCTGACTAAACTGTGCAGTGGACGTTGTGTGTCAGCACTGACTCATTATTTTAGGGGGGGGGGATTAAAAAAAGAGAAAAGTGTTATGGTAACAGCTTTACGTTGATGAGAAACAAAACAAAAGTGGAACAACATTTCGGCCAAAAAGGTCTTCAGCTGCAACAACAACACACATATACACATGTATATAAATAGGGATAAAAACATAAATCTAATAACATGGCAATATTATGCTAGACTTTTGAGTTAAGCATATTATCGCCATGTAGTAAGATTTCTATGTATATCCCTAAATATATGTTTGTGTTGTTTTTTTGTTGTTCCAGCTGAAGACCTTTTTGACCGAAACATCGTTCCACTTTTGTTTCGTTTCTCACCTACACAAAACTGTTACTAAACCACTTTTCCATTTTTGTTTAAATTGTTCATTATTATCATCAGTGTTACAGCAGCTTTGCATTTCTATACAACTTGACTCTTTTACCCCTCAATATTGTATCGTGCCTTTCACGGTGGGAAAATCAAGGAGTAACGTATTGCTCTGCCTGGTGTGTCTTGTGTGCATCCTTTGATGGTGCACATCGCCTCACTCTGTATTTTTTTCAAGCATTTTTCATTTTGATTAGCTAAGAGTTAGCAGAGCCATAGCATACTCAATAGCAGTAAGGACGATGCCTGATATTTAAAAAAAAAAAATAAAAAAATAAAAATAAAAAACGATGACTCTGCTCCCAGTATGCCGTTGACATAACTCTCACTAGAGCCAGGGCCTGCTAGCTTTCCTAACTATTTGGTCATATATTAAGATCAGAGAAGGTTATTGTGGCCATCATTGGTAGCATTTCGGGACAAGCTGTATAGTGATGTCACCAGCTGACAAATGCTTTCTTAGAATTTTTTTTTTAAAGACTGACGTCTAGAGGTGCACACAGAAAAAGTAACTACTTGGTCTACGCACAGGTCAGAAGTAAGATCCCCATCAATACACACTCCTATGTATTTCATGTAGAATGTAACGCTATTAGAAGAATGTTGAGAATACCATGGGCAGCTAAGAAGAGTAATGAAAACGTTCTTAAAGAGACAAAAGCAAAGAGAGAGCTAATTTCCAATATTAGGAAGAAACAATCATCATTTTTTGGCCACGTAATGATAAGGGAACAGCTGGAATATATTGTGACAACTACAGAGGGAAGCAAAGAGAAAGGATACAGCTTAAGAGAATGGCTTGGCAGAAGGTCAACAACAGAAATGATAAATAACTGTCGAGATTGAAGGTTGTGGAGAGACATGAGCACCTACGCCAGCAGGCATGGTATTTGATGATGATGGTATTATTGACGTTCATACTTTTTTCTCCATGACCATATCGCAAAAAAAAAAAACCTCCATTATTTTTAAATCAGTGTTCTAACTCCTGGCGACATTTTTGTTTCATCTAATTCTATCATCCTTGCAAGTGATACACAACGCATTTTTATTAATCTTCCCATTGGCGTGAGTGAGTGGCATCCGAATTGTTGTAATGTGTGTGTGTGTATATATATATATATAATCTTCATTATTACCGAAGAACTCATGGAGACTAATATTCCAGACAGAGGTGACAAAGATAAATTACACCTGAAAACGAAGAAAGGAGACAGCAAGGGATAGAAATGATTGGAGAGCTCTTGTTGACGGTCTATGTGTCCCAATCCTCCCAATAGAATCTTCGCAATAGAATCTTTGCAATAGAATCTTCATAATAGAATCATCACAATAAAATCTTTGCAATAGAATCTTTGCAATAGAATCTTCATAATAGAATCATCACAATAAAATCTTTGCAATATAATCTTCATAATAGAATCATCACAATAAAATCTTTGCAATAGAATCTATGCAATAGAATTTTCATAATAGAATCTTCACAATAGAATCTTCGCAATAGAATCTTCACAATACAATCTTCACATCAGAATCTTCACAATACGATCTTCACAACAGAATCTTCATAATAGAATCTGCACAATAGAATTTTAACAACAGAATCTTCATAAAAGAATATTTCACAAGGTAACGGCATCAAGATGCACCAAGATGCGTAGAGATGCGAAGCTGCTGTAAAGCTGATGATAAAAGCAATATTTTAAAAAAAGGAAAAAAAATGGTATGGTGACAGCTTTACGTGGAAATGGACGAAACAAAAGTCAACGTTTCGGCCAAGAGGCCTTCGGCTGGACGAACAACAAACACACAAAATATATATAAGTGTTTATTAACAAATCAAACTACATGGCGATAATATGCTAGACACTCAAGAGAGGAAAATAAAAAAGAGGTCACTTCCCTGTTATAAAACAAATTGCAGGCAGTGTAACCACCATTTTGAAATAGTGGATCACCAACCTCCATTTAAAGGACTTGTGATGTCAGCATCTTCCTTACATACAACACGCTCAATTCATCAGCAGAATTGAACAATACACGTACTTTTGTATTAAAGCCAAGGGCTGTAATGAGCGACTCACGACTGAAAGTGATTAAATCAACTCCATGAATAGCACCGCTGTGTACGTGAGTAATATGCGCAGTATCACGTCAGGCCGCACAGAGGAAATCTTTGATATTTACATTGTGGACTCCACAATCATGCCGGCAGGGATAATGTCATGCCGTTAAGGAAAATGTCAGGCCTATTGTTTTAAATTGAGCCCTGACCCAAGGTGAATTATAATATTTTCAATAACCTCAGGATCGCAACCTCTGATGGAGATAAATGGCACGGCCAAAGTGACATCCGAACATCTGCTGCTAAGGTGCCCAACATTTGGTGGACAGAACAACGAAGGTTCTTGTAACCATCACTATTATGAAATGTGTAAAAGTTGTATAAAAATGACACCAGCTTTGAGCTAATACTTTCTCCGGACGCATTAAGATGCGGGAGTTAGACGAGGGTGTATACTATCTTCACTATTGTTTATTACCTACATAGACTACACATGTAAGTTATCCAACCCATCGGAGACAGGATGTTGCTGGGATATTAAATAGCAAACGATAAAGCGCCAACACACGAGAAAATAGAAGACATACAACATTTAAATAGACTTAACAGCAGGTATTCAATACAACATGAAAACCAACATCAACAAGCCTGAAATAATGAATACTGAAAAAAGAGAAACAGAAAATCAACATAACAATAGAGAGCATGCAATAAACACAAGCGGAAGAATTTAAATATCTAAGAAGTCTAGTGACAAACAACAATTCACAAGTAAATAAATGAAATAAAATAAAGAAAATGGATTGATTGAATATTAGAAACAATTGGAAACATAACAGCAGCAGAAATGTACAGAAGAGCAAACAATCTCTTCCCTCAACACTCAATATATTTATATAGGATGAATTTATCCTCCATTCCATAAAGCTGAGGGTCGTTAGAATACTAAACTTCTTCAATCTTTCCCATGCTCAATGTTTACCTTAAGGTATGTAAGCCTAAGACAGGATTACAGTGGAGCACTTTCAATGTTTCCCCCAGCTCTAATCATATATCATAAGAAGGGCATAAAATAAAACCGGAAAATCCTCGAATTAACGTGATGTTATCATGTACATACATACTCAAGAAATGAGATTTTTGGGCCATGTTAAAAGACACAACAGCCTAATAAAAGTAATATTGGAAGGGAAAATACAAGGTAATAGAGGCAGAGGCATACCAAGACTAACATGGACGACTAACATAGAAATATGGACAAATCAGCATATGACAACCTGCACCATCAAAGCAAGAGACAGAGCGGAATAGCGCTCCATGGTAGCCAACCTTCCATGCCGAGACGACACTCAATGATGATGATATCAAGGTGGCTGACGTCACTCTACTCACAACCAACCCTGCTCGCAAAGCTGAAAACGTCACTCTAGTTTGAGGTTTTTCCTGAAATTTCCTGTCATTCCGTTGGCCTTTGTAAATCTATAGATGGTTATGCGTAATGCTTGGCAGTGCGTTTCCTATTGAATTTTCCCACTTGCGAGACTTGCTGAGGAAGGGATCTAAGCACCTATGGACATGTTCGGAGTGCAATGATGATGACCCGCAAATAACTCAATTTTCCCACTTGCGAGACTTGCTGAGGATGGGATCTAAGCACCTATGGACATGTTCGGAGTGCAATGATGATGACCCGCAAATAACTCAATTTTCCCACTTGCGAGACTTGCTGAGGAAGGGATCTAAGCACCTATGGACATGTTCGGAGTGCAATGATGATGACCCGCAAATAACTCAATTTTCCCACTTGCGGGACTTGCTGAGGGTGGGATCTAAGCACATAAGGACATGTTCGGAGTGCAATGATGATGACCCGCAAATAACTCAATTTTCCCACTTGCGGGACTTGCTGAGGATGGGATCTAAGCACCTAAGGACATGTTCGGAGTGCAATGATGATGACCCGCAAATAACTCAATTTTCCCACTATGGAGATGAGTCATGATAAAGATATGCACTGACCAGGAACATCCACTTTATGAGAATAACTTCATAAGGGCATTAGATTAACTTAAGGATATGTAATCATGGATGGGCCAGGCTGAGGATATTGTCAAATCAAGGGAGCCATATAATGTTATTCCTGGACTAGAATGTATCGTACTCAAAACCCACAAGTGGATATCAAAATAGAAGGAATAGACCTGGAGACAGTTCAGAACTACAACTACCTTGGACATGCTATAACCAATGATGGTAAAATGTACAACTGAAATAAACAAAAGAATAGGAATGGCAAAAAGTAATGGTAATGCCATGAAGAACATACTAACATCAAAACAAATAACACCAGGGCTAAAACTCTGAATAGCAAAATGTTACATGTTATCAATATTCCTATATCGTACAGAAACATGGACATTGGACAAGAAAACAGAACAGAGAATTGAAGCCTTTGAAATGTGGATATATAGAAGAATCGGTAGAGTTAGATGGAAGGAAAAGAAAACAAACGATGAAGTTTTAAAACAACTAAAAATAAAAAGAGAACTACTAAGCACAATTCAAACAAGACAAATGCGATTTTTGGGCCATGTTAAAAGACACAACAGCCTACTAAAAGTAATCTTGGAGGGAAAAATACAAGGTAAAAGAGGCAGAGGCAGACCAAGACTAACATGGACGACTAACATAGAAATATGGACAAATCAGCATATGACAACCTGCACCATCAAAGCAAGAGACAGAGCAGAATGGCGCTCCATGGTAGTCAACCTTCGTTGCGGAGAAGGCACTCGATGATGATGATGAAAATGGATACCTGTTTCTCCAGAACTTGAAACTTATTGTGAATAGTTCTGCCATTGCTACATTAAACTGATGATGCAGAGAACCTGACAGCAGAACCTACAGAAGGTCTGTAGTACGCCATCAACGGACTGCTTGGTCATTCACTGTCAAATCCAATAGCAGAACTGTTCACGAGGAGAGCGGCACGTAAGCAATGGCGCACAGTATGCTGTAAAAATGACAGTGACGAAGGCTGTTGATTGGTTGGAGACTCAAGATAGAGTGTACTAAAGTGTATGTGCTGAGTGACTCAACGAACATGATCCGGGAAGTAGAATCAAGCTTAATTCTTCAACAATGGCTGAGCTCAATACAGAGATTAAAGATTCGCCTTATCACCTTCAAGCATGTCCCCGGCCATGCTGATGTTGCGAGCAATGATATAGAAGAAAGACTGGCCGGTCCGGCAATATTAGCTGATGGACAGTCATTGGATCGGGTAGACGTAGTTAACAATCTACGAGAGATGGGTTGAAAAAAGACTTTGACAGAAGTACAAATGCATCATACATGGCTATCTAGACTGTGGACTGGGGTGAAGACAGGTATTGTGGTTCAGAGCGATATTCTGGACGAATGAGAGGATTTGTGAAACGCCGAACTGGCACAATGCAGGAGGTGATAGGTGCACCTAGGGATGTGTTCTACTGGAGGAGTGCTATGATGATCCTAATTTAACTAATATGCACGCACATATCGTGTATATATAATCATCATTATCATTCAAGAGTGCAGTCTCCGCATCGAATGTTCATGGAGCGCCATTCCGCTGTCTCTTGCTTTGATGGTGCAGGTTGTCATAGGCTGATTTGTCCATCTTTTGATGTCACTCGTTAATGTTAGTCTTACCTTGTGTTTCCCCTTAAGATTACTTTTAGTAGGTTGCTGTGTCTTTTAACATGCCACGAAAATCTCATTTATTGTTTGAATTGTGTTTAGTAGTTCTCTTTTCATTTTTATTTGTTTTAAGACTTGATCGTTTGTTTTCTTTACTTTCCATCCAATTCTTCTACAAATGAAAATGAGATGACGTCATGGGACGCACCAAAATGGCAGCTTATTTATATTCGAGCTATGGACTAAGCAATGTTTACATTGAACAACAGGATATATTTTATTGCTGCGAGTTGGCAGATTTTTGAAAATGTTTTCAAGGGTTTGAACATAAATGTTTGTTCACAGTTCGTTAACCTTCGCTGTAGATAAAGTCGTTAATTGGATGGCTTCGTTTCAGACATTTGTGACGTTGGTAGCTAAGGACCTAACTTGTGCAAACGGATGGCATTGGCAAGGATCATTTTGAATCTATGAAGTGGGCTCATTGTGTGTTTAACTCAAAAGCATATGTGCTTTTTAACCAAAGACCTTTTATTTGGGGAATCAATGAAGATATCCCCGATAGAAGAATAAACTGTACTATTAGTCCCATAAATGATTCGCTTCCAGAGGTTTATGATGTAAACAAAGCAGTTTTGTCATTGCAAGTGAATAATGTCCACACCTATAATTGGTCAGGATTGTGTAGCAGCAGCAGCTTTATAGCGAACACAGAAAACATCATAGGATTGTGCTGTTCTGAAACAGCTATGCCATGCTATCCTAGAATTGCCTTTAATGGGATTACTGTGACCACAAACCACTCTTCATGTGTGTGCCACATATTTACACCCCAGAAAGAAATACTGAATATAACAACATCATGTGCCGTCTGTGATATTAATGACCACAGACCAGGAGCCTCCAGTATGATTGATACAACTGTTGCACCAAGCATTTCATCAGCAGAGCCATATCTATGGAATGTTAATCTGACATTGTTCTTGAATGATGTCCAAGTTAATGAGACATCAGAATCGTGTGGCAGCAGCTACAAGCGGAGAACATCAAGTTCTGCTACTATAAAGGAGACTTGCCTTGCTATCCCAGAATTGCCTTAAATGGGATCACTGTAGTTGAAAACTTCTCCTCTTGTGTAAACTACACATTCACATCTAAGAGTGAATCAGTGAAGGTCACAAAATCATATTCTCTCTGTGGTTTTACTAACTACAGGTCATGTAGCTTCTGTTGGATTGGAAATGATAACTTACACCACTGTGTGTCTATATGTTTGGAATTGGAGTCATCAATGACGGCCTAACATCATCAAGCACTATGACGATCATCATTTTCGGGAGGACGTGAACTCCCATGGTATATGGTGGATGGGCGGCGGGAACCATTGAGGGCTGTGTCTGAAAAGTGTTCCTTCTTGCAGTTTCCTCATATTCCAAGTCCGGCTTGTTGCAGGAGCAACTGAGTTAAGTGCTCTGTGCACACCGTGAGCTGTGTGTCTCATCCTTTTTGATCCTGCTTCGATATCCCGCTTGTTTACGATGAATGATGATATCGTATGACAGGAAACAGTTGGCTGTGTTCACTTTCTGCGCGGTTTCGCCTTATGTCTTTTGGCGTGTGCTGAGACTGCTACGATGGGGACTACAGTTACCTTTCTTTGTTTGGGAGATGAATTAGTAATTCGGATGATTCCACTGGCACGGGCGGTTGAGCAATTATGGATTTTAATTCGTTTGCTGTGATACCGAGGCCTTCCATAACCAATAACCAATAACCAATCTTCTACAAATCCACATTTCAAAGGCTTCAATTTTCTGTTCAGTTTTCTTTACCAATGTCCATATTTCTGCACCATACAGGAATGTTGAGAAGATATAACATTTTGCTGTTCTTAGTTTTAGTCCCGTTGTTATTTGTTTTGATGTTAGAATATTTTTTCATGACATTAAAATTACCTTTTGCCATTCCTATTCTTTTTTTTATTTCAGTTTTACATTTTCCATCACTGGTTATAGTATGTCCAAGGTAGTTGTAGTTCTGAACTGCCCCCAAGCATATTCCTTCAATTTTGATATCCACTTGACGGTTTTGAGTATATTCTTTCTTTATGATCATAGTTTTAGTATTTTTTATATTCATATCTAATCCATATGTTGTGCTTGTCATGTTTATTTCATTAAGTAATTGTTGTAGATCTTTAGGATTTTCTGCTAATTATACAGTATCACTAGCATATTATAGGTTATTGATTATCTTTCCATTAATGTTTAGGCCTGGCATCTCTGAGATGTTTTTAAAGATTTGCTCAGTGTATAGATTGAATAAGCTTGGTGATAGGATGTATCCCTGTCTTACTCCTCTTTTTATATCAATGGGTGTAGAGTTCTCTTTGTTATATTTTATTATTGCTGTTTGTTCCCAGTATAGATTACACATTAGTGGTATGTCTGTGTCATCTAGATGTATATATTTTAGGCAGTACACGTTTTAGCTCTTGAAATCAAGAATCACGAATGCACCACAAGTAATTTTTTAAGCAGTAAGCGTGCATTCAGTTTCTTTATAACATTACAATATTACATGCTATTCTATTTATCGAAATTTATGTCACAAGTCACTACAAATAATAATAAACAAATGGAATATGGTTTATAAGTTTTTAGTTTACAATTACAGCACGAAATATGGGAAAAAAGTTATAAAAATTAACTTGACCAAAGAAGAGCCTTTAACCGGTATTAATTTAATTACACTGTGTGTTTTAATTTATGAACATAATACATTAACTCACACATAATAATAACTGTAGGATGTAGAATTGTAGGGTCGGCCTACATCAAGTTTGGCCATCCGTAGACAAACCGCTTGGGCAGATCCCGGAAGTGACAATATTTGCGGGTTATTCAAGAGTGTGTTGTGTAGCTAATTCAGTTGAAGTTTTTATCTTCAACACTTATCTTCCGTCCTTTTTTAAAAACAATTACAAAATATCGAAGTGGATTTGTATGTGGTTCTTGCATGCGTACTTTTAAAATTTGTAATTTACATACCGACAGGACACCGATATTTAAAATTAAAAGTAAAAAATTTAAAATCATTAAAATGATAAAATAAATGGACTAGCCCTGACTAGGATCAGGCGGATAGGACAGACAATTAATTGACACTACAATAATACATGAGCATTTTTTTTTAGTTTAGTTTTTTTTATTGAAATTGAAGCAGAAGACACAACTTTTTGAGTTTTAGAAAATTTAGCAACTAATCCACTACACGCGAAATTCAGGGGGAAACGATGGAAATTGAGAGCTTTGCTGTTTAATAAACATACATACCTCTTCCTCTGAATTGATTCGCTGATTTTTATCGCCTTGGAAGTTTCCTTCTATAATAATATTCATTTATTATTATTTGTCTCCAATAGGGACCAGAACCGGCGGCGATAAGTGAAAAACCGCGAAGTAGTGTCACCCTCTCATTTTTAACATATGACATATGTACATTTTGTGTATATGTATAATACCAATAAGTGTATAATGAAATCAAAATCATATAAGTGCATATGTTATCATTAGAACATTAAACAATAGTTTCAAACATGTAAGTAACATATTAATAGTATAAATAACATACATAAAATAATGTATAAATGATATAAATATGATATAATATAAACTTTTGTTTCATAACAAGATCCGTAACTCACCTCTGACAATAGCTTCTCTTCGCTTGATCTTTATAAATATAGATGAAACACCTGTGCAGTACGGTGGAGGTGAAGAAGATGAAGATGATTTACTGCACAGGTTAATGAGAGCTTTACTGCTTCTCAGATGACACCTCATCGTCAGGTGCTAGGGGCACTGGATCGTCGCTGGAGAGCTTCGGATAGAGCTGGGGTAGCTGCAGTAGACGGCATAGATGCAGCAGGAGGAGCTTCTGCAGAACGATTTTGAATTGTGTGGGCACTCCCTGCCTTCTGCTGGCGCGCGGGGAACTTTCGCGCCATAATTCCTCAATTTGGAATTTTTGAACAATCCGCGATGTACTGAGGCCGCGATAAATGAACCGCGAAGCAGCGAGGGATGACTGTACTATCATACTATGGGCGTGCAGAAAAGTTAGTGCTGTCAGTGATCTGATGACAAGAACCAATTATCCTTTTCTTAAAGAAATTTCTCTTCACACTCACAAGTTCCCAATGACACCCTACTTATGGTGATCAGTGGTGGTGAATGGTCAAACATGTAGAGGCATTTTTTGAGTCCATCTTCCATGATGACTTGATTAAAATCGTCAGCCAACTGGTCAGGCACGACAATATCACAATTCTGGCTCGCTTACAACTCAGACACCCTGACAATTGTAAAGTGAAAGTCAGAGTGGTTAATGTGTGAACTCTGCTGCTGGAGGAGCTAGTTCAATTCCTAGTAGCCACTTTTTTGTTGGACATGATTTCTACGTTCACCTAGCCTGTGAAAATCTAATAAAATTATAAAAAAAAAGGCAGGGCACCAACACTGGATATTATCTTCGTGATAGTAGAACTAACATTTTTTTTTTACTATTTACATTATCCATAAATGTGCCAAAGGTCGTACAAGAAATTTGGATACTAGGTTTATAGTCTCAATACATCAAAAAAGGTGCCTTTTACTTCTAAAAGAAAAAAATTATGTTTATGGGTTCTGTTGTTGACCCTTTTTACCCCATAATATTTTATCTAATCTTGAAAGACTTTCAAGCTGATGAGATTGGAAAGAATACTGATAAGAGAAGCAAAGTTGACAGGTATAAGCTCAGGATAAGTTCAAACAACTCACTCAGAATAGTTATGGATGGCGAAAAATACTATGAACCCTCTGCAACATCTAGTGGCACTAGAAGGATTAAAATAAAGTTTTGTCTGGTGATGGTCATGTTGCATGTTCAAACTGTTAGGTCTTTTTGTTTGCAGTGCAGGAACCTATATTTAATAACAGGACTTCTTGTGTAGACATTACTAAAAAACAATGAGAAGAAGAACATCTCAAGTATTTCTTATATCATTATTTCTGATTCTATCTCTGCTTGTCACATTCATTATTCTACTCAAATACATAATTTTTGTTGTGATGCTTTTTCTTTGCTTGTTCAAGTCTAGTATTGGTAAAAATTTGTTGGGTGGAATATTGTGTTATATTTATTGTTCTCTCTTTATATTTTAAGTTACATGTGTAAAATTATTAAAACTATCAAATCCCCTTGTTTGCTTTGCAGTATCTAGTGTAAATCTCTGCTCAAATTTTTACACTTGATTATGTAGTGCATGCTAAGTATTTGAAGTCTGTTTCTTGTTTTAATATTTTGCTCCTGATAAAGATTGTAACAGAAACAAGAAAGAGGCAGACCTAGAGAAACACTAATAAGAACGCTAAGAAAACAATAGCAGGTATCAGTTCACTAACTAAGATTGAACGACTCTCCCAGAATAGGATGTAGGGACGTTTGGTGAGATACAATGTAAAAAAAGTAAAGTGCCCCGTCACTTGGCGTGATGTATTGGAAATATGGCCTTAGTGATCATAACCACAAAAAACAAGCTCTAACAATCAGACTAGCAGAGGGGGAGATAGACGTTGCCTGCATTAATCCTCAGCACAGATTTATGATCAGGGGCTACCAAACATTTAGACAGGACAGGGAAGGTCACAAGGGTGGAATTCTTATACTTATTAAAAATTCCATCCCAGCAAAACTGATAGATGTAGTCACAAACGGAGAGGCAGAGATCATTGGTACAGACCTATACATTAACTCTGCTAGTATAAGGATATTTAATATATACTGTCCAAATGACAAATTACTGAAGCTGGAGTCAATGGAAATAACACCATCAAAGTGTCCGGTAGTAGGAGACTTTAACAGCCACTCTGAAAGATGGGGATATAAGGAGTCCAATGTTCGAGGTGAAGATGTGGAAGAATGGGAAATAGACAACAACCTATTCCTCATAAACTCTAGGGAGGACTCCCCAACCTTCTACTCAAGAAGATGGAAAACAACTTCCACTCCCGACCTAGCATTTGCAACTGGAGACATATCTATTAAAATAACCAGAAAAGTGCTGAACCAACTTGGAGATAGTGACCATAGACCAGTCAAACTTTCAGTGACTCTTGCTCACATAGGAGTTGTAAATACCTCTTCCCCGCTGGAACTGTAAGAGAGCAGATTGGGCAAAGTTTGCAAGGCTCACTGATGCATACTGCGCCTATCAACACCCACGAAAAGAAGGTCAATAATATGATAGAGCGGTTAACAAATGGAATCCTGAGAGCTGCTAAAGAATCCATTCCTAGAGGAGCAAGAAGAAACTACAAGCCATACTGGAGCAAGGAAATACAAATACTAGAAGAGGAACTGGACTCTGCCAGAGAACTAGCTGAAACATCACACAGCACAGAGAGCAACATTGCCTACAAAGCAGCCTCAGCCAAATACAGACGTGAGGTCATGATATCAGCAAGACAGAGCTGGATAGACAAAACAGAGAGCCTTAACCTAGACAAAAATGGTCATAAACTATGGAAACTTGCGAAAACTCTGAGCGACGAAAACAACTGCCGACCTCCAATATCATTAGCACACAACCAGAACATCCTCACAGGCAAAAGGGCAGCAAATCTACTGATAGAGACTTACAAAAACATTAGTAGAATAAACATTCCAATAGACAAACAGAAAGCTGCAAGACGGGAAAACCAAGATTAAAAACACATGCCTTTAGCACCAGAAGAGCATCAGACAACCATCTTTACTCCAACTGAATTAGATGTTGCCCTTAAAGGATTGAAGCTCAAAAGTTCCCTTGTAAAGATGGAATCTCCAACAAAATGCTCCTAAATCTGGGACAGAAAGCCAAGAGCAAGTTTCTAAGGATAATGAATGCTAGCTGGAAGAGAGGTCATGTGCCGGCTATCTGGAAAGAAGCTATTATGGTGGCCATCCTCAAGCGTGGAAAAGACCCACTAGACCCAAGTAGCTATAGACCAATTAGTCTACTGAGCTGCCTGAGTAAACTCATGGAAAGGCTGGTTAAGAGAAGACTTATGTGGCATTTGGAGACAAAACAACAAATCGTACCACAACAAAGTGGCTTCCATCAGCACAGATCAACTGAAGACCTGGTCACCTACATTGCACAGGAAATAGAGGATGCTCTACAAGAAAAGAAACACAAACTGGCAGTGTGGGTCGACAAGGAGAAGGCTTTTTATAGGGTATAGCGAGAGGGTTTAAAGAACAAGCTTTTTAGACTTGGCATCCAGGGTCGTTTATTCAATTGGGTAGAACGGCCAGAGTACAAGTTCAAGGTCAACTAAGTAAGAAGGTCTCTATCAAACAAAGTGTCCAACAAGGCGGAGTCTTGTCCCCAACACTCTTTTTAATTTTCATAAATAACATCGTAATGGACATTCCACCCAGAATACACTCATCAATATACGCAGATGGTCTGGCATTATGGACTCGCGAGGAAAGTATGTTGTTGGCTGGACCAAGGATGCAAGATACCCTAGGTGAACTTGAAAAATGGACGAACACCTGGTTCTTACCAATCAACGAAAAAAAAAACTACATATACAATTTTCAGCCTACCAAGAAACACATGAAAATCATGAAAAGACTAAAGTCATGAAAAGTTTAATTCCAACAAGTGACAAAATATACATGGAAAACAAACCAGTAGAAGAGATCGATCACTTCATCTATCTTGGAAGTCACATTGATCGAGAAGGGGATACAAGCAAAGAAATTAGAATCAGAATGGCTAAAGCAGCAATGTCTTTCAGAAGCCTTGAAAAGTTGTGGAAATCAAAACTCATTAGCACAAACACAAAACTTAGGCTATTCAAATCAAATGTACTATCAACCCTTACGTATGCGTGTGAAAGCTGGAAAACAACAAGAGATATAGAAACAAAGTTGAACGCATTCGAAAATAAATGTCTAAGGAAAATACTTGGTATAGAATGGAACGAATTCAAAACAAACGAGGAAATTAGAGAAATCGCCAATCAACCACTAATATCTTCAGTAATAAAGAAAAGACGATGGTCATACGTTGGACATGTGATGAGAAGAGATAATAATCGAATAGCAAAGCAAGCCCTCATATGGGAAACAACAGGTAAAAGAAAAAGAGGAAGACCCAGGGAGACACTGAGAAGAACATTGATGAGAGAGGCAAGAGCAGCAGGAATCGGCTCCCTCAATGAGATAGAACTGCTTGCACAGAACAGAGACAGATGGCGAGATTTGATAAAATATCTTTAAAAGAAAACTGCTAGAACAAAAATTCATATAGGAGAAGGTGTATCTTGGTCTACGCCCTATGGGCCGGTTACGGCTCGAAAGGTCAATAGATAGATAGAAGAAACACATTCTCTGCAAATTTGAAGATAAAAGACCATACACTCCCTATTGACCAAAACCCAACATCTTGGTGTAACCATGAATCGCAGAATGACTTGGAAAAATCGGATAGATAGAGCAAGGAAAAAAGCCAGAAAACGAACAAATATTATGAAGAAATTGGCAGGAACAGACTGGGGAGCAGACAGCATTATTTTGAAAAGACTATACGTAGGAAGAGTCAGACCAGTTCTAGAGTATGGAGTCACAGCCTGGTCTATGGCTTCCAAGTCACACCTTAGCAAAATTAACAGAACAGAGAACCAAGCTGCCCATATCATCACTGGTGCTATGAAATCTACACCTATCAAGACTCTAGAAACAGTAACAGGTTTACAACCCTCAGGTGACAGACGGGTCACTAAAGTATTGCAACAAGCGGAGAAATATAGAAGGCTTCTTAGCTACCCCATGCACCAAAGAATAACTGGTTCTGGAATTGTACGACTAAAGAGGAGCAACTTCACTGCAATTGCCAATAAATTAACTACTGGAGACCCAGTACTTTCCCAAACAATATTGAAACCCTTGGGCCTATCTGATATGTCTTCTCATGGAAAACATATTATTGGTTATGGAAGGCCTCGGTATCACAGCAAACGAATTTAAATCCATAATTGCTCAACCGCCTGTGCCAGTGGAATCATCCGAATTACTAACTCATCTCCCAAACAAAGAAAGGTAACTGAAGTCCCCATCGTAGCAGTCTCAGCACACGCCAAAAGACATAAGGCGAAACCGCGCAGAAAGTGAACACAGCCAACTGTTTCCTGTCATACGATATCATCATTCATCGTAAACAAGCGGGATATCGAAGCAGGATCAAAACGGATGAGACACACAGCTCACGGTGTGCACAGAGCACTTAACTCAGTAGCTCCTGCAACAAGCCGGACTTGGAATATGAGGAAACTGCAAGGAGGAACACTTTTCAGACATAGCCTTCAATGGTTCCTGCCGCCTATCCACCATATACCATGGGAGTTCACATCCTCCCGAAAATGATGGTCATAGCACTCGATGATGTTAGGCCATCATTGATGACTCCAATTCCAAACATATAGACACACAGTGGTGGTAAGTTATCATTTCCAATCCAACAGAAGCCACATGACCTGTAGTTAGTAAAACCACAGAGAGAATATGATTTTGTGACCTTCACTGATTCACTCTTAGATGTGAATGTGTAGTTTACACAAGAGGAGAAGTTTTCAACTACAGTGATCCCATTTAAGGCAATTCTGGGATAGCAAGGCAAGTCTCCTTTATAGCAGCAGAACTTGATGTTCTCCGCTTCCTTCTTGTAGCTGCCGCCACACGATTCTGATGTCTCATTAACTTGGACATCATTCAAGAACAATGTCCGATTAACATTCCATAGATATGGCTCTGCTGATGAAATGCTTGGTGCAACAGTTGTATCAATCATACTGGAGGCTCCTGGTCTGTGGTCATTAATATCACAGACGGCACATGATGTTGTTATATTCAGTGTTTCTTTCTGGGGTGTAAATATGTGGCACACACATGGAGAGTGGTTTGTGGTCACAGTAATCCCATTAAAGGCAATTCTATGGTAGTATGGCATAGCTGTTTCAGAACAGCACAATCCTATGATGTTTTCTGTGTTCGCTATAATGCTGCGGCTGCTACACAATCCTGACCAATTATAGGTGTGGACATTATTCACTTGCAATGACAAAACTGCTTTGTTTACATCATAAACCTCTGGAAGCGAATCATTTATGGGACTAATAGTACAATTTATTCTTCCATCGGGGCTATCTTCATTGAATCCCCAAAAAAAGGTATGCTTTTGAGTTAAACACAAAATGAGCCCACTTCATAGATTCAAAATGATCCTTGCCAATGCCATCCGTTTGCACAAGTTAGGTCCTTAGCTACCAAACGTCCGAAACGAAGCTATCGAATTAACGACTTTATCTACAGCGAAGGTTAACGAACTGTGAACAAACATTTATGTTCAAACCCTTGAAATCATTTTCAAAAATCTGCCAACTCGCTGCAATAACATATATCGTGTTGTTCAATGTAAACATTGCTTAGTCCATAGCTCGAATATAAATAAGCTGCCATTTTGGTGCGTTCCATGACGTCATCCCATAAAATTCCATAACATAACAAGACATAAAATACCAAAACTTAAAATTCCATAACATAAAAAGACATAAAATACCAGAACTTAAGGAAAATATAACAGGAATCATGAAAAAAGGCACCCAATCAGACACAGAAAGAAAACACATAGCAGAAAAACACATACACGATACCTACCAACAGGACTCTTGGTCCCACATATACATAGATGACTCTGCTACAAATGCCACCAGAAATGGAGGGGGAGGTGTGTTCTTGACGCTAAATAATCTGGATGAGATCACCAAGTCAGTAGCTACTGGAAAATTCTCAAACAACTTTAAAGCAGAAACTGAGGCCATCAGAGATGCTGCAACACTGGCTACTCAACACAAAAATAACATGCACAATAAATTGGTGATTCTGACTGATGCACTGTCAGTACTATCAGCTCTAAATAGCCCCAAGAACAATGAACTAGATGACTTGAGAACAACCCTGGACCAACTATGCAATAACTTCTAGAGAGTAGTCATTCAGTGGATACCATCATACTGTAATATACACGGGAACGAACGCGCAGACAAATTAGCTAAAGACGGAGGGAGCTTACCACAAGAGAACCATCTGCTCAGTTATGATGAAGCCAAATCCATCCTCAAGGGTCATTTCCATGAAAAATGGAAACGAGAACACCCAAAGCATAATGAGAGTGATGGATACCACCAACTATCAAGGAGGGATCAAGTCATCATACTTCGCCTACGCACTGGCCACAATAGAATGTGAAATCACATGTTCACCAAATTCAAAATAGGTACAACCAGCCTATGCCACTGTACACTGGACAATATGACTACAAAACATGTTCTACAGGATTGCCCCAATACACAGACCTGAGAAGAGCAATGTGGTCCACGCCCACCTCCCTGGAAGAGAAACTATATGGGGCAATTGACTCACTTAAACAGACAGCTGACTTCATGAGAGAGTCTAGAATCCTACTCTGATTGAGTCTTGATCGCAGACAGAGAGAGAGAGAGTGACCATAATTTTTACAGACCTTTGGCACACGATTTTTTAAGTAATGTAGTTGGTATTACACCTGTGCCTCTTTTCCAGAAAAGAAAATCAGGTACCGATTTAAGGCTGGGTGAACCTGGAAGCTATCGATCAGGATCGAACTCTATCTTGTGTCCTTTGTAGTCCAGTTCACTAACCACTGAGCTGTCGCGAGATACAATGTGAGTCCTGTGAAAGGTCTGAAACGTGATAACAAGATTGTTGAGTCTAGAATTTATGCCGTCTTCAACTTAAATGGACAATAGATAGATAGATAACGATTGTGTTTCTTTTTCTTTTCATTCTATAATCATGACTTCTGTTTTATCAATACCAGTTTACATATTGTGGCCTTTTCATGATTCATTCAAATAATTTCAGCATTGTTTTAGTTAATGTCTGGAAACAGATTATGAACAAATAATAAAAAAAATATATAAAACAAGACAACTCTAGCAACATCTTGTTTGTATCAAAGTACATTGTTGAAACTTCCATGGATGGATACATTCATTAGTTACCATTTGGTGTATTCTAAGGTAAAATTCTATACTGCAAACACACAGGGATGCTGACAGGGACAATATATTTTTTCCACAATACAGGTTGTTTCTGCTTCTTAAATTTGGGAATTAATAAATTAACCCTATATTACGATACTTATATGTAGATTCTTCCTAATACAGTACCATTGTAAAAATTAGTACCACTTAAATGTAACGTTAAGAGCTATAAAAATAGAATGTTCTTTGAATTTTTGACACACGGCTGTACATTTACACAAGGAGAGACACAGGAACTCAGATTTCCTGGTTCAGGTTGATTTATAACATGAAATTTGACAGCTTAGACAGGACATGTTATACTGTCTATTCATACGGCTGCTGTAAGTCAGTCATTATGTTCAACTACCTCATAGCATTATTCATTGCGCTTCCCAAATTACAAAGGATTGTTTGATGCCAGCCGACAACTAAAGAAATTTCCCTGTTCACAGAAAAAAAAGGAAAAACAACAAATTTCTTGAAAATTTGCCCTTTTTTTTTCACATTATACGAGATCCTATATCACCCAATGGGAAAAAAAAAACATCAATGGAAACAAATCCATCACCCTGGAATCACAGGAAGTAGTAATTAGGAATGTACACAGAGGGAGGAATTGTTTGACCACAGCATACTGTCAAATTTGGAAGAATTTGTATTTTGATGATGTCATTTTTACTACCCTATCATAATTTAGGGTTAAACACCAAATATATGATCATAGGTTAGTTAAATAATGAAAATGGCTTGTGGTTAAAAATTAGTTATTTGTTACTGTAATTCTTGTAATTTGTTTCTGTAATTATATTTCAGATTGTTGAGAAGCTCCACTTTTTATTTTGATTGCAAGTGCATTGAACTTTATCTTTCTTCATACTTGGTGGTCAAAGTTGATTACATGGAAAATCCATTCTTTGCTACAGATTTTGGTAAGACTTAAGCACTAGTCTCAGTAACTTGTGACATATGTGTTACTGATAATACTAACTTGTTGTTGTATAAATATTTATAAATGTTAGACATATAGTGAAGGAAAGCAAAAATAAAGGGCTCAGCCTTAATAGCAAAAAGACAAAAGCAATGGTAGCAAAAAAGAAAATGACATCACTGCAATGCACAATAAAGATAAGTGGAACAATATTAAAACAGGTAAATGAATTTCAATATTTAGGAACAATGTTAACCTTAGATGGTAGATGTACAACAGAGGTGAGATACAGAATGACTCAGGCAAATGCAGCTTTCCAAAAAAATGAGGAAGATACTGTGAAATCCATTTTTGACAATAGAAACAAGAAAAAGAGTTCTTAAATGTTATGTAGAGCCAGTCTTAACATATGGATGTGAATTATGGGCAATAGGACAACAGACAAGAAAATCACTGAAGGCTGTAGAAATGTGGTTTTACAGAAAAATGTTGAAAATACAATGGTCAGCTAAGAAGAGTAATGAAAACGTTCTAAAAGAGGCCAAAGCAAAAAGAGAGCTAATATCAATATTAGGAAGAAATAATCATCATTTTTTGGCCATGCAGTAAGAAGGGAACAGCTGAAATATAGTGTAACAAATGGAAAATTGAGGGACGAAGAGATAGAGGGAAGCAAAGAAAAGAGAAAAGATAGCAGACAGCTTAAGAGAATGGCTTGGCAGAAGGTCAACAACAGAAATGATAAATAACTATCGAGACTGAAAAGTTGTGGAGAGACGTGATCACCTATGCTAGCAGACACGGTACTTGATGATGATGATAAATATTTATAAATATGTGGCGAGAAGAAACAACCAGAAAATATTAAAGGTTACCCTTATATGAAGAATAACAAGAAAAAAGAGAGAACATTCTGATGTAGAAACAAGACATCCCAATAAGGGGAATGGATATTATAAATTCTCAAGGAAACACCAAGTTATCGTACTCCACCACTGCTCTGGCCACAAAAGGATGAGGCACCACATATACTCCAAACTCAAGATTGGGTATCACCAGTCTGTGCCACAGCACCCTAGCAGGTATGACAAAAAAGTACATTCTTCAAGAGTGCCCCAGTCTGTACTACAGCACCCTAGCAGGTATGACAAAAAGTACATTCTACAAGAGTGCCCCCAGTCTGTACTACAGCACCCTAGCAGGTATGACAAAAAAGTACATTCTACAAGAGTGCCCCCAGTCTGTGCCACAGCGCCTTAGCAGGTATGAAAAAAAGACACATTCTACAAGAGTGCCCCCAGTCTGTACTACAGCACCTAGCAGGTATGACAAAAAAGTACATTCTACAAGAGTGCCCCCAGTCTGTGCTACAGCACCTTAGCAGGTATGACAGAAAAACACATTCTACAAGAGTGCCCCCAGTCTGTGCCACAACAACCTAGCAGGTACAACAAAAAAGCACATTCTACAAGAGTGCCCCCAGTCTGTGCCACAACAACCTAGCAGGTACAACAAAAAAGCACATTCTACAAGAGTGCCCCCAGTCTGTGCCACAACAACCTAGCAGGTACAACAAAAAAGCACATTCTACAAGAGTGCCCCCTGTCTGTGCCACAACAACCTAGCAGGTACAACAAAAAAGCACATTCTACAAGAGTGCCCCCAGTCTGTGCCACAACAACCTAGCAGGTACAACAAAAAAGCACATTCTACAAGAGTGCCCCCAGTCTGTGCCACAACAACCTAGCAGGTACAACAAAAAAGCACATTCTACAAGAGTGCCCCCAGTCTGTGCCACAACAACCTAACAGGTACAACAAAAAAGCACATTCTACAAGAGTGCCCCCAATACACAGACTTGAGGAGTAAAACATAGCCCAACACTAACTACCTTGGAAGAGAAACTATATGGTGCAAACAAAACAGACAGCAGACTTCATAAGAGAATCTGGAGACCTAGTCTCAATGAATCATGATTACAGATCAAGAATCTGGAGACCTAGTCTCAATGAATCATGATTACAGATCAAGAATCTGGAGACCTAGTCTCAATGAATCATGATTGCAGATCAAGAATCTGGAGACCTAGTCTCAATGAATCATGATTGCAGATCAAGAATCTGGAGACCTAGTCTCAATGAATCATGATTGCAGATCAAGAAGACAGTTTGCCTCTTTTACAATTTTTGTTATGCATGTGCGAAAGGATGTATGTAGAATTATCGATTCAATGTTCATGTAACCTGGCAAATTATCATCATCATATGCCATACCTGTTGGCATAGGCGATCATGTCCTTCCACAATCTTCTATCTGCAGTGCATCGTATCAGTTCTGTTGTTGACTGTTTTCCATGCCATTACACCAAGCCATCCAGTATTTTCTCTCTTATGTCGTCCATGATCTTTCTTTCCTTTTATTTTGGCAGTTGTAACCAAGTATTCCAACTTTCCTCTTATCATGATGTGCCCGAAAAATGTTGATTGTTTCTTTCTGATGTTTTTTAGGAGTTCACTTTTTATGTTGGCCTCTTTGAGAATTTCTTCATTGGTGTTTTTAGCTGTCCAGGGAACTTTCAACATTCTTCTGAGAAATCCCATCTCTGTGGCCTCTAATTGTCTTTTCATTTGTTTGTCTACTGTCCATAATTCGCTTTCATAGGTCAGAATTGGTTCTATATAGCACTGATGAACTCTCTTTCTCACTTCTATTGACATACATTTGTTGCATAAGATATTTTTAATTTTCTGAAATGCTATTTTGGCTTGATCTATTCTGTTTTTTATTTCTGTGGTGCATCTTCCATCTGATGTTATTATTGTGCCCAAGTATTTGATGCATTGCACTTGTTTCAGATTTGTCCTGTTTATTTTTATGCTGCATGATGGTGGTAATTGTTTCTTCAATATGACCATTACTTCTGTTTACTTAATATTCAGACTGAGACCTTTTTTGTTGCTTTCTTTTGCTATCATGTCTATCATTTCTTGTAGTTCATTCTCTGTCTCTGCTATTATGACTGTTTCATCCACATATCGCAAATTATTTGTGTTGTGACTTTTGACTATATAAAAACTTTATAGTGCTTCCAATATATTTCTATCAAGTGAGTTAATATTGTGACACCAACTATAATTTGTATCTGTTAGGGAAAAAATATATATAATAAACCTGAAACAATTAAAGTCAAGTTGTTCTGTACTTTATTGATATTTTCTTTGTGTACACATGTATCAGTAAATTGTATTCAAGTATTCAGTTTAGTAGATTCCAATCTGTTACTGTCTCAGGTCACTTTATGAGATTGAGAAGCTTGCTCAGAACTGGGCTATTTATCAAGAATAATGAGTTGTTTTTTTTTACCTTAATTCTCTTAAAGTGGTTAGTTCACTTGCCTGCTGACCAGGGGTGGTAAATTCCCAACTGTGGCACATTTTTTTTCCCAACAAGCAGCTTTAGGTTCACTCAAGTTTTGAAAATGGGTACCAAGAGATTTTCTGCAGGAAAGTAGGATAGCCCTAAAACCATATTCCACATGTGCCATAAAGGATACCTATTACTAATATATTCTTATTTATGTGTCATACATTTTAATTCTTTATATCATTAAATTACATCAGGGATTTTGTTGAAAATATCTTACAGCTACATTTTCTATAGATGTCGAAGATCTTCAGTATTGAAGCAAAGTTGTTAAATAAACATGGAAGGCTGGTGGGTTTTGTTGTTGTTGTAGGATATTGAGCTGTACAGAAACAAATGTATTATAATCTGTTGCTTAAAGAGAATAAAAAAGACACAACTGAAATTGATTTTAAAATGTGTTCTACTTTCTATCTATCCATCTATTGTCCTTTCGAGTCGAAGACGGCACATAGGGCAGAACCACAATCTCAAAAACAGAAACCTTGCACGCCAAAATGGCACATATCGCAGAGATCACTGCTTCTAAAATCTATGGCTCTGTTTCCATAACAATACTTTTTACAATGACAGCTTATCAAGCCATCTATCAACCTCCTTAGTTGCCTCTGACGACATGCTTGGAAGGTCACAGTGTCACTATTCTTTACTCATAATGAGGCCCCTGGTAACACAGTTTCTACTTTGGCTTTGTTAAAATGTATCCTTTTAATAATATCGCCAAGGGGTGAAGTATTAAACTTTACCATACTAGATTATAGCATTTCAAGGTGTGTCAGTGATATTTCTTGCTGTTATTTACCTCCCTGAACTAACTGAGCTATGTAACCTTTTTGTTCAGCTGGGTCGACTTTAGATAGCCAAGTTGTGATTGAACCCAAGCTCACTTTATGATCAAGCCAGCAAACAACCCCTGCACTGTTGATGTTCCCTTTCTGGCTTAGTCACAATATGAAACATGGAGGAAACTTGTTACAGAGAAGAGTAAAGAAAGACTAGCAAGTAGCTTTGTTGACTTTGCTTTCCAGGATGTCAGAGTTAGAACTTGTACAGAATTTATGATACTAGCCTTGCATAGAAGGAAACAGTGAATAAACGTGACAAGTACCAGGCTAACCTGATGAAATATATTATCATATTATTTGTAATTATATTCATAGAAAATGTATGGAAAGACTGGGAGGCAAAACAGAATGATCAAGGTGTCGTCTATTATGTGAAGTAAGTATGATACATTAAAATAAAATAAAAATGTTATTTCAATCATCATATGATTTGTGCCTTATTCTTCTTCACTTTCTCTCATACACTACTGGCAGTTGGGAGGCACAAAGGTTTAATGTTTACTCTTCTGGCAGTTTCAACCATTGTCATGTGTTGCTGTTGTTGTTCTTTTCTTGATGTTGTTACTCGATTTTATCTCTGGGCGGGGGCCTCGGTAGCCTAGTTGGGAAAACCACCTGACTAGACTACCGACGTTCGGACAACCCGTGTTCAATTCCCGCTGGGAGCAGTGTGAATTGTACTCGTGGTTGGAATAAAAAAAAAAAATACCCCCACGGTCGACCCAGCCGTTGGCAGAAATGGGTACCAGGGTAAATTATCCTGGGAAGGTGAGGAATGTCGCTTCGCATCTGAGTTTCGATGCTTGAGGCTACACTATACAGAAATATCCGAACATTTCTGGATAGGCGGCCGAGCACATATGGGTATATACTCGCGTGCTAAGACACCGGTTCAAGTCTCGTACTTTACCTTTACCTTTACTTTACCTTTATCTCTGGGTCTGTTTCAAGTTCTCTTCCCATCTTCTCTCATCTTTTTCTGTATACACCTTGTTTGTTAGAGAGTCTCAAGGCATTCTTTCTTTTCATCATCAGGGCACATGTCTTTTGCAGAATGTTGTATTCACCACAGCCCGCCCATCTGAAAGAATCTCTGTCTCTAGCCAGATCTCCCACTTCTGTTGTCATGTTCAAGGTCTCCTTGATGTCTTGAAACCACCTTCTTCTTGGTCTGCCCGTGATGTGTCATCCAGGAACCTTGCATTCCATTATTCTTTCCACTCCGCTGTGTATTTTGATGTGGCCATAGTATTTTAATTTCCTATTCTTCCTAGAATCATTTATCCCTGTGTGTAATTCAGAGTTTATGAGTTCAGCCATTGATAATTGTCTACTGCTCCAAACTGTCACAAGCAACCACATGCAGGCAATTTTAGACCAGATGTGGGTGGGGGAATCACAGAACAATAACTGTTACTTGTTGCTAATGTTGAACCACAAGACATCAAGCATGTAGGGAGCAGTAGAATTGTACAGAGGATAAGAAAAAAATCATCCAAATGAGTAACTGTTAAAAAATGGCAGTGTAATAGATGTTTTGAACTAGCTACCACAAGATGTTGCAGAAGAACAAGACAGGAAACATTTACCACACAAGGGAAAACTAATCTCAAGTTGACTTGGCATTCCTCCCTTGATAGAGCTAAGAAAGCTAATAATAATTAAAACTTTGATCCTCGACAAAGCTAGGAAAACCCTGGTAGCTCGGTGGTTAATGAACTTGATTATTAAAGACAAGAGTTGGAGACCGATTCTGATAAAAGACTTCAAGGTTCACCCAACCTAAACTGGGTACCACATTTTTCTCACAGCACATTAGAGTAGTGCCATGGTTGTACATGGCAGTATGTTCTAAAAATATTGGGCTTGTTCATGGATGAATGTTCTCCACTTGTCCCAGCTGTTAGAATGGCTGCAGGTTATGGAAGATAATTACAGTGAGGCAGTAGTTGCCTGCCACCTAATGCTGCCCTATAGTTAGTATTGTGAAATCACTCAGAAGGCTATATATGTTGTAGTATCTTTTTTGCTTTTATTCTTCTCTCAGAGAACACAACAACATTCCATTTTAAAAAATTGTTTCTATAGTTTATTTACATTTTTTTTCATCATATTATTTTCAATTATCCATATTTTTCCATTAATTAAATTGTTATGTTTTATTTCTTATATATTTCATTGCTCTCCTGTATTCTCTATCTGGTGTTATTATTTTCTTATCATTTGTGTCTCTTTAGCATGTGTGGCCATGCCTTATTAAAAATAGTAGATGAATTTCATAGAGGAACTAGGTGGTCTAGAGGTTAGATATTAGCCACTTGACAAGAAGGTCCCAGGTTCAAATCCTGCCATAGGTAGTGTAAATGTTTATCTTTGAACCCTAGATTTTTTCATGGCTTTACTCTTTCCTGGTCTCTGGGTCATTTGTACCACAGATACAGGATAGTCTAAGCAGATGTATGCCTGTGTGGCATCTACCACCACAGTGTGAATAAAATAGCTCATAGTACATTTACAAGCAGAATGTTCAGTCTAAACTGATATCCTATATAATTTGTGGACATATAATGTTATTTGACATATGTGGCTTTTATGCTAATATTTTTGCTTTGATATTTCACAGTGACACAGTACAGGTTACTAGCTGGAGCCATCCATATTTCAAGAAAATTCTTGAAGAATTAGGTAAGCTCCAATCTGCGTGTGCGTTTTGTTACCTGTGAAATGAAACAACAAAACAAACATGATTGAAGTTTCAAAGCATGTCATAGAT
Organism: Megaustenia siamemsis; assembly: GCA_032433765.1. Lineage (NCBI taxonomy): Eukaryota > Metazoa > Mollusca > Gastropoda > Stylommatophora > Ariophantidae > Megaustenia > Megaustenia siamemsis. Next base: position 18,000,960 of record JAVIAB010000139.1, on the reverse strand, counting down.
GTGCAGTCAGAGTACAGTATAATGATGATGCTCTCATAGTTGAGACAGACTCATGTTATTGATACTAAGAAACTCATTAACCAGTGTTGATTAGTGCCCAGACATAACTCACAAATATACACTTATATTTGTTATTACACAATAGCACTTTTAATTTAAGCAATAGATACATTATTATACAATGTTCTATAGCATTTTCATTTTATCACTTTTAGAAAATGGAGTGATTCTTGTGACTTCATAAAGTTATTGATTTAGAGTGGCAATTTGCATCTTCCTAACAATTGACAAATCAATAAACAACAATCAGTAATCAGATGTAGATCTTCATTCTTCCATTATTCTGAAGCTTTCTTTATCTTATAAAATTAGGACAGTTGATTTCACAATCATGGTAGATCCTGTCAATCTTTTGGCATCCCTATAGCTGAGCTTCTGTTTTAGTTTTATGAACTTTGTTCTCCTTCAGAAATAATCAAAGATGGTCAAGTGGGGGTTAGTGTAATCTGAGAAATGCATTAACTTCATAATTAGCCCAAACAATTAGAGATATAATTTCCATCTATAATTACAGCTTGGACACCATCTTTACAAAAATAACAGTTATGATTACAAGTCTTGAAAATTTGGCGACACTTAGAAGCTGAAAACTAAGATGACCGAGACAAGTTAAAGAATTGACAGCAACCAAACTCCAAAGAAAATATTTTATGGAAAACATTTAGAAAGAAGATGGTGTGTGGATAGACAAAAATATAGATACTAAGATGTGTACAAGCCATGCCTTAGAGATACAGAGATGTTTACATGGTATGCCTCAGAGATACAATGATGTGTTCATGGTATTCCTTTGAAGTACAAAGATATTTGTGCAGAACATTCTTTAAATAATTCTTGACTAGGAAAATTTGGCACAAAAAATAGCCCATGTAGAAGAAATCTAAGAAATTGCACCGCTTTTGAAAATGAAATGAAGTCAAATTTAGATTCTAAAGATCCAAGAGGTGAGACATTAGAACATACATATGCCTTGTTCATTCTGCTACCAGAACATCCTTTCAAATCTTGGTAGAATTATCCATGGGAGAAGCTCTCTGCCATACATCATCTGGCAGTTACTGCTGAAGATCAACAGCTACTTGCTTTCAACAACTGTTTATTATGGATTTTAATTCGTTTGCAGTGATCCTGAGGCCTTTCATAACTATAACAACAGTTTGTAGAAATGAAAAAGGTCAAATACCTTATAAAATAATTGATATTCCATCTCAGGGTGATACTCCGTTCAACTCACCTGAACAAAGAATGAGTATGTGGCTAGCTGAGTTGGGGGGGGGGGGTAGTATTAACAGTGGGTAACATTACTAGCCCTATGCCTGAAAATGCTGTGGTCAAGTTTTAAACTTTGAAGTTGCATTGTTTTAAGGTTTATGGCAGGCTGTTATTTCTGTTCTTTTTGACTCAACATGTCTGACTTCAGCACATTTTTTATAATTGCATTGCCTTGTCACTTTGATCTGTGCTCAGATTAAATATTCCAAAGTCACCATGGAGAAGTGGAGTAGGATCTTGATGAGTTTTGGTTCGCTGATCCTAGCTCAATCAGTCAGCTTTGATTTGTTGACCACTTTCAGTCCACACATTGTCTGGCATCTAGGCCTCTGAAACAACCCAGCTTTGTTTTGAATTAATGAAAAGTTAAATGTGTAATTTCTTATTTTTCTTTGCAATTTTCCATTTCAGATGTTAGATATGGTGAGGTGAAATATGCTGCCTATCGCACATCCCTCAAACTTAAAGATCTAAGATATCACATCGGATGTAAGTTGTGGAAAATTTGAACAATCTTGTCAAATATATTCTGACTTCAAGAACTTAGATTGTGTGTTACTGATGATCTAGCCTTGTATGTCATGTAGTGGTTTCTAGTGTGTGAGGGTTTTCTTGTAAATATTGAGAGCAACAGTAGAGCAGTGGTTAAGAGGGTGGATTTGGTCCAGATTAACAACTTTTATGTTCACTCAGCTGTAAATGTGTACTTTATTTTATAGGAAAGGTTGGCTGTGGCATAATGCTGACCACGTTGCCACAGCAACTTTCGAGGCAGTAAAAAAAAAAAGTAAAATACCCCCGTCACGCCAAGTGGCGTACAGGGAATATGGTATTAATGACCATACATTTTACAGACCTTCGGGACATGATTTTTGGGGTAATGTGGTCGGTATTACGCCTGTGCCGCTTTACTTTCCCAGAAAAAAATCCGGTGTCCATTAAAGGCTGGGTGAACTGGAAGCCGTCAGTTGGGATCGAACCCTACCTCTTGTTCTTTGTAGTCCAGTTCACTAACCACTGAGCTATCGCAGCTCCTTTCGAGGCAGTGCTGATATCAAATTCAAAACACAAGAGAAATAAGACGAGATCAGACAACACGAATACATATTGTTTGTTCTGTGGATGGATCAGTCTGTCCAATATTGGCAAATTCAGCCACAAGAGAAGCAAAGCAGCATCCAGCAGTAATATTTTTATAAGACACTAATATTTTTACCAAACTCCTGACATATCATGATTGCTTGCTACCAACCGTCATATGTGCCTTTGCCTGATGACTACTCTCATCATCATCCTCCCCTAAAATAACAATAAATGGATGTAATTTCTTTGTGTTGTGGTGTACAGCAAATAGAGATATCTTTAACATTCAGTTCAATAAAGCTGACTTCAGCATGGTTTTCTGGGTACTGAGTTGCTTTCCCCTCCATATTTCTACTCATAGCCAGACTAGTTAAGTCTATTTCCGGGTCAACCAATGGAAATTTCAGTAGGATTTTGATCAATTCTAGTTCACTGATCCTGAAGCAAGTTGTCACTTATGAACCACTGACTACTTTCAGCTTAAGTCAATTTGGACGTCTTGCATCCTATTGTTAACTGAAAACGTATTTACTTTCTCTCTGCTTTTGATTTTTAACAATTATGTAGTGAAACACAAAATATTATTTCACTTATAAAAATTAAATTCCTTTGAATAAGAAAAAATGTATCCAAAGTTATTTTTCTTCTATTTATTATTAATTAGTACTCACTATGTCATTTGACATAGTGAACTTATTTTTCCATTAGGTTTCTCAGCACTAATGTTTTAATAAATGTGATGTGATCGATTTAAAAAATCCAGTAAAATATCTAAAGACTTGATTATTCATTCTATAGTTTAAAATAATGATTTCTTATAAATAATTTAAATCATTATGTTTTTTCTCTATTTTTTTTTTCCGGCACACATTGAAATGCACCCTCAAAACACTTCATGCCATAGTGAACTGGATCCAACTAGCAGCAGTTAAACATGCCTTTGCTGATTTACCACTAGGAGCTGACAATTATTTGTCCTACAGTGAAACCTTTTCTGTGATCCAAAGTATTTTGCATGTTTCTAACAAGCAGAACCACAAGAAGGACGATGAACCAATAGCAGCAGATCTAATTCTGAACCTCATGATGAGTCTTTATGATGTGTATGTAAACATTCATATAAATTTGGTAGTGTTTTAAACGGAAGAGTTTGGATGAATCCTTTCTCACATGATTTATTATCTCTTACTCACCTCTTTTTAATTTCTTTTAGAGTTGAATCAATTTAGTTTCCAGAAAATGTTTATAATACATTTTCTAGGATAAATATATTTAAACAACTTGCAGACTTGTTAAACTTTGTTGTACCTATTTGAAAAAGAGTCTTAAATGTTGCATAGAGCCAGTCTTAACATATAGATGTGATTCATGGACTATAGGACAACAGGCAAGAAAATCACTTGAAGCTGTAGAAATGTGGTTTTACAGAAGAATGTTGAGAATACCATGGACAGCTAAGAAGAGTAATGAAAACATTCTGAAAGAGGCCAAAGCAAAAAAGAGAGCTAATATCTACTATTAGGAAGAAACAATCATTATTTTTTGACCATGTAATGAGAAGGGAACAGCTGGAATATATTGTAACAACTGGGAAATTTGAGGGACGAAGAGATTGAGGGAAGCAAAGAGAAAAGATACCAGACAGCTTGAGAGAATGGCTTGGCCGAAGGTCAACAACAGAAATGATAAATAACTGTAGAGATTCTTAAATTGTGGAGATACATGATCACCTACGTCAGCAGGCTTGGTATTTGATGATGATAATTATTTGCTAATTAAATGAAAGTAGTTGCCATAATTATGGTAATACTCCATGAATCACTGAATCCAGTTATACAGTTTAAATTCACATAAGAGGGACTGGTTTTTCTGGAGGCACAATGCCGGTCTCGTGACAGAGAGGTTGTGAGTTCAAATCCCAACTGCACCAGTTTAGATTTTTATTTATGATTTCTCTATGCAGCAACCACCACCCCTGGTCTCAGCAGCGAGGCCCGGCTAGAAACAGCAATTACTCATTGACTGAAAAAATACAAGTAGATCCAAAGTTGGAGTTATCTGGTGTGCAGTGAGGGACCCCTGTGCACACGGAAACCGATTAACATGCAAAATTCAGTTCCTTGTCTCGAGAGACTATGCCGGAGGTGAAAGTTTGCGAACATAAAAAAAAAATAAATTCATATAATCGGGCAAAATATAAAAATGAACCAGAATTGTCCAACAATTAAATTGCAAGCTGTATAGAATACAACAATTTGAAGATAACAAGAGAAACACAAAACAAGGAATCTCAAATGGGAAGCAGTGGACAAAAGAAAAGGAGGTCAATCTTGAGATACACTAAGAAGTGCCCTCATAAGAAGCAAAGACAGCGGGCATCAGGTCTCTTGTAGAGTTTGAGAGTTTTGTACAGAATAGGAACATGTGGTGTAAGGCACTGCATGTCTTGCGCAAAGTCTGACCAATATCTGTAAAGAATCATCAGACATGAACAGTTCAATTTCTGCTCTACGTAGAATTTTAAGTCAGGTGATTAAACCTCGTGTGCGAGATCCTGCGGCTTTCTAGCCTTCTCTCTGCCGTAATACTGTTTACATGGTCCTTGTCTCAGTGACCGGGTGAACTTTTGCTGATTATACTGAAATGTTGCTATTTTTTTATGAGCTGAACCATCTATACATTTCATGCCACAATTATGTATTTTTTACACACTGTGTGCTGAATTAATTATTCCTGGAATCTCTTTGACTTCACGGTGAAAAAAATTGGCAAAATAACAATAGAGGACAGCCTATGTACTTTAGTGGGAGATGGTATCAAGAATGAACGTTGGTTTATCCACAAAAGCAGCTATCACATTAGACTGCAATGTACATCTTTCTATATACTTGCAAGTGGACTTAGCAGCACCCCCTCCATTGGGGGCCTCGGTTGCCTAGTTGGGAAAACCATCTGACTGAGCTACAGACATTTGGACAACCTGTGTTTGATTACCGCTGGAAGTAGTGTGAATTGTACTCGTGGTTGGAAAAAACAATACCCCTGTGGTCGACCCAGCCGCTGGCATAAATGAGTACCAGGGTAGTACTCTAGGAAGGTGAGGAATGCTGCCTCGCATCTTGAGTTCTGATGTTTGAAGTGACACTATCCAGAAGTCTCCGAACACCTCTGGATAGGCGGCTGAGCACATATGGGTGAAAACTCGCGTGTTAAAATGCTGATTCAAGTCTCTATAACTTTACCTTTACTTAAGAGAAAAATGCAAATTATGTAGATCAGATATCATCTGTATGGCTACCTGCCACAGCCAGGTAGGTAAAGAATAGAGCCACTCTTCCCTGCCACGCATATTTTAGAGTCAACTAAGCTGGTTGGGTAATAGGCTAACAATCTGACACCTTAACAAAAAAATTTCCATAGGTTACAAAGACAAAAATTTGAAACCCTCAAGAATAGTAACCTAGACAGGAAAGAGGTAGAGAATGTGTCCAAGATAAGGGATGGATAGAAAGACTTTGTCTGTGGCCTATGCTTGAAGAAGGGATCTAAAGGGCTTTGAACTGACTGATGTAAATCAGATGTTATTGAAAATTTCTGTGCACTCCTACTCTGACATTTTACAAATAAAAAGGTCATAACAGATATAGCCACTATGCAGTTCCCTATCCTGATCATCATAAGAAAATGCAAACTCAGGTGTTATGGTCAGTTATCCTATTTATTAGATCTGATAACCCCATACCATCTTGGGAACAATGAGTGTTGAATTGACAAAGAAATTGTGAAAGAGAGAAGGAAAAAAAATTGGGAAAAAAATATTAAAATTGACAAGTCTTTACTCTGTCAGCTCACAAGTGACCATAAACAAAGGAGAGGAACTGGTGGCAGCTGTTATTGTTGCCCTGGTAACCCTAATAGTTATGGAATAGCAAGGAAGAATGCTTAAGTGCACCATCTCAACCAAATTATATATTTGGCACATCATATAGTATGTACAGTACTGGTACAGGTTTTAGGAAGAACAGATCATGTGCTGATCAAATAACTACTCTACGTATAATAGTTGAACAAAGTTTAGAACTAAAATCCCCACTTTATATTGGATTCATAGATTACGAAAAGGCATTTGATAGTTTAGACAGAATAATGCTTTGGAAGTTGCTGAGTCATTACGGAATCCCCATAAAGTTTATCAACCTGATAAAAACAATGTATGAAGGAATGAAATGTAGTGTGGTGCATGAAGGACAGCTTACAGAAGCATTTGAAATAAGAACAGGAGTAAGGCAGGGATGCCTTCTGTCTCCATTTCTCTTTCTACTGACCATAGATTGGTTTATGAAAATAACTCAAAACAACAGAAATGGAATCCAGTGGTCACTGACCAAACAATTTGATGATTTAGACTTTGCTGATGACATAGCTCTCCTATCACACAGCCATCAACAGATGCAGGATAAAATGAGCATACTTGATGAGAGATCACAACAGCTAGGACTGAAGATTAATAGAGATAAGACCAACATTATGAGAATTAATACTGTTGGCAATAACCAAATAAAACTAGGAGAATTACCTCTATTAGATGTACAATCTTACATATACTGGACAGTAATATAGATAAAGAGGGAAGAACAGAAAATGATACCAAAATAAGGATATCAAAAGCAAGAGGAGTTTTCATTGCACTGGGAAACATATGGAAATCCAAAGAAATTAGGTTAAATACAAAAATAAAAATTTTCAACTCAAAGTCGGTCCTATTAGATGGCTGTGAAACATGGAGAACAACAAAATTGACAATCACGTAGATAGACTTTCATTAATGGATGCGTTACGCAGAATAAAAGGATGGAAATGGCAGGACAAAATCACTAACATAGAATTATGGAAATGTACCAGTCAAATACCAGTGGATAAAGAAATACAACGAAGACGATGGCACTGGATAGGACACACACTACGGAAGCCAACTCAGAGTATTACACAACAGGCCCTTTTTTGGAATCCCCAGAGGAAAAGACAAAGAGGAAGACCAAGGAATTCTTGGAGAAGACAGATAGAAGCAGAGATGAAGATGATAGGGAAGACATGGAATGATCTTAAAAGAATGGCAAAAAACAGAATGACTTGGAAAATGTTTGTTGAAGACCTATGCTCCACTGAGAGCTAAAAAGGTAGCAGAAGAAGAAGAAGGAGAATACTTAAATGCACCATCTCAAACCAAATTATATATTTGGCACATCATATAGTATGTATAGTACTGGTACATGAACTTTACTTCCTTTTTGTAATGAGCATAGGTGTGTTCTTTTTAAAAGTTAAAATAGATATTTTAAAAAAGTTATGTGGTTTGGAAAGGAGGGGGGGGGGCCAGTCCTTGCTTAACAAGGAAGATTACTGTACTTCATTTGTTATAACAAGAAGACATTTTTTTCTAATTATGTATTATTTGATAAAGAATCTGAAATCGTTCAGATATATTTTCTTTTGTAATGTGTGAAACATGAACATAATGATTGAAATAACAACTTTTGTAGTAAAGTTTGCATATTTATTGTGCATATTTTTTTTTACTCTGTATTTTTTGTTTAGTCCATAATTTTTGTAGAAAATAATTAGATTTATTATGAATTTCAGAAACCGCTGTGGAAAATTGCTAAATAGATCTGTTAGACACGCTCTAGTTACAATGTGCACGGACAGGCTTGGTGAGAAGTACAGATGTAAGTAACCTTGACATTGTTTTAACTTGAGAAAATATAAAATAGGAGAGCAGTCTTTTTAATAAATTGAGTTAAATATTATGTATATTTTAAAAAAATCTGTCATAAATTCAAATTCATTTGATAGTAATTAATATAAATTAATTTCATGGCGATATCGTAGCAAGGAGGATGTTTTTTTGTTTTTTTTTGCCAATTTTCAAGAAATTTTTTTCTTATGATGGGGGAAATCTCCTAGGTAGTCGGCAAGACATCAAAGAAACCTTTGTAACATGGGAGAGATGATGGCAAACAATGCTTTGAGCTAGCTGATCATACAGCTAGATTGACGGACTTACAGTGACCATGTTAATAGACAACATAACAAATCAGGTAGCACGGCGTGATGCATTTGAATTTTAGACCATAAATCTAATGTAATCCAGGAAATTATTACATCTGATTTCCATATATCTGCTTGGGTAAACACACAGTTTTGTAGCAAAAGTTCAAAGAAAATACTATTTTTGAAAAGTAACATTTAAGTGGTAGTAATTTTTTTACGGTGGTATCATGAAAGCATTACCCACAGATAGGAATCATAATCTGGGGTTAAATACCTGAAAACAATGGGAAAGACTAGAAGCAACATAGACAGATGTAAAAGCTTGCTGAAATTTTTATGAATTTATGTAGTGGCTCAGAAAAGAAAAAGAAATAATATTACTTCAAACCACCATGTTGAGAATTTATCATCAACATCATGTACCATACTGGTTGGCGTAGGCGATCATGCCCTTCCACAATCTTCTATCTACAGTGGATCGTATCAATTCTGTTGTTGACTGTTTACCATTCCATGACAATAAGCTATCTAGTATTTTCTTTCTTTGTCGTCCACAATTTGTTTTCCCTGTTTTTTTCCAGTTTTGACCAAGTGTTCCAACTTTCCTCTTCTCATGATGTGCCTGAAAAATATTGATTGTTTCTTTATGACGTTTTTTACAAGTGACCTTTTTTATTTTGGCCACCTTGATAATTTCCCTGCCATATTTTTAGCTGTCCAGGGAACTTTCAACATTCTTCTGAGAAATCCTATCTCTGTTGCCTCTAATCATCTTTTCATTTATTTATTTATTGTCCACAATTCACTTCTATAGGTCAGAATTGGCTCTATATAACATTGATGAACTCTCTTTCTCACTTCTATTGACATAGACTTGAAAATTTATAGATTTGTTTCATATTCGACCCTAGTTTGGCAAAGTTTAATATTTCAGTACGCTTTAGCATTTACATGTCATTGACCACCCTTTATTTTTTCACCTTCAGACTTCTTTGCTTCAGTGAAGGATGAAAACCAGAATGTCTCTAGGGAGAAGCTTTATTACCTTCTTGATGACATAATGCAGGTTTGCTAAGAGAAACTTTATTACCTTCTTGATGACATAATGCAGGTTTGCTATGAGAAGCTTTATTACCTTCTTGATGACCTAATGCAGGTTTGCTATGAGAAACTTTATTACCTTCTTGATGACCTAATGCAGGTTTGCTATGAGAAACTTTATTACCTTCTTGATGACATAATGCAGGTTTGCTATGAGAAAATTTATTACCTTCTTGATGACCTAATGCAGGTTTGCTATGAGAAACTTTATTACCTTCTTGATGACATAATGTAGGTTTGCTATGAGAAACTTTATTACCTTCTTGATGACTTAATGCAGGTTTGCTATGAGAAACTTTATTACCTTCTTGATGACTTAATGCAGGTGTGCTATGAGAAACTTTATTACCTTCTTGATGACTTAATGCAGGTTTGCTATGAGTAACTTTATTTAATGCAGGTTTGCTGTGGTAAAGTTTATTACCTTCTTGCCAACCATCTTTTACCATAATTAATCAGCTTTGCCAAATTACCTCAGGGAGTATTCATTGGTGCTACAGAGTTTGTGAGATCTTCCTCCATCAGGGGAGAAATTGAATGGAACATTCATATTCTTGGTCCAAGTGAGTGATGATGGCCCTAAAGCAAAGTCAATTAATTTTCTTAGTGTTGTACTTTTATAATATATAATTTGGTTTGTTATAAATATGTAGTACTACTGTTTAATGTGATGTCTTAATTGTTATTTATTTCACAGTTTCCTTATGTTGTGAAAGAAGGAGAATCATTTGGAAGAAATGTGGCAGCAACTTGTGACAGTTGTTTAAAAATGGTTAGTAATGACATACAAAATTAAACAAGATGGAACATGACAAGTAACAAACTACATGTAGCCAGAACATATGAGAATAAGATCTGGCTTCTTTATCATCTTTGAACTTTGTCATCTGAGAGAGTTTCTTTCATTGACCCACTCCTTTTTTTTGTCAATATCTCCCAAGTTTCTGACATCCCCTTCATTTGTGGTACAACTTTACCTGCTGTCACCAGTCGTGATGGTCCTCAGTGGCTAAATGATACTGGGGCCTTGGTAGCCTTGTAGGGAAAACCACCCGACTGGGCTATAGACGTTTTTGACGACCTGTGTTCGATTTCTGCCGGAAGCAGTGTGAGTTGAACACATATTTGGAAAAAAATACCCCCGCTGTCGACACTACCACTGGTAGAAATAGGTACCAGGGTAGTACTCTGGGAAGGTGAAGAATGCCGCCTTGCATCATTAGTTTCGATGCTTGAAATGGCACTATCCAGAAGTTTCCAAATACTTCTGGATAAGCTGCCGAGCACATATGGGTGAAAACTTGCGTGCTAAGATGCCAATTCAAGTCTCGTACTTTACCATTAAATGATACTGATCAGAAGGATATGGGTTCAGTCCCAGATGTTCCCATTTTTTCTACCAGCAAGCCTCTGGGATTTGCCCAACCTCTAACAATATTTACCTGGGATTTTTATGAGAATAACGGACAGCCTGGTGTGGTACAGATCACTGACCGAAAAATTTGACGTTTGTCGTGGAAAAAATAAATAAGGTCATTAACACCATTCTCCACATGCTTAGCAATGCGTCTAGGGAAGTTTTACTTTCCTTTTTGGCCAGTCATGACCCTTCCTCACTTTAGCTGTGTAATAGAAATACATAAATCTAAGTATTTTACATAAGTAATAGTATAGAAGAGCTCTCAATGCAATAGGAAGTATTTGACATTAGATTCTACAGGGTGTGCTTTCTTAACTAATTGATGAGTATGCTCATGATTTTTTAAATCGGCTGGACCTTCAGACAGTGGCTGGAGTCCTAGAGGAGGACTTGGCTTTTTATTTTTGTGCTAGTGCATGCAGGTGTAAGTGTAATGAATGTACGGGTAGATTTGCTGGTGTGGCTGTCATGGGATGTGTCCAAGTAACGGAACCGGGCTAACATTCTCAACATCCTAAGAGAAACATGGCATGTAAACGGCTCAGCAGCGGATGGTGTTATATTAAACATAACCAGACTACAAGAAGAATTGCATGTCAAGAAAGAGACATTACCTGAAAGGAGAGCTATATGGGTGGCATTAGAAGATTGGTCTATCAACACAGAAACTGATGTTCTCAGTTGTTTCATGCTGCAGGATTTGATAAAGAGGAGACCCAAGCACTTATGGACATATGGTTTTAAATGCAGTGACGATGATCTGATGATTAATTATTACATTAGATAAAAAAATATAAATTTTTCCTGCAATGTTATATCAGTCCTATTACATGACTGTGAGACATGAAGAATAACAAATAGAGCAGTCATGAAGATTTGGGTTTTCATTAGTGAATGTTTGCACAGAATAACAATATGGAAGTGCCATGACAAAATTACTAACATAGAATTATGGGAATGTACCAAACTCCAGTGGACTAAGAGATCTTAAAAAGATGATGGTGCTGACATAGTGGAATCCAACTGAGAGTGTTACATAACAGGCCCCTTTTTGGGAATTCTCAGGGAAGGAGACATAGGGAAAGGCCAAAATATGGTTAGAGAAGAAAAGTGGAAACAGATGAAGATAGGGAGCGATTTTAAGAGAATGCCACCAAACAGGATGGCTTGGAAAGTGTTTGTTGAAGACCTAGGCTCCACAGGGTGTTGAAAGGTAGAGGAAGAAGTATTAATGGTATCTGTCAAATCATGCATTCATGAAATATGGCATTAGTGTTCACATTGACAAGTGACACATTTATTGTTGATGTGGCTGGTGTTACATTGACAAGTGACACATTTATTGTTGATGTGGCTGGTGTTACATTGACAAGTGACACATTTATTGTTGATGTGGCTGGTGTTACATTGACAAGTGACACATTTATTGTTGATGTGGGTGGTGTTACATCAACCAGTGACACATTTATGGGTGATATGGTTTACATCTACCAGCGACACATTTATGGGTGATATGGTTTACAGCGACACATTTATGGGTGATATGGTTTACATCGACCAGCGACACATTTATGGGTGATATGGTTTACATCGACCAGTGACACATTTATGGGGGATATGTTTTACATCGACCAGCGACACATTTATGGGTGATATGGTTTACATCGACCAGCGACACATTTATGGGTGATATGATTGGTATTACATCGACCAGCGACACATTTATGGGTGATATGTTTTACATTGACCAGCGACACATTTATGGGTGATATGTTTTACATCGACCAGCGACACATTTATGGATGATATGGTTTACATCGACCAGTGACACATTTATGGGTGATATGGTTGGTATTACATCGACCAGCGACACATTTATCGGTGATATGGTTTACATCGACCAGCGACACATTTATGGGTGATATGTTTTACATCGACCAGCGACACATTTATATTTATGGGTGATATGGTTTACATCAACCAGTGACACATTTATGGGTGATATGGTTGGTATTACATCGACCAGCGACACATTTATGGGTGATATGGTTTACATCGACCAGCGACACATTTATGGGTGATGTGGTTGGTATTACATCGACCAGTGACACATTCATGAGTAATATGGTTGGTATTACATTGACCAGTGATACATTTATTAATAATATGGTTGGTATTAGCTCAGTGGTTAGTGAACTGGACTACAAAGGACGAGAGGTAGGTTTCGATCCCAAGCGACGGCTTCCTGGTTCACCCAGCCTTTAATGGGTACCAGATTTTTTTCTGGGAAAGTAAAGCGGCATGGGCGTAATACTGACCACATTACCCCAAAAATCATGTGCTGAAGGTCTGTAAAATTTATGATCACTAAAACCATATTCCCTATATGCCACTTGGCGTGACGGGGGTACTTTACTTTTTTTTCATGGTTGCTATTACATTGACCAGCGATACATTTATGAGTAATATGGTTGGTGTTACATCGACCAGCGACACATGGGTGATGTGGTTGGTGTTACATCAACCAGAGACATATGAGTGATGTAGTTGGTATTACATCAACCAGTGACACATTTATGAGTAATGTGGTTGGTATTTCATCAGGCTGCTTTACTTCCTCAGAGAAACTCTCTTATAACCACATTCACAGCTTTGATGATTCCCAAAATTATGCTTATTGTAAAAAAAAATACAATTCTTTGAATTTTAACTATAAGGGTCACCACGTTAGCAGATAACTGCACCAACCATTTCATGACTGCCGGCGTCTTGCCTCGAGACCAACCAGTACCCCGCTTCAAGTATTTGTGCCCAAATCTAAAAATAAAAAAATGCATATTTTTTTCTTTTAGTACACATAAGTGAACATAATTTTTTTTTAATTTGCTGAAGGTTGGTAATTCAAATAATGGTGGACTTAGCTGTGAAGGCTTTTACTCCTGGCTAAAGCTGGACCCTCAGACGATAGTTTGGCTGCCAACCTTACATCGCATACTTGCTACAGAAACAGGTGTGTTACACAGTACAAAATACACATATATCTTTTATTATTTGTCTGTGTCAGCATGTACATCTACTTGTCATTTGTTTCAGTGCTGTTTCTTACATGGAAACCCAATGGCTGCCTGTATGTCTGTTAGTCTGTGCTGATGTTTTTAATTCACACAAAAAATTATGTCAAAATTGAATTGCAGGATTTGTGATTTTCAAAGAAATAAGAACATTGCTTGAAACAAATTTAAGCAAATATCCTGAATAACTTTTGTAAACTGAAGTACTTGTAAAGTTATCATATTATGTTCAAAATTTGTGTAATATCTAAATGACTAGACCATACCTTGAAAAGAAAACAAAATCTATTGCCTGGCTACTCAACAATCACAGTATCTTGGCTTCACTCAATCACAGCTCACCACAGCAGATTTCTATACTAGATATTGCTTGTACTTACAAGTTCTGCTGGCTTGACTAGACATCAAGAGACTTCACAATTTCTACAAATGCAGATTAATTCTTTCCTTTTCTGATTATTTTGCTGGTTTGAAATGAATTATCTGACTTAGATTTGTGAACTACCCAATGTCACTAATATATAAATTATTTGCAAATATTGATTTTAAATAAAACATATCATATCATATATGAAATTAAAGAAGGAATATTGTACGACATAGAAATAATATCTGTGTGACATAAAATCATTGGCGTAAATATTTAAAATGTGAAGAAAGAGGAAAATGGTAAACTGAAAAATTGAAAATGTCACTCACAGACTACTCAAACACAATACAATGAAATATAATAATGTAAACAATATTTCTTACAAAAATTTAGTATACTTACTTTTCATTGTTGTTGTAGTCTTCTAAATAATCCAAAGGGAACTAGAGTTTCACTGGTTTTCAATTGGAAGCCATGATAACATGACATAGAACATACAAAAAAGCACAATCCGAGGTACAATTTAGAAATTGACTGTATTTCCCTCACGTGGCTAGTTCAGCTTTCAAAAGCGGGTATGTAGCATGGCAAAACCACTACTCTATACAATGAACTTCTGTAAAACTTTTTTGCAAAAAAAATATATAGAATAATTATTGACAAATAGAGACATTTCGCAAGAGCTAGACAGGATGTTATTGGGAAGCTAAAGGCAATGCACTGGAGTGAGCATTACTGGGAAGGCAAAGAGTTAAAATGCTCAAACAACCAGACATAGACTGGTTCTGGCTGGATCAGCTAACATATGGCAGCAAGAGTTAGAGAAAATCTTATTTGGATAACTTTTCCATTTATGGTGCCTCAGCAGCAACTCATAATTTCATAGAACAGCTGAAGCCAGAATTTGAAGCTAAATTGTATAAGACTAAATATGTTTGAGTTTTACCAATCATCGTCACCAAGTACTAGGCCAGCTGGCGTAGGTGGTGATCATGTCTCTCCACAACTTTCAATCTCGACAGTTATTTATCATTTCTGTTGTTGACCTTCTGCCAAGCTATTCTCTTAAGCTGTCTGGTATCTTTTCTCTTTGCTTCCCTCTATCTCTTCGTCCTTCAATTTTCCCAATTGTTACAATATATTCCAGCTGTTCCCTTCGCATTACATGGCCAGAAAATGATGATTGTTTCTTCCTAATATTGGAAATTAGCTCTCTTTTTGCTTTGGCCTCTTTCAGAACGTTTTCATTACTCTTCTAGCTGTCCATTGTATTTTTGTTTCACCTTCTTGATCGATAATACTACCAAGATATATAGAGTGGTCTACTCTTTCCAGTGCCTGGCGATTGAGATATATATTGCCCTCTGGGGTACTGTTATTTTCCATTATTTTTGTTTTATCCCTGTTGATTTCAAGTCCTATCTTTTCCGCCATGGATAAGGTATCTGTGATATTTTGCATCTTGTTTATTGTCACTTAGGAGCACTATATCAACTGCAAAATCTAGATCTTCCAAGTAATTTTTATAATAGGGAACAGGCAAATAATTGCAATGCTGTGGTAAAGCTGGTAGCAGGAGCAAGTTGTGGGGTGTAACATACACTCCTTCAAGGTATGGTGACAGCTTTACAAAAAATGAACACAAAATACTGACGTTCCTGCCTGCAGGAGGCTTCCTCAGAAAATGAGAACACAAACGAACAATGAAATAAGATAAACTCTGCTACATCTAGGAGTGGGGCAGGTAAATCAAGGAGAAATAAATAGAGGGATAAGAGATGAAATAGTGAGATGAAAGAGAGATGTGCTACATATTGAATGATAAAAATAGATAATATGTGAAAATTAGTAAGCTAAAATATATATAAGATTAAAGCAAGATTTAACTGAGGCAAGATCCAAAAGTTCCCAATGAGTAGATGACTGTGAGTCAAATCAGATGCAGGAAGGGAGTGAGGTGTGAAATCAGTCACATGATTAGACAAGAGGTTGGACAAGATAACAAGGTAGTAGAATGAGGTTGAGAGGCAGTCAAGCGTGACACAGGTTAATTACTCATACAACATGGCAACAAATGAGGTGTAATAGGGGGATTATCAAGGACTGGCGGTGCAAGGTGGTAGAAAGTCAGACAGGAGTAGCAAAGTAGCTCTAAAAAAGGAGGGAGAGTAAGGTAGAGCTGGAATATAAAGTGGCAGAATATGTATTAAGGATAATAAATGTAAGTGGAGAACAGGCAAACAATATCAGTGCTGCTGTAATTATAAATATAAATTTGTAAATATGGATCATGATTCCTGTGGAAGGGTGCCAATGTATTAACCGACCCTGTATATTGTCTGGGACGTTCACGTTAGGGTTTGGGGGACCAAAACAGGAGCAGGGGAGGGAAGAAAGAAGGGGGTGAAATGGAAGGGGGATGAGAGTGAAATAAGGAAAGTGGAGGAAGAGAGAGGGGTACATTGATGACTCATGTGGTGAGACAACCCATATGGACAATCAGATGATTCTCTAAAGTGAATCGGCTGTAGCTGTCAGAAGAACATGACAACAGGCCAGTAATTTGGACATCCGCCTTACCCTTATGGCCCTTAGAGTTGAAGTGGGATGCTATTGGGGTGCCCGTATCTCAAGTGATGTCATACAGGTGTTTCCGGCATCTGTCTCCTACTGAACATCCTGATTCACCTATGTAGGTCATCTTGCATCGGTTATATATTATGGCATAGATAATGTTGCGTGATGTACAAGTGAATCCTTCTCTGATCTCAAAAGGGCTATTAGGGAAGAGAACCGTATCTGTCCAAGAGGACATGATTGCAAGTTTTGCGATTACAACAGATAGTGCCCCGATGGC
This sequence comes from Megaustenia siamemsis, assembly GCA_032433765.1. NCBI lineage: Eukaryota > Metazoa > Mollusca > Gastropoda > Stylommatophora > Ariophantidae > Megaustenia > Megaustenia siamemsis. The sequence continues at coordinate 17,983,675 of JAVIAB010000139.1, read as the reverse complement.
TATGAAGGGAGGCAGCTTCTGACAAGCATGTCATGGAGGTTACAATCATGCTTAAAGGCAAGTAGTTTCTTATGGTTAGGGAAGAGTAGACAGGTAGTAAAGTCAAAGATGAGAATGGGAAGGTAGCGTTGAATGATTCTGATCACCGTATAGTGGTGAGAGCAAGTACTAACCTGTCAGAAGGGAGACAGGTAGAAGGGGTGAGTGCAGCCTGGCATGAGGTGCTGAGAACTCGTAGGAGAGCTGATTTTGGATAGTACATCGGTATCAGATGGACATTGTGTAAGAAATCTTCATTGTCCTGGCAAAGGTGACGAAGCCTCAGTAACTATGAATAGGGAAGAGAGTTCTTGTAAGATGTCGGGTGCGAAGAGTCGTAGCGGAGGAAACAATGGGAGTCAGTAGGTTTTTAGAAAATTGAAGTAAGTAGACCAGAGGCACCTAAGGAAACTAATATCTATAAAGGAGACAGAGGAGGTGCAAATGTGGGAAGGGATATGGATCGAGGAATTTTTTTTTATTAAAGAAAATAAATTCATATTTAAGGGATTCAGATTTGTTATTTTATGAATGAGATGATACCATAACCCATCTGAGTGCCAAGTTAACCACCACCTGCCATTGAATATTATACATACTTGTGAATTAGATTCTGCTAAAGCCTATTTTTTCAACTTCACATAGCAATAAAATAATGGTTGTATTTCCCAGTTCAACATAATGTGAGTTGTAGTGTCTGTGAAGCAGTACAGATCACAGGTTTAAGGTATGTTTTTTTTTTGTTTATGAGTTAGCAATCAGTTAACTTTCATTTTTGCTATGTTTAACCTGTGGAACATCCAGACAAACTCCAGAGAATGCCATAAAAATGCAGTACTGTCAATACCCTAAGAACACAAATATGGTCCACAGAAACAACTATACATGACAAGTTATGGGGAACTGGTGATGACCTCAAAAGCACTGTCTCGTTCTTGACCCAAGGTGTGTCTAAATGCATAGCAACAGCTGATCACTGAAGAAGAAGAAGAAGAAGTTATGTTTAGTTTGTCTGAAAATATAAAATGTTAAAATGATGCATTGCAGCAAAACATTAAAATGTATATCTATATTGAGTCTGTGTTGTAATTGCGCTTAGCTAGTATCTTAAAGTCTAACTTCTTCCTTGTATACCTCTTCAAGCTTTTCTACAGCTCTAGGCTTCACTCTTCTGGTGCTTCAATCAGGCTCATTTGATTCTGTTGTTATTACATCATACACAGGGTCTGCCCCAAGCTCTGCATCTTTCTCTTTACCTCATTTATGTCTTATGTGTGTAATGGAGTCACAAGGCATTTTTGCCAGGTGAACCAACCGTTTTGTTTCACAACTCGTTATCTACAGTTTTGAATGTGTGATTGGTGGCTGCCTCATGCTGTATTTTTAAAAAAATGCTTATTTTTGTCCCTCACATTTCCCATCTCATTAGCAGAACTGATCTCATTCAGCACAAGACAGCCTCAAGGGTATTTGGTCTCCAGTGTTCTGACTCTCTCACAAACATATCATGAGCAGTAATCATGTTGATAATTCCTGTAACAAAGAGAAAGTTCTCCGTGAGAAACTGAAAGATTATTCACAGAAACTCATTGTAATTGGCTTTATAAGCAATAGTTATTGTACACAAATTACTTCCATAGAAGTGAAATTAGTGCCTACTTTAATTAGTTGTTAGTCATTTATGATGATTTAACTTAATCTTTTTTTTTTAGCCATGAACTGGTTGTTCATTACAGCTGATGTGTTCATCATCATCATCAAGTACCGGGCCTACTAGCATAGGTGATCATGTCTCTCCACAACTTTCGATCTCGGCAGCTATTTATCATTTCTGTTGTTGACCTTCTGCCAAGCCATTCTCTTAACTGTCTGTTATTTTTTCTCTTTGCTTCCCTCTATCTCTTCGTCCCTCAATTTTTCCTGTTGTTACAATATATTCCAGTTGTTCTCTTCTCATTACATGGCCAAAAAATGATGATTGTTTCTTTCTATTATTGGAAATTAGCTCTCTTTTTGCTTTGACCTCTCTCAGAACATCTTCATTACTCTTCTTAGCTGTCCATGGTACTCTCAACATTCTTCTGTAAAACCACATTTCTATAGACTCCAGTGATTTTCTTGTCTGTTGTACTATTGTCCATGATTCGCATCCATATGTTAAGACTGGCCTCTACATAACATTTAAGAACTCTTTTTCTTGTTTCTATTGTCAAAAATGGATTGCATAGTATCTTCCTCATTTTTTGGAAAGCTGCTTTTGCCTGAGCCATTCTGCATCTCACCTCTTTTGTACATCTTCTGTCTGAGGTTAACAAAGTTCCCAAATATTTAAATTCATTTACCTGTTTTAATATTGTTCCACTTGTCTTTATTTTGCACTGAGGTGATGTCTTTTTCTTTGTTGTTACCATTACCTCTGTCTTTTTGCTATTATGGCTGAGTCCTTTATTTTTGCTTTCTTTCACTATAATGTCCAACATTTCTTGTAACTCATTTTCACTCTTAGCGATTAAGACTGTATCATCAGCATACCTTAGATTATTTATATTATGACCTCCAATTGTTATTCCAGGCATGTCCCTTATGGATCTTAAAATAATCTCACTATAAATATTAAACAAATCTGGTGACAGCACACAACCTTGTCTAACACCCTGTTTTATTTGTTGAAACATTCCCAATTGATTTCCAGTTCTTATGGTCGCTGTTTGTTGCCAGTACATGTTCTTTATTATTCTTAGATCTTTGCTGTCTACGTTTATGCTTTCTAAAATTTTGATTATTTCTTTGGTGCTTTACTTTGTTAAATGCCTTGGTGTAATCTATGAAACATATGGTATAGATCTGTTTTCACTTCTATGGATGGCTCTTTTACTAAAGATCTTATGATATAAATGGCATTGCTTGTTCCCTTATCTCTAACAAAACCACACTGTTCATCACTAATTTCTGGACTGATTTTGTTTCGCACTCTTCGCATGATGATTCTTAGTAATAATGTGCTCATGTGTTAGGCATGTTAAAATGAAACCTGTCCCGGTAGCTTTATTACCAACAATATGTAAGGTACATCAACAGGCGTGGCAGAATTAAATAAAGCAATTGTTAAGAAGCAAGTACTCTTCAGGATCCTTTAGAAAAAGTCGCCATAGGCATTTTGACACTCATCCCACTGCTTGGGTAGACATTGAATGCCATCTGAGAAAAATGACTTTGGTTGCTTATTGAACCATTTTGTCACAAGCCATCAGAGTTGTCATCTGTTGAATGAAGCCATCATTTGAATCGTTGTCCCTTTAAAGATTCTTTAAACGGTCCGAATAAATGAAAGTCACACAGTGACAGATTGGGGCTGTAGCTGAGTGCTCCAGAACTTCCCATCATTTCCGTGCTAACACTTCCTGCACAATATTCACAACATGTGAATGAGCATTGTCATGCAACAGAATCACACCATGCCAAAGTATGCCAAGTCTCTTACTCTTGATGGCTGTGTGCAGGTTGTCTAGTGTGTCTTTGTAGTAGATGACATTGATGTTCACAACAAGCTCTTTAAAGTCTGCTAATAGTAGCCCTTAATGGTAAAATAATGTGGATGGATTCGGTATCACACCAGCCATTTTTCCAATGGTTTGCAGCAAAACCTATGAATATAATGAACACATACACAATTGCACATTGGTGTGTGCTTATTACGTCAAATGTTACATCATCATGCCTTCTACATCTGTCCTTTGTGCTCAGCTCTGGCAGTTTCATTTGAACATGCTTCATACAACATTGTCTGATCAGTTGACTATAGTTCGTTTAACCAGACTCATGATTTTGTATTCTAGATTGTGAAGTAAGGTATTGCTAAATGAGTTAGTGGAAGCATGCATGAGAGAGAAGGCCTTATCATTGTGTAGATTGTTTAGTTCTCATGATAAATCATGTTTTTTTTAAAAATACTTTGCTTGATAATATTGGTAAGAAAAAGGGAACTCCTGTCTCATACGAATATAACAATTTTACCATCTGTTATAACAAAATATATAAAATTTTGTATCATAAATAACAGCACATTTAGTCTCTTATTAGGTTTTAAAATGATTGATTGATGCCATTTATTAATTAATGTTTAGTACATAGTTATGTCTGATTTAGTTATGTCTGATTACAGATACCGTTGTCTTCAGTGTCTAAAATACGATCTCTGTCAGAGATGTTTTTTGTGTGGGCACACATCCCTAAGCCATAACCTTAAGCATCCAGTACGGGAGTATTGCCTACCTGTAAGCACTGTTATTTCTGTTAACTGTAATCATGTTTTCATAATTTTTATTTGTTCTCATAATGTTGTTGAAGGATTTTAGTATAAACTTGTTGTTATAAGGGACTGTAATGGATGTATAGCATAGATATTGCACAGCTGGAATTGGTTAATATTGTGTTAAAAATATTCTTGAGTATAAATGTTTTTCATGTCATCTCTTGGTGTGGGTAAAGGTATTCTTCTAACTTATTATCCAGTAGAGGTGTAGAGTGCCTTTATCTCTCTTCATCCTACAGTGTATGTTATTTTTAGTCACAGTTTACAGTGAAACTGCAATATTTTGAACTGACACATTTGTCTTTTTCATGGTAAATATTTGTCCTGGGTTTACTTTTCACCATTAATTCCTATTCACTTGGTCTTGACTTGATTTAATCCTTTTTGGCTTTGAGATGGTTGCTCATTACAGCTCATAGTTCCTGTACTATGATGCATGCCCCTTTAGTTAGCTGGTGAAAAGAGTGTGGTGTCAGTGGTTGGGTGTGTTGAGAAGTACTGGCATCACTGATCCATTAGGCAGGGGGCTTTGTTTCATCATATTGATTGCAGTATCTGCAGTTTGGTTCAAGCAAGTGGTTTAGATGTTGTTTGATAGGCGCATATTTTGTTCTCAGATATAAGGTCAGACTTTGGTGTTTTCTTGATGATTGCTTGGAGCAAAGGAGATGTTCATGAATGTTTTTCTCAAAGTAACATGGACAAAAAGCTGGTGATCCTGACGGAATCTCAGTCAGCCATAACAACACTGAAATCCTTCAGGAATATTGAGCATAGATGACTTGAGGACAACCCCTAGTGCAGCTGTGCCATAATTTCCAGATAGTAGTGATACAGTGGATACCATCACATTTCAGTAAACAGGGAAATGAGCATTCAGATTAGAATTTGAAATAGAACTAGCAAAAGGAGTTTAAGGTCATAGTTTATATGGCCATACGGCAGCAAATAAGGGTGGGCATGTTCCGTTATCTGGTGTTGTGTAAAGAAGAATGAAACTAATTACTATCCAAGAGGTTTTACAACAAATAACCATTAATTCCTAAGTGACTGCTCCAAGATGATTTTATTTCATGAAGTATAGCTGCCTGCATGATTGGGTAAAAAATTCAGATCTATTCAAATGTTTCCCCATGTCAAATTCTCTCTCAACAACAGACCACCATCAAAGACAGTACAAAAGCCTTACTGACTATATTGAAGAACAAACTTAAGAGACACAACAGACAAGCAAGAGTTAATTATTTACCTGTAAATGCTTTCACAGAAAACATTAGCCTAATTGACTGGTAAGTACAGAGATCACATTTATATCTTTATGCTTGAAATCCCATGTATTCTTTTTTTTATTTTATCTTTTCAGTCACTGTTTGCACAATTCTAAAATCAAGATATTCTATTGAATTACATTTTAAGTGTGGAACCTCCACTTCTCCTCAACACTTGGGGGGGGTTTAGTCTTTCAATACTATGCCTTCCTTCCTTTTCCAAAAGCAGAAAGCTCTCAGCTTAAGTCCCTCTAAGCTTATGTATGTAATTTTAGCACAGACAAGGACTTTCACAAATAAACATAAGAAATAAAACTAATCTTAATAGATATTTACAAATAATAAGAATATTATAAGTTGACAAATGCACAGCAGTATATTGTTCTAATTTGATGTGAGTTTTGAGTTTCCTTCTAATTTGAGTTTCCTTATTCCTTAACACATTTCATACCTTGAGTTGCAAAAACTTAACTGGCTCTAGTTACCATGTTGAACCCAGGAGGCAATTTTCATAGCTTTTACTTTGTTGATGTTTCCGCAGTTATTTTTAGATGAATTCTCATTTATTTTCTTGCTGATATTTCAAATGTTAAACAATTAATAAGAAACGGCCATTAAATCCTCTGGTAAGTGGGGATGTGTTGATGTTGTCACTTTATTTTACCATGTGTTTGCCTCAGACTCTGTTTCTGTCTTCTATCTTTGTTAACAATTTTTTCCACAAGTGTCAACAGTAACTGAGAGTATCATTTTAGAATCTTAATGAACATTAATTAATTTAGTCAGAAAATTGTGTTCTTCAAATAAATTGGTTAGAGTGGCCATCTATTACTCTATTTTCCTTGCACGGTGAGACTTTTGTTTTTGGCCATCACAGAGGCCACCCTGTCTCAGCAAATGGGAACCATAACTTTTCTCAAGTCAAAGTACGGCTACCTGGCTTAATGCAACTAATATCTCTCATGAATGTGCCAGAGATTATGAACAAGTTGGGACTCTAACACCATATCTCTCATGAATGTGCCAGAGATTATGAACAAGTTGGGACTCTTAACACCATATCTCTCATGAATGTGCCAGAGATTATGAACAAGTTGGGACTCTTAACACCATATCTCTCATGAATATGCCAGAGATTATGAACAAGTTGGGACTCTTAACACCATATTGTAACATATATCAATAACATTAACAATTTGCCACACTTTCAAAATTTGAATATGTTTTTTTTTTTAAAATAAATCACTTTTGATCATTTAAATTTATAAAAATTTGCATTTCTATTTTGGTAGTATATCTGGCAACACTGAGAGCAACTTTGGTGCTTGCAACTCCAGTTCATTGGACTCTGGTCTCGCTGTTGGTTCTGTTCATGATGATGATGTAATTATCAGTGGACAAGACAGCCAATTATATGTTACAGAACATGAAGTCTCAGCATGCAGTAAAGCTGTAGAGATCCTTGGAGAACCATGCAACACTAGCAGCCCTCTCACTGGAGGTTTTTATCAGGTAAACTTATACAGTTGGCATGTTTTATGCATAATTCTAACATCTCATAACCAAAATGAAGATTATAAAAGCAAATTTGCTGCACTTAAAGTATTATCCCATTTTTTGTGTGGCTTAGCATGGAGTTTTTTTAAGGACATAATTGGCAATCTATCTCTTCTAATAAAATTAAATTAATGTCTTAACATTTCTCACTTCAATGTCCATCCAGACAAAAATAAATCTCTGAGTAATATGTTTACTTCCTAATGCTCAGCAACACAGGCTTAAGCTGTGAATGTGTTTTTTCTCCAAAAGTATTTAATGCAGAAGTGTGACAGATTAGTCAGTTGTTAAATGAAACTGTCAGTGACAAACTAATAAGATCTATGCAACTGTTTTGGGAGATGTGGCTCAACATTCCCATTAAACTAGAATCACACTAGTACCTTGAGTGTCTATCTTTGTATATACGCTGCAATCTATAAATACAAAGTGAAAAAATTGATAAGTAAACTTATTGTATACTTATAAGTATACTTATTGTTATTAGGGAAATTAAGCTGAGAGACAAACAATTATTATAAACCACTGGACACTAGTAGCAGAGCTTTTACTTTCATTTGTTATCTACAACTTAAGCATTATGACCTTTGTGATTAATAATATGAATGTCCCTTTCCTTGCATATGACATATGTAAGTCTTTTCAAAAGATATTGGAGTCTGCCTTGGATCCTGAGGAAACCTACAATTGGTTGGACTATGGACCTCTTGTATCTCTACTCTGTGAGACAGGCTTTGACTTGCAGCTCATGTGTTGTGTAGCATTGGTGCTGATGTGAAATGGAAAAAAATATTTAAAAAAACACTATCTTTACGACACATAGTACCATTGCTGGTGTATGGGGGGGGGAGGGGTAGAATCAGAGGGATATAGGCCGATTGGTCAAGCAGTCGCCACAATGTGTGCGACTCAGGATTTTTATTTCACCCCCGGTAGAAAAAATCCTTTTTGTCTACCGTGACTTCGAACACCCTACGTCAGCTTTTCAGCCAGCGGAACAGTGGTCTTAGCTGCACGGCAACGTGCTCCTCCGTGGATGTGAAATGAAGTGGCGCTAAATTGTGCTGCTTTATATCAGCTGTGTTATACCTCTCCGCTGAGGTTTCCATTATCACCTGCTTTGTTTAATGAAGACACAACCAGGGTACACAACTGAACAGTGTGTGGCCAGGCTGAGCTTTTGCCATCACAGATGACATCATGAAATGCACATAGGTTGGATAGAAGCAGAATAGCTAGGCAGCTGCAATAATATGTCAATGGACAACTATTTGGTGTAATAACAATAATGTACTCATAATCCTAGGCAAGGCATCCACCATGTTGTGTTCACCGAATAATAAAATGTTCATGGACACCCACTCCCTGTCATCTACTGCAGTGGTGTAGTTATCGAATGAAGTGAGTCTCTTTAAGTGTTTGAGAATAGCATTTTAAAGGGCCCTTTCTTTAATTCATTATGTTAGAAATATTATTCAGAAAGCAAGAAGGTTGGTCAGCACATTCAATATCTTGGCCAGTGTAAACCTCCTGCAGTATGTATTATTCTTGCTTGTGCAATCTTTGGTACTGCCAGCATTGGATGTAGGCTTATAGGCAGTGCTGTAGCGCACACATCATTGATACTCTACTTTGATCTATTTTGTACCTACTGGACCTACCAAACTTTAAAGTGTGTCTCAAGCATACTCAGGTCAAGGCCTACTTGAATGTTGCAGGAGTTATAAATATCTTGCACATGGAATTTGGGAGTGTCCTAAGGCATTGCCGCATGTAGAAAATCCTGGATGGCGGAAATAAAGGGATGCATAAGGAGTGTATGTGACTTGGATGAAATTATGGCTAGCAACAATTGGATAGAGACAGCAGTTGGCAAAAAGATGCTAGCCAGAGTTATCCAAGTTTAATTGAACTTTGCAAGAAGCATCGCAACTGGGTCCACTGCGGAAGTGATATGTGAATCGATCAAAAAACAATTAACTTAGAATCCCATCATCTACACGGACAGTTTTGTATCTCAAGGCAAGTACAACAGTTGGTGATATATGGCATACCAACTTGGCAGAGACATGGCTAGAGAAACTGACATGTAGAATTTTGTAACTGGCATGAGGAAGGAGATAGAGGCAGCAGTAATGGTGACATCATGGCAGGTCTCACAGAATGGACTTGCAAATTATGTTACAGAATATCGACAGCCAGGAGTTAATACAACACCTGGATGGCTCACTAGTGAGCACATTAACATGGATGTATTTACTATCCAGAGATTCACAGCAATGGAACCATGGATGGACTCACTGGTGGTACTAGGAGTGAGTGAAGCTTGATTCTGGACAAAGAGGGCATTGTCAAGTTTGTTTTTATTTCCTTGAGGGAAGAAGTAGATAGGTTGGACAAGGATGTATACATTGAGAGAATGAAAGGGGAATTTTAAAATGGTTGATTCTGTGTGTGCTTAGTGGGAGAATATGCATCTACAGTTAGCATTTAACAATTTTCCTTTTATACTTATGATTTATTTCTATATTTTCTTAAGTATAAGGATTAGTTTATTAGTATAGCAAGTTACTGAGCTTTGCATCATTATCTATTTTATTAGTATAGCAAGTTACTGAGCTTTGCATCATTATCTATTTTTTTAGTATAGCAAGTTACTGAGCTTTGCATCATTATCTATTTTTTTACTATAGCAAGTTACTGAGCTTTGCATCATTATCTATTTTTTTAGTATAGCAAGTTACTGAGCTTTGCATCATTATCTATGTTAAGATTTTATTTTTCTGTCCTTGCATTATGCATTGAAAGTCATAGCATGAAAAGCTTTTGGATGCTGGCTGCTTTTGGGTGTTGGGGTTTAGTGGCCAAGCTTGCCGGAAGTTGCTGACTTTAACCCTAGATTCTGATAACCTATCTGTGAGAGCAGTTGTTACGATACATTCCTAACAATTACTACTCAAGTAAACCCTTTTTTAATTTGGAGAAATAATTTTTTCATTGAACTACTGCTAAAATCTTTGCATTTACCTACACAGGACTGCAGAAATGAGACTAATCATTTGCTTACTTAGGCCCGAGTTCTGGCCCAGAATTTGATTACATAGTGCTATACCTATTGACACAGCACTCTGTCTATTGACATGTTTGCTATTAGACCGGCTAGTATGTTTGCTTTTATCTTTGCGGTCGCTCATTGCCCATCCTGTGTTTACAAAAGTTTATTTGATGTCTCGCCAACAGCTGAATAGTATTTAGCAGTCAGAAGTTTAAAAAAAAGAAGAAAAAAAATATTAATTGCACTTATAATCACATTTATAAAATAGAAATAGAAGTAAAGCCACACTTCTATTATAGGTTTATGTTTCTTACTAAGCGTACATAGTGTTTGAAGAAAAAAATTCCTCCCACAATGACTTGTCATAGATCACCAGCAGGAATAATTACAAAAGGTATAAAATGGGAAAACATTTTTGCGTGCGATAAACTGTTGAATTTCAAGAATTTTTGTTTTTGAAAGCACCACTTTTACTCGGAAATCATAATGTATGGTTCAGTAAAGAGTTAGTGATTGAAAACTCAATGGATTAAAATTGCTCTAATCTTGTACACAGGATCTAGCTGTCTTATCTAAGAGAGATATTGAGATTCAGCAGCAGCAGATGATTTTGAGGATAGAGCAACTGCAAAAAGAGAACGGGTTGGTTGTGTTTGTTGTGTACTCCTCTGTATGTGTGAAGAATATGATGCTTTTATTTTGGTCAGATCTTATTTTATGACATCACCGTATTTAAAGCTGGCTGAAAGAAACTGTCTTCTAATTGTTGCTTTGAATGTGCACTAAAAATATGCCCATCACTTCCGTTGATAGAACACTCAATCCTTTATTTTTTTTGCTTCATTGTTTTTAGCAGAGTATTTTTATTTTATTTAAAAAAAAAAACAAAAAAAAAACTACGAGTATGATTTGTTCCCATTTCTGGGAGTCTGCGAGGGAGCGAGTGGGAGAGGAGTTTCTATGGGGCTCAAGAATAAGTGCTGCATGCCCAGTGCAGTCATCAGTTGGTGGTGTAAGTAAAGTGGATAGCCCAGTCATGTCATGTGGCACATAGGGAATATAATGTTAGTGGCCATATTTATTCTATAGACCTTTAGGCACATTATTTTTTGGGGTAATCTGGTCTGTTTTATGCGGATGACACTACTTTCGTGGAAAAAAAATCCAGTACCTCTTTAACACTGGGTGAACCTGGAAGCCAACGATTGGTTTGAACCCTGTCTCTTGTTCCTTGTAGTCCACACCACTGAGCTATCTCAGCCTCTCATAAGGTGTTGGGTTGGAGTTCTTATTTATTCCTGCTAGAAACTTGGTTTTTCTCCTTGACCTTTTCACCTTTCTGTGATTAGAACTTGCAGTTATCTTATTATTGGAAAATGACAAGTGTATCCATTTAGCCACCAGCTCTCCCTTGTTCTCCATTATTGACATTATTTTATTTGCATAATTTCTTGTACATAAATTATTTCTCTTTTCATTCATAGTTATTTTTTCTTCACAAGTTACTTTTTTTGTTTTATTTAAAAGAAACATTACCAGTTTAATATGGAAAGTCTAGGATGACCTAATTATCTTAGCACTTTTTATTTATTAATATTTGTATATCTGTGTGCTGATTCATCAAGAAAGGGAAGGAATTAACCCTGACACACAGGGACTGGGTGGTCTTAGAGGTAAGACGGGTCCCGGGTTTTATTCCCACCACAGACGGTGGAAAAAATAAATTTATTGAAAATTGGCGAAATTTATGTTTAAAAAAAAAACAAAAAACAGCCTCCTTTCTACGATACTGTTGTACTTTTTACAATGCACCTGAAAAAAAAAAAAATCCAACATCAATGGAAACAAATCCAGCATCAGGGGTCACATGTAGTAGTAATTGGGGGAAGGGAGGGGGGGGGGTGCCCTCAGCAAACTGTCAGATTTCAAGAATTTGTATTTTGAGGTGGTAATTTTTACGACAATATCATGATCTAGAGTTAAACACTATGTCTAATAATATTTGGTGTTAATGCACATATATTATTGTACTATTGGCACAATATTCCCCAGAACAAATTTTCCAATTCCTGCATGAAAGATTTGCATAACTGAAGTGGTTGTACTTGATATTTTTCATGAACTTTTGTGAAAGTTGGCAATTAACGATGACTATTTCTCTTTTCAGGATACTACAAAGCAACTTAAATGCAATATATAAGTATTGTGATGCAGAGTTAACGGTTCAAGAAAGTGATGTGGAAGATCCTTTAAAGGTATAGCATTTGCTACAAAAGCTGAATTATGGTATTGTCTTTAAACATTTGTGCATAGATTTTTATATATTTTGTTTGAGGATTTTGCTTTTATTATTTTGTGAATTTTAGTTCCCTTTAAAAGTGACCATTTTTCTTTATGGTAGCAAACAGAAAAATATTGAAATCAAAAATACTAAGCAAGAAGACAAATTAGAATATTCAACTCAAACATATTATCACTTACCTACACATGTGAAAGCTGGAAAACAAAAAAATATAATGACAGAAAACTGGACGCTCTTGAAGACAAATGCTTAAGAAGAATACTCTGTGTACAATGGAATTAGTTCAAAACTAATATAGAGAATAAAAAGAAATGGCCATGCAACCAACAATCTCATCTACAATTAGGAAGAGAAGTGGGACTTATGTCGAATATGTGTTGAGAAGAGACAAGAGAATTTCAAAACAAGCTCTTCTATGGGAAACATCATTTCATTCATTCATTGAATGAATCAATTTCATGCCCGCATCAAAGGTTGGCTACCATGGAGCACCATTCTGCTCTGTCTCTTGCTTTGATAGTGCAGGTT